>BLKR01000883.1:0-384352 GCA_011170035.1 Teleogryllus occipitalis | reverse complement strand
ACATTTATAAATGTTTCAGATATGCAATAATGGAGTTCAGAACATACATCATTTTATTTAGATGTTTTGTTCAAATGGTAATCAGTTGTTAAGTGAAATTAGTAAGTATTTATTTCATGATATTATTTGGCATGATATAGAGTGAAATTTAATGTTTACTACTGATGCGCTATATTACTTTTTGGTTATTAACATTTCATTTTAAGTTATTTTTCAATGATTTTCTATTTATGTTTGTAAATTTTATTGGTTTTGTAGGTAAATTTTTTTTGGTTACATATTATATTGAATACTGTAATGTGAAGCAAAAATTCTTGGGCTAACTTTTCTTCTGGACAATTTTGTTTTTCATATGTTGCAGGAGTTTGAAGTAATATATAAGTTAAGTAGCAATTTTTTTATTTAAATGTGATAATTCCTTTTTTATTTTTTTTGTTTTTCATTGCAAGAACATAATTTCCTAGGAATAATTTTTGATTTTATAACAATAACATGTCTGTTTATTGAATTTATCATGATTGGACAATAGATACTGCATTGATTGTTCTATGTTGCAGGGTTGCTGTGTTTACCAGATTATTCATTTTCTAAATATGGAATTTTTTATGTATATTATTTTATGTATTGTAAATGTCTCCATTATTTTGACTTATGTTTCTGTATGCATGCTAGAAATCGGCCCTCAGTCGTCATCCTGATCAGGAGGATGGGTATGCTAACAATATATGTAAAATTTTCAAGTAGTTTATTAATTTGTAAAGTCAGCCAAATTTCTTAATGTTGATTTTTAATGATAATATTTTTACAATCCAATTGAGGATTAATTCACTTTCTTATTCAATTTTTTTATATATATGGTAGCATACTTACTGCTTTGTTTTCCCCGATCGCTTAAGGTAAATGCCGGGATGTTTTGTAATGTTTGTAAGCCCAGGGACATTAGGCTTTAAAATTGTTGTAAAAATTCAATAATTTTTGTGAAAATAAATTGCTGTGGATCATCGGTTTTCAAGAAATTTTAATGACTGCTCCTTGCAATTTGTCATTAAAATTGACCACCATGGTGCATCAGTTTATTCTTTACTGAACCTTCACATTATATCAAATCATATATCTGATCAATTCAATTTTCATGAAATTTCAAACATTGTCATTTTCATACAGTAGATTTGTTCATTCCTTAGATATGCTTTGATTGTGGTCATGTGTCGATATTACGTGCATAAAACCATTATTATACAAATATTTCTAGTTCAGTAAAGAATAGTTTTATTTCACTTCATTGTGTACTGTTTGAAAATTAAAATTATTTTGAGTCTTGCATTTCATTTCATCTTTATTCTATAAATTCCGTTTATACCTTTTTTCCCATTATATATACCTTTTTTCCAATATTATATTATAAAATAACATTCTACTATTTAATTTATTCTTCAGTTTCAATAAGATTTTATTAATTCTGAGAGTTCAAATATTTTTAAATTTATAAGTAATTTAATTAAAAGTATTATATTTAATATTATAATTAATAAGAACAAATTTCATATATAAATTAAATTATTTTACCATATGCCTGTTGCGATTTATAAGTCGTAAAACAACATTAACAAATCATTTCAGCATATCTAGATTTTTGAAGGCCACTACGTACATTTAAACAAGTCGCGTCGGCGCTTTCGCGTTTTATTTCGATGAGGTTGGCAGTGCCGAAATTCCGCCATCTTGAATTTTTAGGGTCTTTTCTTACGTGGAAACACCTATAGGCACGCACCGCTCCCGCTGCCCGCACTGCAGCACGCCCAATTCTCCCACCAATGGACGACGTCGGTCGGCGACGGCGCGGCAGCTGTCTTGGACAAACAGTCCTGAACATACTATAAAGGACAGTATACTATGCAATACAATCACAGTTTAACCACCATAGTGTACATCACTATATGCTACAAATTCACAGTTGCACCACTACCACTACACATTCTATGATAGTTCAGTATCTGTATCATGTGTATTATATACAGAGGCAAATCCAGCCGATCTTCTTTTTGTGTGTGTGTGGGGATCTTCTTTTTGTGTGTCCACATCATAGATTTTTGTTAAATAATAAACATATTTGTAATTATATTGTATATTATTTTTGTGGTGTATATTTGATACTCTACTATATTATTTTTTAAATAATTACATAATTCTAGTATAAATAAATATTTAAATCAATTTGGCCAAATAAGGGGGGTAACAAAAAAAACAGGCCTTTTAGGGAGGGGGGCATGCCCCCCATGGATCTACTGTATGTTTAGCACTGTTTGGGCTAGTACAAGTTTGCTGTAAGAGTATTTGCCATGAAGACTGTAAGGACTTACCAGGACTTCATAGTATTTGCTGAACGAGCTGCTGTTGTACTCACTGATCCCCAGCTGATCTCTATATAAATCTGCCTGTTTGGTCTTTGTTCTTTCTCTTTACCAAAATAATATAAGATAACAAAAAGAGCTATTTTCTGAAATCGTCATGAAAAGTGTTGCAGCAACTTGCTGCATAACACTGCAATGACAAGGCAGATTATAAATCCCGAAGACTTCGGACTCCTGGGTTAAGAAAGTTCTTATTTTTTACTATAAAATCCATCAAACCCATATTTTCATATTATACCAGTCTATTCCTATGTAAATACAATATTGTATTAACCCCTTAACACTCAAATTAATTTAGTTTGTGCACACAACACTCGCCCATTGTCCCGTTGGTGTACGTAGTCTTTGTTGGAGCCCTCTCGCAGGCATGGATCCATGGGGAGGGAAATCCCCCCCCCCCTCCCCTGCTACAATTTTTCAGTGACTATTAATTTTAACTTGTCACAAAACTTTCAAGCACAAATATTTTTGAATAATCATTACAACTAATGAAATTGTATTGCAGTACAAACTGAGTGTAGCCTCCGACATTTGACAAAATCTGTAATGACACATTTGACCAAAACATTTTTAAATTCTCCTCCTAAAATTTGTCTCTGGATCCACCCCTGCATCTGGCAGCATTTTTTTGTAACTTTTAGCACTAACCAATGGTTATGTTGCTAAATAATTGATACCAGTGTGCTCCAAAGCGCAGGACCTATCATGTGAAGTGTAAAGAAATTTCTTATTCTTTATTATAAAATTCATCAAACCCATATTTCCCCATTACACCAGTCTTTGTCTATGTGTATATAGATATTGTATTATATAGAAATATAATCAATTTTTCACAGTATTCAATGTTACCCTGTTCATTTATGCCATTTAATTTAGATTAACATAGCCAGATTTTGTCAGCCTTTTCTGTGTACCCAATAAAATATTCTCCAATTTATTTTAAGTACTTCCAATAACAATACAACATTTATAGAAAACAGGGCCAATTATAAAATTTAGTTCTTCCAATAAATTTAAAATATATGGACAGATTAATGTAAAATTTTGTTTGCATTAACACATTGGCATGTGAACACACAAGAGAGTTAAAGTACTGATAAGTTATTTTTCCATTTCTTTAAAATAAACACAAAATTTAGAAGTATCTAATAATGAAAACAGTCATTTAACTATCAAACACAGATACATCATGCACAAAGCAATATTTTCAATTACCACTTACAAGTGGTACTGTTCAGATAGGGAGTTTTCATTCAAAGTAATTTAAATTTTACACATGTAATGAATTGTAAACGCAAATTTTTCTTGAAGTATAATTAAATATATAATTGATTAATACTCAACTAATTCATTGAATATTGTTATTTTCTTTAGAAAACTATTATTGTAGTATAGAGGAAACTTATCCTACTTGCGAATTTGCTACAGCATTTTCATTAAAATTTGACTATCAAAAAATGATGAAAATAAACAAATATAGTAAATTAAACTTTTTTTTCATTATGTATACATTAATTTTCTCATATTGTAAATAAATGTATTTTTATTTATTTTTTATAATAAATATATTGTTATAATGATGTCATTAATTTTGAAATAGAATTGTTTGCGATTTAAATAATGTATTGTTTTAATTACTCTAATATAAAAAACAATTTATCATATGAGACATACACCTGGAATGTTCATTTCATAAATGCATTATTCTTACTGTAGAAACAAAAGTTTGGAGGATTGAAAATTAAATTATTGAAAGTCCTAGTTGAATTGAAAACTGGTATAAAGAGTTCATAAGCATGAGGGGCCATTCTACTCAAAAAGAACAGGGGCTTGATGAAGATTAATGAAGACAGCACGACTGTAACAAATCACTTGACACACAAATTATGTTTAATTAAAAAATAAAAAAAATATGTTTCCTTGCTCATTTTGAATAGCTCTTTCTACCATTCTGTAGCGTATATTGCAAGGAAGGCATCAAACCATTGCAAATAGCGATTCAGTTTCAGTTAGGCTATTGAAATATTTTGGTTCAGGTTTTTGATAAAAAACTCAGAACTCTGTTTTAACACAATGAGTCACTTGCTGAAACATGAATTTATGAGAGTCATGAAATTTGTGAAGATTCTTTAAAAACTGTTATTGAAAAGGAAACTATTTTATTTGGTTTCAGTACCAGCAACATATGTAAAGGAAAAATAATGTTTTGCTCCTTATTGAAACAGTTTTTAATGACTTTGGTTTGATGCTTTGTTTGCAAGTGAATGCGAGATATGAAAGGTTTTCTGGAAAATAAACCAATACCCAGCAGAAATTGTTTATGATTACTTATTATTAACCATTGCATTATTACATATCTCCAATTCCTATATTATCCAGCACTCAATAATTCCACACAAATTCAAATTCTTTACATTATGTACACAAGCCATTATCTACACAGCATTAACATACATTCGATATGTCCTGCACACAAGTGCCCAAGCAATCACAGAAAATTCTGACAATGCAATAAAGTGAGACCTTTTATATACATTCAATACATTTTTACAAAAATATATATAACTAATTCTCATACAAGTAATTTCATTTTAAAATTATCTCCTTTCAAAGGAAATGAAGAATGAACATTGAAGAAAGAGACTGGCCTTTTCTGAGAATATTTAAAAGTCATCACCATGATTTTGCTTTTTAACTGCAGTAATACCATGTCATTCACAAGGACATGTTTTGTACATCATTAATATATTTAACAGGTAAAAATACCAAAGTTACTTTCATAAATGCCTCTGACTTGGAATGTAATATTTAATCAAATAATACTAACATAAAAACATGGAAGACATGTGTACCAAATAACATGCCAACATTCTCTTTCTTCAGACAAAGTGAACTACCTAACAAAAATTAGAAGGAATCATACCAATATACATAAGTTACTTCATTCAAATAATAATAATTTTTATTATTAATGATAAAAGGTTCCAGCTTTTACTGTTTTTTAGTACACATTTGGCAATGGGTCTACTCAAGCAATCACACAAGTAATAATGGGTTTCTTTCATTTTTCTTTTAACTAAATTTCTTTAAAACCATTTTTGTTTCCCTAAGCCTAAGGAATAAAATTATCATTTGTAGAGAATCTTTACTGGATCAAATAAATAAAAATAATTTAAAAAACAACAAATATGTTTTCAGCTGAAAATGGAAAACAACACATTGCTACTTTAAAACATTAAATGCTTACATTGAAACATAATTACAACACAAAATGTTACACTAGTAGGTACATATTTGACTTTTAAACTTGAAGAGATTCTAATGTTTCTTTCAAAACATAACTGTTGATCCATTGATTCAAAGTATAACTATTGATCCAAATACATAACTGCTGCATTGCTTTTCACATACAAACAGGAAGAAATTCTTTAGATTATATAATGGTTGAGCTACTCTATTGAGTTTGATGTATATGCAATGAAGGGTACAAAGAGAGCAAAATGCTTCTTCATGCTTTTCCTACATTTTTGTTCTCATCAAAAGCTTTAAACACTTGATTCTTCTCTTATTTGCAAATTCTATCACATCAGCAAAGCTCTAAAAATAAAATGGTCATACTTCCACAAGGAAAATGTATATTTCCAAATAAATGCATTCATAAATTACATAAAAAGTAAACAAATATAGGAACAACAGTTTTCAAACTAAGATGATATGCTATCTTCTTTTCAATTAAATAGAAGTGATATGAAGTAGCTCCATTTATTTAAATGGATTTCTTTTGTTTTCTCAAGGATAATATGCATTTCACCTAATATCTGTAATAAATAGTTAATACACAAGATCACAAACATCTGATCCAAATTTAATATACATTTTACATTGTATATAAATATGTACTCGTATTTCTAAAAGTAAAGAGTAACCCTAACATACAATATCTTTGCAATTCAATTAGTGTAGCATGAACTACATAAAATGAAAAATTTGATAGAATCACATTCGAAAGTATATTTAATATACGAGGGCTTTTCAAACAATTTTTCATAACCACTGACTAAAATAGAACTCTCAGCAATCTTCATAACAATGAAGGCTTAGTAATGTGTAACGTTATTGCCACTTGGCAACAATAAAAAAATATAATAGTACTTTAGATTAACAAGCTGCATTTTTGAGTCCCCAAAACATTGAAAATGACTATAGCAATAACATTACACTCACTCACTCACTCACCACTTTCAATAACCAATGTTCAGAATATTACGTACAGTTCCATATATTTACTGTGGGAGTTGAAGAGTGTTAATGGCCTGGTTTCTAAAAGCAAGATACTATATCAAAGGTATCACTTTTAGATCTTACCATGGAAAAACAAAGACACCACTGCTACATTTTGCTTTAAGTACCTTCTATCTGTAGACATCTTGTTTATTTTTCTGCATTGTAAGACGGGCAATTTCACTTCCCAATGTGTCAATATTTTCCTGCAATTCAAAGATACACAAAAACATGGTAAAGATAAATTAATACATCATCAAAATCCTCCTATTGTGCAAACTAAATTAAATACCTTCAGAGTTATGTTCTTCAATAAAGTGTCTTCAAGAACAGCTTGCAGCTTTTTATTTATTTCAAGAGATAGTTCTAAAGTTATGGAACTGTCAGCTACCTTGGAACCATACAGAGATGCCATAATGCCACCATGTTTAACAACTTCCGCCTGAAATTAAGCATCATTTGGAAGGCAAATTAGTGCTGTACAAAACCAGAAAACAAGGTGCTAGTGTCATGATAATAAATACTCATTACGACATATTAAAGTGATTGCATTTCAATTTGAAAGAAATGAAAGAATAAAGTCCTACCTTGCTCTTTTGCCTTTCCGCTCCAATATATGCAAGCTTGTGGAAAGTGTACCAATAGATTTAACTACTCAGAAATAATCTCACAGACACAAAGAAATGTAACAAATGATCACATTTAAGGTGATTAAAATAAAGTCAAGGAGTTGTTCATTTTTGACAAAATCCCAATAAAAAAAATGACAATGAAAATCAACATTCCTCTCTCCATACGTCTGTGCAACATCATTATTGTACCATTTCAAAATTAGTTCAAAGGCCTCCAAAAACTATTATATTTAATCTCTTTTGAAATTTATTTTGATAGCATAAGAAGATAATGAAGACAAAACGGGAAGAAAGCAGATAATGAACAGTTAACATAAGTCATGAACTCTGGTAACGTTGACTTTCAGTTTTTATGAGGAATACAAAAATGATTATGAAAACCTGCAACATGTTTGCTTCAAAACATGGTGTCCTATTTACAACAATAGGAATGATTTGTTGTTTCTGTGTCTCTGACTTCATTTCACCCTTATTTTAGCGATGTTTGTTGATTGAAATATTAATTATTCTCTCATTTTATGTTTCAAAATTACATTTAAATTCTTTTTGAAAGTAATGTTTCTGTATAAAAAATTGTGAACAGCACTGGAAGTCACTTGATCCTCTAAAACAACTGAGGACTAGATTAAGATTTACACATGGTCTTAAAATGGAAGCAGGATGTAAAGAATTTTAGCCCAAGGCTGTAGAAGAATAAGAAGAGAAAAAATTTCCCCAAATGTTTGACCTAATTCTATGTTGAATATGTTTGGTACAAACATCGTTAAAAATTAGTTTGTTGTTTTTTGTTTTTTTTAAGCAAGTTCAACTTTTCAAAAACATCTTAAAAAATTAATGGAGAATTCTAGAAATTCTTTTGTTTTAACTCAAGGGAATAACTCAACTTCAGAGTGATTGGAAACAGGTTTCACTGAAACCAAAGAATAATAAATAATCCTAGAAACATTTAACAGAAAATCAAACCCTTAATGAGTTGAAAGAATGAAATAACCTTAATAAGAAAGCGAGGAACCTTAATAAGAAACCTTAATAATGGCAAGGGAAAAAATCATAATGCTACATATGCCTACAAATGTGTACAGATAAGGCATCAAAATATGTAGTGAGTTCATATTTATATAGACAAATTATTGCATATACTATAATAGTATATACTATATATTTCCAGACTTATAATTTTGAACAAGTGCTGATTGTGTACTGTAAGAAACATTAATGTAGATAATCATATTTAAAAATATGTACGTTGATTATTTCTTTTTTTTTAATATTACTGTTTCACTGTCTTACATTTTGTCTGTTTTATGTATCAAAATTTCAATATGCAAAATTTCCAATAAAACAAAAACACTGATACAAAATCAAGAAATCTTCCAGTTAGGACTGTATGTATTGCCTATTTGCATCATCATACTTCCTTTCTTCATCTGAAAAAAGATGATTTACACACTGAAAAAATTAGTTTTCAAAGTTTAGTTGACAGTTCCTTCATTTTGACATTTAACATCTTAAACTGAAGGACCCTGCAGATGGGCCCATGGGCCAATACGTTGTTCACAACTGATATAGATTACTAAAAAATGTGGTGCTGGGAATGACAATTAAAATGGATTTTGTTTTATTTCATTGCTCATTATTTGTAAAGAGAGAGAAGTTAATAATTTATTTCAAATCCAGTCTCAGCATCTGGTGGTGAGAAAGATTGTAAAGTAACCAAATGAAAGTAAGAGCAACTCATTTTCTGCATAGTAAATCAAAAGTCAATAAATAAACAGTAAAAAGAAATACAAACAAAATAATAAATACGCATAAAATAATAAAAATAATAAACATCAATAAATAGCCATAGTAACAAGATTTAGAGACCACCACAAGGAAATTGAAAAGAAAGAACTAGTGGTGCTACAAATGGCACAAACTTTCTCGTAGTTAAGTTTTCTAATTTCCTTGGTGTGAACTGGCTTTACGGTCTATCCCCATCCTCCTGCCAGCTGCCATCTATCATTACCCAAAGTAAAATGTTTTGATATTTTGTCAACGTTTTGGTTTCCTAATAGTAGAACCGAAAAATTTTGACAAGAATATTAAAAAAGAGTCATAAATAGACATTTTCCTTGGAAAATTTCAAACCGTGAACCAAGAAAATGGCGATTAAGCATTACTTTACACGCAAAATTTGAAGCTTTTTTTTTCACAGGATTCTATTGAGTTTTAGTAAAACTTCATTTGAGGTCGTTTGAAGCACTTCCACTTAAAAAAGCAATATTGTGTACAAAGTGCTGGAAAACTGCATATTAACACAGTGAGAGATATTTCAAAAAAATTAAATTTGTGTAATTTTTGAAAACACAAAAGAATACACCAAAAATAACTTGGGGCCATATTAAACAGTGCAATTAGCGCTATCCATTGGAAAAGTTTGAGGAAAAAATATGGAGCCATTTTTGAGGAAATGGCTTTTGAGAGTTTCTGAAAATGCAGAATTTTGAGTTCATTTCAACAGAAAACTGTTGAGCTTTTGGGAAACTTAACGACACTATTTAAAGCATATGTACTCATAAATAAAATAATGTGAAGAATTGCGTCTAATGTAAATATTACAAACGTGAGAGAGAAGTCAAAAAATTACGTTTTTGTAATTATTGAAAAAAACAAAAGAATAGAGCAATATGGCATTTATGTCATTGTATAGGGTACATCTAGTACTACTCTTACCAAAACTGAAAAAAAACATTTGTAACTGTTTTTGAGTAAATCTTGCTTTTGGTATTTTTTAAAATTGCAAATATTGCAGGCAATGTTGCACAAAAACTACTAAAATTTTCAAACAAATCTACATGACCTTATCGAAAGAACTATTTATGGACAACAAATTTCACTTGAAGGAAAAATCTCCGTTTTCAATTTTATATTTTTAGGAGAAGCCGGAAAAAATTCAAACTTTTGCAATTGTCGTAAATTCAGAGTTAACCATGAAAATGAGTCCTACGCCACCTTTAAAGGTGTATTTTACTCTATTCTTACAAGAAATTTAAAGCAAAAACTTGGAGCCATTTTTGAGAAAATTTTGAAAACATCTGGGGGTGCTTCATGTAAAGTACCCCCAAATATTTAAGAATGTTCAAACGTTTTCAAACTTTCAAAGGTTCAACTAGAGCTGGACACCCTTCAATTTGGAAAAAATCCTATGCATGTTTTAGGTATGGTATACATAGCATGGTATACCAATTGCTGGAAATTGTATATTAAAAGTGTAATATTTTTTTATTTCCAAATGGGCTTTCCAAATCTGTGTCATAGAAGTGTCACAACAAGCTCTTGTACATTACTTGCATTCAAATTTCCAAATTCGAAAATTAAGGAAAACTTTCTCCTGATTTTCTTATAAGCTTCGTTACTTCGAGTTCATTCGCAAACCAAGTTATTTAAAATAACATAGAACAATAACATATTGACTTTGAAGAGAAAATTAAAAGTAATATACTGACTTTGAAGAGACCACAGCCAGTTAATGCAACCTTATTTTCATATTTTTATAAATTAATTTAAAAAATTAAACATGAAAAATCTAAGTTTCTTATACTGACTGCAGAAAATCTTGGTAAACAAAACAAATTGAAACTAAAATAAATTATTTCTAAATAATATTGAAGTAAATGCATTCATTAGCTAATCACAAAAAAGTATTTAAGCCCAAATTTTGAAGTTTTGAAACAACAATAAAAAACACATTGATATATAAACCCATGAAGTAAACAAAGGTCAAACATGAACATAAGCATTCTTTGTTCATTATTTTCTTCTCTAGAAGTAGATAAAAGACCACAAACAATTTTTTTCAACTTACAATCTGTATTGACATCTGCAGCAAATTTTGTATCTTGTTTGTTAGGATCTGGTTCTATATTTTGATTATGATTTGATTTAATAAAATGATGTCTCATGTTTTGGAGTGTTTTAAAAACATCATTCTCTATTTGCTGTTTATTGATAACTTTTTTACAGTATGCAGTACTGCTCAACATGATTTGTTTTTCACTCTTTGTTGTATACGCAGAATAATTAAATAAAATGGTTACATTAATGGCATGTTTTCACTAGTCTCAATTTCGTTCATATTTTAGACTTTTAACTTTATCCTCCAATTGAGTAAATCTTGATTAATTCAATTATTCAAAGAAAGTCACAATTTCAATTTTAAAAAAACTGACTGTTCACAGTAGGTTGACATAAAATATTGGTCGGGAAATGTTTACAAATCTCGGGAAGGCGCGAGTCGACAACTGAGAGCAGCAGTCGGTTGCATTGCGAAAACAAATTGTTACAACTTCTGTAATTTTTAATATTTTAATATTTATATTTTTAATGTTTATTCAAAATGTTCTATATAACTTAATGAATAATTTGCTCATTGAAAGTTTTTCAAAACTCAAGCTTCCTAACAGACAATGTTGAGTTAGAAATAAGAAAGCATAAATAGGGATATGGGTCAATTATTTGTTAATTACTACTTAAAAATTGTACTTTTTGGTAAATTAAGTTGAATCGTGGTCATGTACAGCAAAATATTTTGAACAAACAAAAGTTCAAGTGATTTGAATATTAACCAAGATATGACATATTGAAGAAAAAAATAGCAATGAAAATGTATACGACAAATATATATCGTTTATTGTTTACTTCAATTACGATAATTTAATAAACATGTTGATAGAACAAAAAAGATGCACTTTGACAAGCTACAGTATTTCAAACTTGACTTTACATATTTTTGTTAAAAAAATCCACGATATCGTTCTTCGTTGGCCACCTCTTCAAGTGCAAATGCCCTTTTTGAATCAACACAGGCAATTGTAATTCCTGTTAAAAAATAATTTTTCAACTAAAAGAAACTTTTGGATTAAAGAAAATGTTGCCACCCAGGGGCCAGTACCCATGCCTAAATCCACCACAACACGCTTTGCCAAATTGTCTGGGTGGTGTTCCCAGACATGGGTTGTGAGTTAGAGTAAATACCCAGTATACAAGAAACCGTAGAATTATGTACTATAAAATAAGATTTTCAGAATTTTTCATTCATTTTTTCGCTTTAGTAATTAACATAGATTCAGTATTCACTTGTACAAAATCTTGTATTTTATCTGATGTTATATTTGTACATAAACTTTGTAAATAATTTTAAACACCTGATCATATTCTTGCTGCTGTAATAGAACACTATTCTACAAGGTTAGCTCTCAAACTGAGTTCTGAAAAATACGAAAGATATGCTCCTCACCTGTGTTTTACTATGACTATAAGGGTAAATATTGTGAACATAAAAGTCTCTAAATATGAATTTTTTTTCATTTTGACCAGATTTTCAAGAACCACTGTAACAGCCCGACAATAGTGCTTCAGTTTCCGCAGATTTCCCTCATGCTCGCATAGATGTTGCCATCTCGAAATTTCGAGCACTACTGAAAAATCAGATTGTTGGTTGGACTGTGTAGTTGAGAGTCCAATTTTGTTGTCCCGATGTTCGTTCTGGCAAATTCGCCCATGTGTAGAGGTTGTTAATGAGTATAGGTTTTAATGACATTTTCATCTCTGATTCCCTATTTTATAAATGTATGTTTTTGCTATTTTGTCTCAATTGTACATTTCTTCAATTTCAATATTGTAATGTTGGAAAATGACAAAAATCCAAATTAATGTCACTGACTTACCACACAAAACTCCAACAATACTAAATAAATGTATTACCTTATTCTGATCCATAGTTTCTGAAGACAGGGCTCCTTCCTGCTCACGCAAGATATAATTTTGAACAATGCGCTTTTTCTTCTGAAGTTCTGAAGTTAATTGATTACTATGTTCTTCCAAAAATTCAATTTTCTCTTGTTGACGTGCATTTGTTCTTTGCAACTGAACAATGCGTTCTATCAGCATTTGGCGGTCAGGCTCAATGGATGTAGAGACCTAAAACAATAAATAAAAAATATTAAAAGCCTATAATAGTTAAAGAAATGTCAAAACTCATTTTGTAACAAAGAGTAACATTAGCATGAAGGCATTTTGAAACCATTACCAATTCTTGAATGCACAGATATATTTTCAGAAAGAATTAAAATCTAATTTGTGGTCCTTTTTATGGAAGTTACACATAAAACTTGTATACTTGATTTAATTACATCCATTTTTCTTCCAAAATCATTGACACTTTGAAAATAGACTCCATAAAGTTCATCATGGTAAGTTTCTACCACATACCACATTAAATGAATCTTGTTTCACTGCGACATCAATCAATACTTGTTGATTTTTTAAGAAGTATTTTCACTATTTTCACCTCACACTTAAAAACAAAAAAAGATGGCATTATATACCTGGAAACTGTTACTATGTTGGTCTGAAGCAGAATTTACTTCAGATATTTTGTGGCCATTTGTACTGTTATGGTTGCCATCAGCCAGAGTATTAAGTGATGAACTGGAGCTTGTTCTGGAAGCTTGATTCAGAGAATTACTACTACTTGATGTTTCATTTGAAGCCTCCTTCTTGCGATATTGTTGCACTTCACGTGTAAGCTCCTTAACAAAAAATATTAACATTCCACACATTGATATGTTTTCATTCCCAGAACAATGACTTACTCAAAAAATAACAGGAATAATGACCATTAGTTTTTCTAGAGTAATCCGGAGTAAGACTTTCTACCTTGTAGATAGATCCCAGTTGTGCATCATAAATACATTGCAGTGTTTTACAAGAATAAAAACAACAGTCATTTGTTGGGGAAGGGAAAACAACTCATTAGGATTTACAAAGATAGATCTAATGAACATTAAATGTCATTCAAAAAAATAATATCTGTTAAAAAGGGTGGTCATTTGCGCGTAACAGTAATATGTAAGCTTTACCTTTATTCTTGTTGCATCCTTTCGACGAATCACTTCAATTTCTCCTTGAAGGTCTTCTACTTGTCTGGCCAAATTTTCAGCATGATTGGTACGCTCAGCCAAATGACGAGCCAAAAGTGAGCTTTCTTCCAATCGTTGTTGTTGCTCTTTTTGCAATTCCTCTTTTAGAGATGCAACTTCTGCTTCTAACTCATTTTGCCGACGCTGCAATGGCCCTTGTTCATATTCTAATTGCTGTGCCTGCCAACCAAGATATGTCAATTTACTTTCACATGCTATGAAATTATCAGAACATTCTTCTTGAGAAATAAACCTCAATAAAATACAATACATTCTTGTGAACTCGAAAGCATTATAATGTGGACGTCATTTAATGAACATATAATTCTTGTATACAAACAACAATCATACTTTTTTTCCACCAGCAAAAATATCTCATATTTTCAAGAAAAATTTTATTGAATTTTTCTTTTAACCAAAGAAAGCAGAGCGTGAGCAAAGTTGAATTAAGAGACTTAAATGGATTCTTTATATTACTCCTTTCTAGCTCAAAAGGAAAGTTTGCTTGAATAATGTATCTTCACTATTATCAAAATATATTTGAATACAATAATAATAGTTTTACTAAAATTTACCTTTGCTTCAGTAGCTGAGAATTCTGATTGCAAGCGAACATTCTTTTCTGTCAATTTTTGAGTAAAATCTAAAAGCTCAGCCTCCCTTTCACGGCACATTGCCATTTCTTGTAGAAGTTCTTCATTGCTATTTCGCAGTCGTTCAACTTCTGCTTGGCTAGCCACAACCTTTTCTTGTCCACTAATTTTGCATAAAAGAAAATAACACAAATAATTTCATTTTCAAGAAAAACAAAATAATGTACAAGTTCAAAATACATACTGCTGTAATTGCATTTTCAGAGCTTCCATTTCTGCAACTTGGTTTTGTAAATCTACAATATCCTGGTGCTGTTTGTCAGTGGATCTTTTGTACTTGGAAACATTCTGTTCATATTCCAGTCTTTCTTTCTCTAAATTCTGGACCTGAATAACATAAAGAACAAAGATAAACATGGGGCTTCACCCTCCCTACCTCTCAGAAACAAATACCACATATCGCTAATACCACCAATGCCACAATAGCTTTTACTAATATTCACAAGAAACCAGTCATTCAATATCTCGGTTGAATTCATTACAAATAACTAAAAAGAATAACATAAAAGGGTCAGTCAGAGTTAATAAAACACTGAAGAAAAAAATGGGGGTAATCTGATAAACTTAAAGAAGTATTACTTGGGTATGTCAAAATTAACCCCAAAAATAGCAAATGATATGAAATATATTCTATTGTTATAGATCATACAACAAACACCAAATTGTTGCAATAATAAGGGGAAGAAATCCCAAATAGAATCAACCTCTTTTTTTTTCCCAACTAAAAACTTTTCCCCTGTGACTGGAAACTTTTGATGTTACTTTGTTTTATTTGTAAACAGGATATTTGTGAAAAGAGGTAATCATTCAGGAAGAATTCATCTATTTTTCTGCATTAAAAGATTGCAAAAATATTAATCATGCCAAATATTGCCTCAAGTTAGGTTAATGTGACATGCGCATGAGAGCTATTTTGATACACTAGAAATTATCATACAGCCCACAAGAAAGCAATATTATTTTAATATTTTATTATTTTAACATTACATTACATGTGCGGGAATCTACAGGGTGTCTGGGGGGGACGGGGGACATTGAAAATTGGAAAATAAGTTCTTAAGACAATTTTAAGCAGATTTTGTCTAATTGATCTCTTAAGAAAAATTAACCCAGAAGTAAAAAAGTTTAAAATTAAAAAAAGTTTAAACTCAATTTACACAATTTGTCTCTTTTTTTTCTTCTTCTCAGTTAATTGTTCTTTCTGAACAAATATATTCATTTCTTTAGTAAGTAATAAACAATTGACATGTTTCTGGATTATGCTTCTGCAAAGCAAATTTTTGCCTAGAGAGCATTTTTCAAACCAACTCTTGGGTGATTATTGTGGCTCAGCTTTTCGGAATATCCAAGTACTCTAAAATCTGTCTAAACTGGAGCCAGAAACGTGCCTTAACCAGAAAATTTCTCCGTCCTGTGAAGTTAAATGACATTTTACACAGCATAAAATGCAACCTCTCCAACGCAGAAAACGAACCAGTTTTTCATGAGGGAAAAATCTATTTAAAACGGAATTTCTGTGAATTTAATGCAATTGGCAGAGAGACACACGATGTTCTCAATGAAATGAATGCATCTGCAAGCTTGTTTTAAATTCTCTATCCCTGTGACACATGATTTAGCCAGACGCTGATGGAGAGAGGTTTCACCTAGTAGTGTAGAATTCAACCTTGGGGTCGCCTGTCTCTCGAGGTGTAGGTCATAGGGAAATTCTGTCTCTCCCGACTCTCTCACATGGGAAGGTGTCCAGGCATGGCTTCTCTTCATGCATCTTGCTGCCCCGCATTGAAAAACATAACCCTTCAACCAAATATGCATTGCTTAAGGCCATGCAAGGGTATCACAAAGTCATAGTACTGGGTTGTCACACATTGAGTGTTGAAAAAGTCAGCAAGTTGTCCAAATAGCCAATATGGTGTGTATTTTTCAACTCAGAAGCTGTCAATGAAGAATGTTTAATATGCATTTATTGGTGATTTCTTCCATAAATACAGTATATGTTAATGTACTTTGATAATGATAATAAAGACATGTAATTTACTACTTTCAGGGCACAAATGTCAATATCACAAGTGTCAGAAAATGGACATTCTTGCATAAAACAGACTTCCCTAAACCAGAATTTTTTTGTCCTGATCAATTCTGGTTCAGACAGATTTTACTGTAGTTTATTAAGCACAATATGCTTAAAATTGTCTTAAGAGTTTATTTTTGAATTTTCAAGGTATCCTCCCCGGACATCCTGTATAGAGTGACTGCTTACAATTAATATTTATATGTTTGTACATTATCTGTTTACTATGGAACAAAAAGGCATAAAAAATATCTGATACAATGTTTTACCTTTTACATTCATCTCAGATTACAACAACAACAACAACAACAACAACAACAACAAAACAAAAACACGAGTATGTCAATGTAAATGTTTAAAAAAAGGAAAATCGTTTCATTAGGTAACAGCGATTCAGACTGAGGAGATATTATACCCTTAGAGGAAAGCAATGATGATACTGACATAGAAGATGAGATAAGAGAAGTTGAGAGGGAAGAATGGTCAGACATGAAACCTATGAACCAATTAAAATTAAGAATTAGGTTGTAACAAAATTTCATTCAAAACTGCACTATGTTGGTCGCAAGAATTATGATTGAATTGGTGGCAAAAATTGCATATCGCAAGTATTGAAGATGGTAAAATGCTAGAGAAACTTATAAGGTTCAAAGACAAACGTGAAAACACCATTTTTACCTTGGAAGGAGCCAGATGTTTCACTTGTTGAAAGAAAACATGGGCTGGAATTCAGTAATGGAATCTGAACTCGATCAAAGAGGGGACTCATTTTTAACAATTCTTTTGATAACTTCAATATTCTACATTTTTTTACTCAAGTTGAATTTTTTGAAATATCACTGGGATGTTGACCTAAATTTGTTTTATAATTTGTTGTATTAAAACCAAATTAAACAATTTTTTCAACTTCATTTCAAAGCCATCTTTTTGAACTTTCAGAATGTCTGGAAACAATGCCTTATAACTCAGATACAGCAAAACATAAAACAATGAAAAAAATACTGCTGAGACAATAGGCCCTATACTTTGGTTTTTCTAACGTGGCAGCCAAGGGTAGTATCACCAAGATGGAATTCGGCACAACTTTTTGAGTCATTCTCAGTCCTGCTGCAAGATGTAGCATGATCGCGACTGCATCAAGCAGTGCAGCATTTTCTAGCGGCAGGACTGAGAATGACAAAAAGTCATGCCAAATTCCATCTAGGAGATACTACTTCAGCTGTCATGTTAGAAAAACACAAGTATAGGCTCACTTGTTGCTCCCAAATCAAAACCCATTGAGATATAAAACTATCATTTTAGCCCCACAAGTGTATCAAGTATGCTCATCAGTTTGGGGTACTTTGATACACAGTTTTGAGTTTTCTAGAGTTGTGGTACACCGTACATTCTTTTAAAGCAGATACATATCTTTAGCAACAAAAGGTGCAACATTCGTATTACTTTAGCCCTAATTAACCTAAACAATTTTAAATTCTGCATACTTGAAAATTCTTTATAAAATAATAGGTTCGCTGGTCACTATACAACCTTCCCCTAGAAAAATTCTGATTGGAGAACTGAAATATATTAAATGTGACCTAAACTTGATAGGATGTCAGAAATGGAATAAAATAATTTTCCTTCAATTTACCTTCACAGAAAGCACATTGTTTTCTTCAATAATCACATGATTCTTTTTCTTCAAATTATCTACTTCCTGCAGAAGTTGTTTATAAGTTTCCTCCTTTCCTTCTCTTTCGTGACGTTCCATTATCAACTTAGCTTGCTGTTCTTTCAGCTGTAATGCTGTAAAAGCAATAACATCCAATTACATCATATATTAAACATAATATTTCATTACAATTGACAATACTCAGTGCTTGATTTCTTAAATTTTAGGTCCCAGAACGCACCCCAAATTAACTATTAATTTAATAGAAATAGTTACATATAATTTAATTATTTCTAAGGTACCGGACTGCCGTTCTGGCAGAAATCAAGCCCTGATAATACTACAATAACTAACAGCAATACTACAATAACTACAATAAGTAACAGCACTGTACCTAATGTGTAAGCTTTGTTGTCTTCTGATTCCTGAAAGGCCCGCATTGTCTCTTGACAATCATGACGAACTTGTTCAGTTTCTTCACGACATTCTTGCAATTTCTGAACTAGTTTCTCTACTTTACGTTGGGTTTCCTAAAATTTGAATGAAGTATGTAGACAAACTGTAAATATATGCTAATTTCTTCATAAATTAAATGCCTATTCACATTCAAAACAAATTTTGTTGCTTTTGTGTGTGTGTGTGTGGGGGGGGGGCAGCTGGGGCAACTTGCCCCAGGCCCTGACTTAATTGGGGAAATGATTTATTGCATGGGGAATTGATTTGAATGCATGGGGAAATGATTTCTTTTTACAAATTGAGGAAAGAGGAAATTTTTTGTTTGAAATGCAGTCTCCATGGATCAATTGCCCCAGTCACCTGGTTTTCTTTGGGCACCCCTGGGTTTACACCATAGTTCCAAAAATATGCAGAAATTTTGCCTACTTTATTTTCTGATCCTTTGATTTAACCAATAAGACAGCAATCAAACCAACTGAAAATGAAAGTTAATCATTGATGTTTAGAGATGCGTATTCAACTTTTATTTTGGTAGTTTTTGCTCTCTATATCAATTACAGTTGTCTTCACACTTGAAATATTTTTTCCATATTATTTCTAAATCTCAAAATCACTATGAGTTTTCCAAATAATGTCATCAGCAGATTTTAATACCAAATATTTTCTTAGTTGAATAGTATATTTTTTTTATTCATTCACAAATGATGAATTGAAGAAAATGAATGATAATGTTACTAACAAAATTAATTTTTAATAAATATAAATAAGATATTAGTAATTGCAGGATCGATTCCAAAGTATTAGCAGCAGTGGCAAGGGTAACATTTTTAGGGGAAATGAATTTTTACAGTATATTTTAATAATGCCAACTATTTCCAAGTATTCTTCAATTTATTATTTTACTTTACTGTTGAAACATGTTGTTTGTCATACAACATTTCAAAAAATTAATTGCTTTCTAATTAAATACTTTATTATTACAAAATATACTCATTAATAAAATTGTCAAGCTGCCTGGGGAACTTCAGTCACTTCCATCTCAGAGAATTCATCATTCATCATATAAGGGACCACTGCAATCTAAAGTTTGGCACTCGTGGCATAGTTCTAAGTTGCTTGCCTTTCACCAAGGAGGTCCAGTTTCGATTCCTGGACAATCTCATGTTGAAATTTGTTCCGACAAAATGAGTTTACCTGCTTCACAGAGAATAGACCAACCCCTGTGAAGGATCCTAAATCCTACCCCTGTCCTAATTCCTTTCCCATTCTAGCCCCTAGGTAGTGACGCAGGAGCATGTTCAGTAAGAGGCACGTACGTGGAGATGTTACATGGCAGTCCTCTTGAGAACTGACTAATGAGAAATATAATGAATGTTAGATGGTAATGAGACATAATGAATGGAGGATCACTCACAAAGCGCTCAATGCTTGAGAAGGGGCTCAGAGTCATGTTGTGTCAATAAATGACTAATGATTAACACGCAACAATTTTGTTTAAAAAATTAAATAACAACAACAACAACAACAACAATAATAATAATAATAATAATAATAATAATAATAATAATAATAATAATAATAATTAAAAAGGGTTTCCTAAAAATGCCTTTAGACAGAGTGTAGGCTGCTGTGATGAGAGTCAGTAACTGTGGCTGTTCAGGAGACGCTGTGTCCTAGCCCCAGGTGCCAATGTTTCGGCCCCCATTCTCCGACCTTCTGAATTTTCACCCTGAGGAAGGTCGCAGAATGGTGTCCAAACCATTGGAACCTGTGCCTAGATCATGGCGTGTCTCAGACTGCCAAGTAATTACTGCCTTTAGAGGACTCCTTGGCTTTAAACATGTAACTTCATAGCATGGATGCTGCAAGGAGGAAGCAAGAGGGTGCAGATGTACTTATGAAATATGCGGGAAAATTGTTCAGATTTGCCATAACCTACTTTGGAGTAATTTTAATGTTTTCACAATTTTAAATTAAATAAAGTTCAATGTTTTGGAGCCATTTTCTAGGAGTACCCTCCTCTCTTATGATATTGTGTATTAACAGTTAACAGTGCCAATGCTACAGAGGTAGGTCTATTTCTTTTTGAGATTTTTGGCAAAGTTCTTTCAGGCATCTGTGCAAATCAACAAAACTCTATACAATAATGCTCTTTTGGCAAAAATAAGAAAAATTATATATTTAGAATATTTACACTTTAACATGAATACCTATTTCATTAGTATCACAATGAAAGATCTACATGACAATTTTGAACAAATATTAGTAAGATTTAAAATGTGAGATACCACTAAGCAATATAAGATTGTCCCTTTCCTATGATCAAAAAAGTTTGAATTAGAAGTAAAGAAAGTGATAATGTATCATTTTTATTTTTATTTTATTTATTAATTTATTTTTTACCTTATGTGTCTCTGTTTCTGTCTTCAGTTTATTCTGTACCCATTTCAATTTTATTTCAAGAGAATTCAAATCGTCTTTCATTTTTTCATTCTCTTTTTGCACAGATGTAAGCTCATGACACTAAAATATCAAAATCACATAAATTTGCATTAATAATTCAAAATGTAAATAAGTCAATAAGAGGTAAAGGAAAAATTTACAAGGAAAAGCTTACTTTGTTATCTAACATTTGACATATTCTGGCCTTTTCTCCTGCAGCACTTTTCATTTTACCAACTAGAATTTCTCTTTCTTTGACAGATTCTTTTAATTTCTTTTCTAGGCCCTCCTTTGCTTTTTGAAGATCCATAACTTTTTTTTCACTAACTACATAGCTCATTACCATTGAATCCTTGTCAGCATTTACAGAATCATAATCTTTTGTCAGCTGTAAAAGAATAAGGAATACTATGAATTGTTTTAATATCCAATAAAACTTGTTCAATGCAGAACATGCACAATGCGGAAATCTGTCTATTGTGAACATAAATTGCAGCTCAGCCAAACATAAATTCTGCAGTATTACATTGCATAATGCGAAATCATCTCTAATATGGAAAAAATACTGGTTTCTTGAGATTCCGCATTGAGCAAAATTTGCTGTATCACATAAAATACAGGATACCATAACATTTCAAAAATTCACTTTGTAGAAGAAACAGTGAAATTATGTCAACTCATTTCAAATGTATTTAAAAAACACACATACCTTTTGCAGTTTTCCTTCCAGATCTTTTTTCATTTGATTGTAGTTTTTAGTAGCAACTTCTGCTTGTTGTCGACTTTCAAGAGAAATTTTTTGTATCTCATTCTGCTGTTGGGCTATAGTTTTCTCCAGAGTTTCAAGCTGGACTACATAAATTTCATGGGATCGATCTGCTTCTAACCGCTGATTCTCACATTCAAGCCTAAATTTAATCATAAGAAAAGTAATCAAAAGAAATAGAAATTAACAACAAAGAGATATAGACACCAAAAGTATTTCATTTCCAATGAAACAACAGGCAAAATCATTCAATAATATGAACAATTCATCTTGACGACATATTTTGAACTACTAAAAAAGCAAGTCTTTCATTTAAATTTCAAAATTGTTCTAATTGGATTTGATATTTTTCACACACAGTTTTAAATAATATCTAGATTTTAAACATTTTACATTTTCATAGAATTCAGAACTAAAGGGTGAAAAATAAAAAGATATTATTTCTTTCAACTTTGAAAATTAAGAATTAAGAAAAATAATAATTAAAAGAGCAATTATTTCAGGAACAAATTGGTAAAAAAAATTGCATTACCTTGTTATTTCATTCTGAAGTACTTTCACTTGTTCTTTAAAGTGTGTTATTTCTTGAATTAGAGTTTTGTACGCAGGATGGTGTAAAATTGAATCTGTAAAACCATTTGGAGTTGTTCGAGAAGGCAAATCTCTTAATTCTGGACTGGTGTTATCCTGTAATGCTGACAAATCCATCTTCAGTACTGAACCAGAATTGGATTGTGGACCAAGAGTTACATTATCATCTTGGGTGATAAGGGCTTCGGTAAACAATGTATTGTTCTCTTGTTGTGGGTTTCCACTTTCCTCCTCCATACTGTCTTCAAGAAGATCATCTTTGTCCCTTTCTTTCTCCCTTTTCTTCGCATTATATGTTTCTGCTTCAGTGTCTGTGAGAGACAAATTAGATATTTCTGATACATTGCTGTTGCTGCTACATTCAGATTTGCAATCATCATAAGTATCAACACATCTTTTAATGTCTGGACTATTCTCAGCTACTTCATGACAAGAACTTGCACTGGCAGCATCTTCCAACACAGTGGGTACATCAGATTGAGAAAAGACACCCTCTGAATCAGATGCTGACATTTTCTTTTAAAATTATTCATTCGCTTAATATATGTTGTGTTTCATTTCATGACACTTTTCTCATTCAAATAATATACATCTAAACAACACCAGCACTTGAACATATTGTACTAACACTCCTTAACAAAGGCCTATCAAACAATTTCTGATGATCATTCACAAATATTTTAGACATAATGACTGCATTTGGAAGATGCATAGACAAAAATATCCATGCATAAATGACGTACGTAAGCAATAAGCTATGAATTCAAATGACATTTGCCATAACCTCACATAACGGTCCAAGCACTGTTCACCCAAATCGTAAGTTTGTGTTACGAGAATTTAATCTTGAGATGTAAGAAAAATATAAAGAAATTATAATGTTACATCTTAGCTAGGAGCAATTATTACTAAAACTCAGTTGACGTTCATCTGACAAAACAAAACGCCATATTGTTTTCGAGGATTTGGAACTCTCCAGCAGCTCACAGCCATTCTCGGCAACATTGATCCTTCAGATCAACATTGAGGTTCCAGTTGTACCACATCATCGACATTTTATAATGGATGGTTAATGTTGATGTCGCACATGCTGGGGTTATACTTCTTAGTGATATTACGACGAATTTTTACTCTGTAGGTGTGTGTAGGAAATTCTGTAGAATGTGAGTTAATTTAATAATTTCGGCGCGAGACATTAGCTTGGAGAGACTTTCGATTATGATTATAATGTGGAAAATTGTTCAGTTGCTCCCAACCTTAAATGGAAATATTTTATTTGTTGGATTAATTTTACTAAGCCACTTCTTCTTCCCGATTGTTACGGTCGTAGGTATGTTTCCCCATTGTTCTTAAGAAATTACTTTGTGTTGCTGCTCAAAAATATTTAGTCATCTGTTAATTGTTTGTATTTCAGTTACTACAGTGCATACTTACACAATCACAGACAGTGTGGAATTCATGGACTCAGATATTTATTTTGAAATAATTGAACCAGAAGAATTAAGTTACACTTATAAAATAAGACCTGCCAAAGATTTTGGGATACCACTGGTAAGCTGCCTTCTGCATTGTGGCATAAAGCACAACTATTGTAGAAGTGATGTTATGTCCCTATAATTATTGTGTTGCCAGAATGAGTCATTTGCTGGTGTAGAAATACCACTTGTACCTGTCGACCCACCATGTGGATGTGGATGGCCACGAAATGCTGAAGATTTAGAAGGAAGTGTGGCTTTAGTAGAGAGAGGGTATGTGAAATGACTATTTAACACCAAAGAATGGTGTTTACTGTATTTGCATTACAGAAACATTGTGTATTTTTTCCAGAATATCATGCTCTGTTTTGTTTTGTAAAATGGGTAACTGGAAATTGGTCCTGAGTAATGGTAAATTGTGACTGTAATTAATATCATTAATGTTCTTTGGTTTTTCTGTAGAGAATGCTCTTTCCTAAGTAAAACTGTTCGAGCTGAGGAAGTTGGAGCGAGAGCCGTAATAGTTGCTGATCATGATGAAAATGCAGATGAATATTATATTGAAATGATAGATGATAAAACATATCGAGATGTTCATATACCTGCTGGATTTTTATTGGGAAAGAATGGGTATGTTATTCTTCATCAAATTTTGTGCATAAAAGAAATTATGTTTTTACTTTTCCTGAAACAAATCAGTATTGTGATGCTGAAGTTGATTCTTTTTCTTTATAGCCACATGATACGGAAGACTTTAAAAAGATTGAAAATGAAATATGCTATCATCAACATACCTGTGAATTTAACGTATGTACCAATCCATAAAATGAACCAACCTCCGTGGTTGGGCTGGTAGCTAAATATTATCAACATATGTAATGCAAATAAATGCTAGTCACTTTGAAGAACTAGTAAATCATGTCAGTACATAGAAACTAGGGATGCTCAACCTAAGTAATGCTACAAGTGACGTACTTATTTAATAGTAACTTGAAAAATATTAGTGGAAGATTCCTTAGTTAGGGCAGAAAATGTCATTCCTTAGTTAGGGCAGAAATAGTTCCTGTTATTTAATAATGAGTTTAAAGAATGAGAACACCTATTTAATACAATACACTTTGCTTTTGAATTAAAATAACATTGCCCATTTGAAATTTTGAAAATTGTCTTTTTTTACTCTTCAAATATTTGTAAAGCTAAGAGACAAACTGACAGGTGAGAAACAGAAGAAAGTGCCTGCAAAAAGTATTAGACTATAGTGGATTAAAGTTACAATATTAACATCTTTTCTCAATTCAAAAAGCCTTAAAAGATGAGGTTTGTCTGTCATTGCCTCTTCAATTTACAAAATGTTTAAATGATTTTCATAAGGTTGAGCATCTCTGTTAATCACAAATGTACAAGAAAAGGCTGGCTGTTTATGATTACTTTTGTTTCTCAATACAATTTTCATTGTGCATTTCATAAATAGTTAATCATGTGTTCTGAAAATTTCTTACCTATCTAAAAAGGAGAAAGTAAAAAATATGATATTATTGAAGTATGTAAGGAAATTCAGATAGATGAAAAGACCTAGTATGTAAAGTTATAGTTGTCAGTCTCGGATAATAACAGCACATAGTGTTGGTGAATTTTTATGTTCCTGTTGTTTTGTAAGTTTTTGTGTAATACTGGTATGTTTTGTTATATTTTTAATTTTGGGGGTTTACATGATTATATTTTCAAAATACCGTTTTGTGTTTGTCGGGCATTATCTTTATTCTGAATAAAGGTTGAAGTGTGTTAACAGAAAATGCCTTTTACATTCTCATAACTTAACTATGTTCGTTTTTTTGATTTCCTAACTCAAAGGCTAAGGGCTACTGTCCTGAGGATAGTTTCCCATATATCGACCACCTTCTGTGTGATCTATATGTTATGCTCCAAGTAAGAAATTTTAACCCTTAGTAAGAGCTTAATTTATTGGTGAATGGAATGTTTGAAATAAGAACCTGTTGAGGTACAGGTACAGGTCAAAGTTTCTTCCTTATTTGATTGTTTTGGAGACCATATATAATGTATTACCAGTGCTGTGCCGAGTGTAGGTGCCTTGACCTTCCCCTGGTATTTGCTCAAAGGTTGCAGAACAAAATTTTAAAAGAATGTTCTGAAGAATATTTGCTTTTAATGAGTTATGTAACATATACTAGTAATGTGTATTTACACACATTTTGTACTTTATTCTTGACACTGTAATATAAATGTAATATAATATTTTCTCCCCCTACGTCACATACAGTTTTTGACTGTTTTGACTAAATAAATACAAATACAAATGGAAGGGCCTTGAAAGCATAGTGAGAAATGTCTGCATGGTGGGTTTGACTCTTAGTTGATTCAGAGTTTAAGAGTGACTGTGATGCTCTGCTGATTGTATTTCCCACAACATGGCCAGACAAACATGAGTCATCAGATTGATGGATTTACTGTCACCTAAAAAATGTGCAGCACCATGATTCCAACACTTAATCAGATGTCAATTTTATGAAGAAGTACATTTTCATTTCAAAATTGTTTTCTTAACAGTTAAGTCCAAACAAGGAATAAATTTAAACTCCTTTTTTCTGTATTTTGAAAATTTCAAATTGGAGCATATTGTTAATCTGTCTGATTTAAGCAGGATGTGTATAGTGGGCCAATCCTATAATGGCAATGGCTTAGATTAAAAGTTGCAAACATTTATCCTTTTTTTATTTTATTTATTATTACACATTATGACCACTTACTACAATAGGCCCAATTGGTGTTTATTCTAATGTATTTACGAAGACAATCCCTAAAAATAAAAATGATTGGTGCTTCTACAGCACATGTTTTCATATTATTGGTAACAATTAGGTATTATTATTATTATTATTATTATTATTATTATTATTATTATTATTATTATTATTATTATTATTATTATATTGCACCATCTTTTGTCTGTAACACCAGCCATTGCTCTAAAAGTGGAAATCATACAACTCAAAATTACATGAAAACTTGAATTTACAAAAATTTACATGTCAATAATTATAGATCTAATTAGACCAGTTTTCACCCATTTCTTCCGACTTTAACTTTAGCGATTATGATGCCCGAAAATCTATAGGTGGCCAGAGATCTTATGTATAGTGCAATTTTTATAAAGCTGCCTCTCAAGGACGGTCTTCACAGTGGCATCTCACTGCAATTCGCGCCTTTCTCGGACGTGCCGCTAGATGTTGCATGATCAACCAGTGCTTGATACGTTCGCGATCATGCAACGTTTGACGGCACGACGGAGGAAGACGCGAAATGCAGTGATTTAATATTACATGTGCCCACTCTTTTGCCTACATTAGTTGAATTAAGAATAAATGATAGAAACGAGCGTTGTAGTCCTAATCTGATAACCAGAAATGTTCTCTTCCGAGAGATAGAAACTATTTTGCACCGAAAAACGAACTAAAAATAGATACAAAATTTCTTTTGTCAAAATAAACTCCCCACACCTCTCGCGACTAGCGAAGCGAGAGCTCAAGAATACTTGCGCGGATAATACCACTGTGAAGACAGGCCTTGAGAGGCAGCTATATCAAAATCACACTGTACTTTTTATAGTTAGAAGATCTTTGGATGTGGCACTCTCGGAAGCAAATATGCGAGTCTTCCTTCTCACTTTCCGGTCAAATCGCCGCGTCGCGACCTTGCTTTTCAGCTAGGTCGAATTCAGTCGCTGTCCGGAGGAGAATTCTAGTGACCGACTGCTCTGATCGGTAGTTTTTCGTGGTTTCTCCGATCAACACCAGGCGAATGCCGGAGCAGTACCCTAACAAACAGGCCACGGACCGCACGCGATCTTTTCTTCTTCCTTGTCCTATCATCTGCCCTTACACACACACTTACACTAACATGCACTACTCTATCACATATTCCGGGAAACTGGTCGGGAGCTTAGAGCTTTTCCCGGATGGGCCGGTGCCCAGCTGATGGGAGTGTCCTAGTTAGGGGGGAAACCCCGCTTGCCGACGGTAGGTCGGCGCCGGATCTCGCCATCTCACGAGTAAAAAACATGCACTATACTTACGGGACTAATGACCAAAGCTGTTGACGCGCCCGGTATCACTAATCCACCAACCAACCAAGTTCTCTCTTTTCAATAATCTGCTTTGTAAACTATGTACTTTGTGTTACAGTGCATTCAACTGTTTACTACATACAAATCTTATTGCTATTAGAAACCGTTTATGTGTGCTACTGAGAATCTAGTGCATCGCATAAGTACTTTTTTGATCAGGAAAAACACGTTTTAAGTAATTAATTCTAGAAATAAAAAAATTACACATCTTTCCAAAAAAATCTGAAAGTTCTCCGCTTGTAGCTAAATGATTCAGTTTCCTTTACTGTGGTGCAGCAATAATCAGCTAACAAATTGGGTGACTATCTCACTTAATAACGTTTTACATGCTCTAGGTGAAACAGTATCCTTGATCATTACTAAAGGATTTAAGGTTAGAGGGAAAGAAGTCTAAATGCGACCGAAAAAAAAGAAGAAGAAAAAAATCGTGTCCCACGACTTAATCATGCGATTTACGAGGTTAGAGGGATTTTCAGGTCTATAACTCTCCAGTTGGTACCAACATCCTTAAACTCACTCCAAGCTGCTTTTCAACAATCGCTCAACAATTTTTCGAAATTGGGATTTTTCTGTAACCCACAGATCTGAGGACCAACGAAACCCCTTCTTTTACTTTTCTATCACTCAAAGCATGAAATTTCATTCGAGAATATTGGAACCCTTCACCTCCTTTGTCCTTTACCTTTACGAAGTTTTTCATTAATCCTAATTTTATGTGCAGTGAAGATAGTAAAATGCTTTTACTGTCATCCAAGAGTACTACAGTTTTTTTTCTGGGCACATAACATTTTCTTCGGGGACAATGTTTGGTTTCGTAATGCTTTTCCTTTGTCTTTCTGTCCCAAGTATTCAAGAAATAACATAATTTTGTAAAAAAAAAAAAAATAGCATAATTCCTAAGAGGACGCGTAATACCGTAATATCAGCATAGATTTTTCATTGATGTTTAATGTAAGCTATACTTTTAATTATCAAACCAATACTTTCGTAATTTTCCTTCATTTCTGCTGCTTGGCCAGCTAGTGTAGATAGTTTTAGGTTCCCATTATGTAATTGCATTGCCTTCAAGCTATCCTATTCACCTCTATAATCTTCATCCAAACAGTTCAGCGTGCTTCTTCAACAGGTTCAAATCTTGAACTATTTCATTTAATTCTGACTGTGTGATGATTTGCGGAAGGCACGTTTGGATATGACATGTTTTGATTTCGAGGAGAACCCAGGTAAGTTCGTTAAAAAAAATTACTTGTCAGTTAAATGGTCTTTTGGGTCCTCGCCATGTAATGGGGTAAGCGAATGGCATAGAAGGAAATATCCTGCAAACATGCGCGCAAATATCTCTAACATTACTGCGACACAATGCCCATGGTTTGTCCTGATCTCCAAATTTACATTTACAACACAATATGTACGCTTTTTTAACTATCGGTGCGAGTTGGCTTTTCTATGATTTCCAAGTGTACTCCCCACAAACGTAACAAAAGAGATGTGTCGAATTTATACTCTTACGAGGTATAATGGACACTCACTTTCCAGATTGATATTAACACACAAACGCTTAATGGATGAGTCTCACAATTCTGAAGCATATTAAGAAAAGACTCCCACTAAGAAAATGAAGACCACTCTCGACCCGACAGAATAATGCTGCAGTGAAGTCAGCTTACAGCCGTACCTTGACACAATCCCTACCCCACCACGCCTCCCGAACCCTTGAAAAGGAAATATAAACAAAAGCGTAACTTTCATGTTTATTATATAGTAGTGTGCTGGTTGTGTGTGATAAGATATTGCAGCAGCACCATGCGCCGAGTTAACGCACGAGGATAACCAGCGCAATTTTCAATCTGCGCCGAACATTCAAACTTCAAATTTCAGACCGGGAGAGGTGGCTCAATGTAAGAACTGATATCACTGCAGTGCCTCTGACCGAGAGGTCCTAGGTTTGAATCCCGACGGCGGCAGAATTTTCGACACTAGCTTGTCAGCGAAGTGGAATTCAGTCGCTATCTGGAGGAGAATTCTAGCGGCCGACTACTCTGATCGGTAGTTTTTCGTGGTTTCTCCGATCAACACCAGGCGAATGCCGAAGCAGTACCCTAACAAACGGCAATGGACTGCGCGCGATCGTTCCTTCCTCTTCCTTGCCCTATCTTCACCCCTTACACGCACCCTTACACTAACACATACACATACTATTACCCCTTACACATGCCGGGAGACCGGTCGGGGGCTTAGAGCTTTCCTGGCTAGGACGGTGCCTCGCTGGTGGGAGATGCCTAGTTGGGGAAAACCCCGCTAGTCGACGGTAGGTCGGCGCTGGATCTCGCCATCCGGGCTCACCGCCATCTCCCGATAAAAAAGCATGCACTACACTTTGGGACTAATGACCTCGGAAGATGACGCGCCCAGAATCACTATCAATCATCCAAATTTCAGAAAATAAGGAAAACTTTACGTGATGGCTTTAATTGATCAATTAAATCTCCGTATTTATGGCATCTAAATCTATGGTTAGTGGTAGCAAATTTCATTGTTCCTCCTTGTTTTTAATTGCAATGAATTAACAGTCACGTCCAGGAAGTTTTAATGAAATTCATTTTGGAAGACACTACAAAATAAACAAAACAAAAAACAATGAAAATCCAATCCACATAGAAACAATAATAATGCAGAATTTATTAGCCACTAGGCGTATTCCTTCCGCAACTACTACTTCCAGCGCTTTCTGAGAACTTCCAACGAACGCACAGCTCCTGACCCCTCGGCCTTCCACTGTTCGTGAGGTAACGGCGTCCGCTCGCCCTCAAAACGTACAGTTTGGTCAGGTCTGAAAGCGAAGGATTTCGACTGGAGTACACCAGCTCTCCGATCTCTTCCCTCTGCAGTTCTCGCTCTGCAATAACGTATCCCATATACCGCGAATATGAATTTTTCTTCGCTGATGACATAGTTGACTTAGCTACAGAAATAAAACCTTCACTACTAACTTAAGATACTTCAAAAACAGAATGAATTTGACCGTGAAGTGGGTGGAACAAACCCACTGGTTTTGCGATATAATAGCAGACTCATAGAGCACTGACAATCATTTTTAAATATTAACCTGCCGTAACAACACATTTACGAAGTGGAAGTGTCACTAATGAACATTAGATAGCAGTACTATCGCGATTACCTGCAAATGGCTTCTGTGACAGGTGTTTTGCGTATGTCAACACTCCATATTGTGACATTGTGAGGTTTCTTGTAAAAAGTGAGATTCACCGATTTTACATGTTATGATTGGTAAGTTAAATGTTTGATAACGTGAACACTTATAAATAGTTTTAAGGAATTATTCGTTAACAATGCGAAGGAGGAAGGGACTTTCCTCTCGTGAAGTTGAAGTTGTTAAAACTCCTCTTGGAAGAAGGTATCTATACACAGAGGCATATTTCTAAGAGACTCGCAATAATCCGTTAGTAGAATCAGTATTGCAATGAGAGAAAACGGAACATGAGAGAGTAGGAAAATATCGGAGAAAAGCAAAGCTACCACCTCTCGGCAGCAGAAAACTAAGTTAGTGGTGCAACAGAATGGGACAGACTTTTTCGAATTACTTTTCTAATTTCTTTGGTCTAGGCTAGCTTTTCGGACTTACCACATACTCTTGTCAGCTGCCATCTATTGTCACCAAAGTACATTTTTTAAAATAAATTCTCAATTTTTCGGTTTCGTAATAGTAGAAACAAAATATTACGTAAAGAAGAGTAAAAACTTGTCTTATGCGGGAATTTTTGTTGAAAAATTTGAAGTCGTTTTTAAGGAAATTGTGTTTAAGCGTCATTGTAAATACGACATTTGAAGCTCCTTTTCACATTAGCTTTTTGAGTTTTCGGAAAACTTCATTGAAAGTCATTGGAAGAACTTCCACTCACAAATGAAATAATGTATACAATTTGCTGGAAATGTGCATATTAACGGCGCGAGAGAAATTTAAAAAACATACATTTGTGCAATTTAAAAAAACAACAACCTAAGTATACCCCAAAATGAACTTCATGGCATATTAAACACTGAAATTATAATTATCCTCAAGAAAAGTTTGAAGAAAAAATTTAGAGTCATTTTTGAGAAAATGGCGTTGGAGCGTTTCTGAAAATGCGGAATTTTGAGCTCAATTTCACAGAAAACTGTGAAGTTCTGGAGAAACTGTATATGGCATTATTTAAAGCATATGTACTCATAAATAGAATAATGTGAACTAATTGTCGCTAATGTAAATATTAACGACGTGAGAGACAAGTCAAAAAACTATTTTTTTTTTATTTTTAAAACAACAAAAATACAGCAATATGGCGTTTATGTCATCGTATAGAGTACATTTAGCACTACCCTTACCAAAAGTTTAAAGAAAAACATTTGGAGCCGTTTTTAAGTAAATCTTGTTTTTATTGATTTTTAAAATTGAAACAATTGCACGTTAAATCGCGCGAAAACTACTAAGTTTAAATAAAATGAACATGACCTTAATAAAAGGACAAAATATGGAGAAAAAATTATACTTGAAGGAAAAATCTCTATCTTCAATTTTGTAGTTGTAGGAAGACGCCGGAAAAAAATGCAAACTTTTGCAATTTTCGAAAATTCAGAGTTAACAGTAAAAATCGGCCTATGCCATCTTTATAAGTGTATTTTACTCTATTCTTTCAAAAAATTTAAAGAAAAACTTTATAGCCATTTTTGAGGAAACTGAAATTATCCGAGGGGCTTCATTTAAAGTACCCCCAAAGTTTGAAGATTTTTTTCAAAATCGCAAAGCTTCGAGTCGGAGCAGATCGACCGGGGAATATCCATTTTGGAAAAAAATTCGACGTATGGTTTAGGCGCTAGCGGTGTTCACAGACGGACGGACGGACGGACAGAAGGACGTTGTGAAGGAAAAAAACAACACTACCTTTGGGTATCAGGGAACCGCAAACATGTATTTCTGTTGAAATCTCGAAATCGATTTTCCGCAGCATTACATACTTTTCTCTGTACTACATATATTACTCCGTGTATACTTACGTTTACGAGAAAGTAAACAAAAATTCAGCTCCGAAGAACAGAAAAAAATATTTTTAAAGAAGCATGGAGATAGTTGAGTGTGGAGCACGTGTTACCCCAGGAAGTGTGAGAAGAATTCTCTGTGGAGAGGTCATAATATCATGCCCCTTCAGGAAAAGAGCAAAAAGTATACCTGCAATGTCAAAGAAACGCGTCGAATGGCGCGAGGTCTATAACCATGGACGTGTGAAGTCTGGAAGAAAGTCTCTTTTAGTGTTGAATCATGTTTCACTATATCTCACGAAGCTCTAGATATGTTCGACGTCGGTTTAGTGAGCCGTTCAAATTTCAATGTGTCCAACAAACTGATAAACATCTAACATCGGTTATGGTGTGGGGCGTCATGCCTTCCATGGGTTCTAGTAGACAGCATAGAGGGAAAGATGAAACAAGACCCATACTTAATATGTCTTAAGAAAGAACTACTACCTCAGGCAGCAACCTGGTTTAATAAAGACCTGTACGTGTTTTTGAACGACGGCGCACCCTTTCATCAAGGAAAAGTCAAAAAATTCCTTAAGGAAAAAGATATTAGCATACTTCCATGTCCAGAAAACATTTCCTACAAAAAAACAATAAAAACCCTTTGAACTTCATAAAGGATAAGCTGAAAAAGAACATTTCAACCAAACATCAGTTGATTGAGGAAATCAATTTGTTACTGCACACTATGATCGATTTGGATCTCAAGTGAGTGAGTTTTGTGGAAAACATGCCACAAATTTGAACTCCCTGATAAAAAAAAATTAAGAATTCCATACTAAATACTAATTTTTGTGATTGTTCTTGAAAAACAAATTAGTACGTACTATGTTATATTATATCTATTTAATTTGAATCTATGTTTTATTGGTTGAATTTGATCAATTTATGATTCAATCATTGCATTATAATAAATTCAAGTCATTACAATAAATTTGGTGTAGCTGTATACACGGTTTATAGTGAATTGTTGATTAATAAATAAGTCAAAAACTGGACAACCTACCTGAGTTTCACTCTTGATCGCAGAATGCGTTGACATTTACGTGGCAGAAGAATACGATCGAAACTTCAGCTAAGAGTGCAATTGCTACATGTTTTGAGAGGACCTTCGCACCGCCTAACACTCGACAAAACGCGCTGCGGTCCTGTGCAACTACGCAGCAGTGACATGGTGAACCACAATGAGGAAATATAAGGATACACTTGAACACGAGCAGAACAGAGCGTGCTGTCGGATTAGGAAGCCGTTGAAACAACTCAGAAAGGAACTCGCCATCGAGTATTACACTCATTTCCTGAGACGCTTAGCGTCCAATGAAACTTATCTAGCTTTTCTAATGCGCGTAGCTCCAGCGACATTAAAACAATTTTTCATAACGTCCTTACAATAGGGTCCAGAACCGAGAGAGGGGAAAGAGACATTTTTTCCCCCTAGGGCTTTTATCCAGCCGACAGCCGGTTGCCCTTTACGTCCGGGGCGCATATTCGACCATACACTAGACAAACACTCTTGCGGGCTCCTCTGATCTGGGGTCAGCAGAACGCGAGGCCCTCCGCGACAACACACACAAAGTCAAGGGACAAACAACCATGCCCCAAGGCAGGACTCGAACCCGCAACTCTTCGGACCGAAGCGCTGAGTCGGTACTCGCTCTTAGCCACCTCGGCCATCCAGGTCGGTGGGGAAAGAGACATACACATGTTAAATTCACTTACAACGAGAAAAGTTTCCTGGACGTTAAGTTTTTTTAAGTCTACTATCGTATTCAATAAATATATTTTTTGAAAATGTTGAGAGAATACTCACCGTCAACCTTGTCACATGCTTTAATATTCTGACGCGACCGGAAACGAAATTTACTCGCCACAAACATCCAGCGTGATTTAGAAGCATCTGCAACTGAAGGGAATTAAAGTCAATATTTTGAATTGAGTAATGGAATGTGGTTTCATGAGGCTAGGATATTGCGGTTTTATTTTGATGTACACTTAGTTTCTGCGCATTGTTATTTTTTACATAATACAGTTCACATACTTAAACATAACATATGCTTTATTGAAATAATTATGTAATTAAAAATTCAGAAAATATATTAAACATGTAACATATGTAGAATAAAATTTTTTGGCAGAATATTTTTAGGAAAATTTGTATAAGAACATTCACAAATGAAGTTCAAGAAAGATTTTAGGACAATGAGATAAGCGAAACGACACGGCCACAGAGAGATGGACAAAGAAAAATCGTTCATAATTCACAAGTATTTTCAACAACCTAATATGCAGACTAATTTTATTTAACCCATTTTTTTTAAATTGAAGCCATAATTGGCTTGTGTAATTGTGGAATCATTTAGTAACGTAACTTATTTGCCTAATTCTCTCTTGAATCATGCAAGCCTAAGTGGCCTCACTAGTTCCAGTTTTAATGAAGAATAGTAACAGAACAAAAAGTAATTATTTGAAGTTCATTATTCAATGTGTTACACATTTCAAACGATCTTTGTGGTGCAAACCATCACAACCGAGGTTAATATTCGCTTTAGATTCATGACGCGTCGTAGCTGTACGTACAATAGTAAGTAGAGAATAAATCAAGGTCGGATTAAAGACTAACAGGACCTGCGACACTATAAACTTGTGGTCTACAACAGCACATACTTCCTCGCACTATTTATAAAGATTCGGCAAAATTATAATATCACATGAACCTCTACAAATATTTCTGACCAGTAAACATTTCCCCCCTACTCACTGGGATTCAAACTTAGGGTATTAGTTAGAATGGCATTGAGGTAACCCCTACACCACCACCGTCTCAGCTAAACTTGACCTCCCTGACACTTTAAAAACAAAGTTGAACATTTGTATTTCCAATTTTCAAAATTTCAGAGATTTTAATTAACATTATTTCGAAGTTTGGTTTTCAAGAACAGATTTCTTTAAGAAAAAAATCTCTATCATCAATAGTTTTGCAATGTTAACTTGTTTGCAATTTTCGAAAACAAAGATTAGACCAAAAATGGAATATTTGCAATTTTTATATACGTCCTTTTCTCTATTTAAAAAAACGTAACAAAAAAATTTGGAGCAGATTTTGATAAAAAGTTGTTTCATAAATAGTCTTTGCTTTACCCTTAAATTAGGCGAAAGATACTATTTTCAAAATATTGAACGTGACATAAAACAAGATCTGTTTTTAAAAAAGTTTTATTAAAAAATCTCCATAGTCAACAATTGTGCTTCTAGAATATTTTGAAAATTCAGAGTTCAGCGAAAATAGGATCTGCACCATTTTTAGCTGATATAAGCTTTTTTTAAAAAAAATATTATTATTATTATTATTATTATTATTATTATTATTATTATTATTATTATTATTATTATTATTACCTCCTGTTCGGCAATACTGCCTTTCAGGGATGTTAACTAATTACATATTAATGGTTTGTCATTCATTCTCACGCTCATTGTCCTGCTTGTTACAGGCTGTTTTCAGAGAATAATTTTAAAATTCGGTTTGACTGATGTGAAATTTATACTTGTAGCTCGTCTTTGAGTATAATAGTTGGAAGTTAATATTTTTTATTATCAGATGTTGGGAAGTAATGCAGTTCAGTATTTTTGGAGGTCTGAATGTATCTTTGGTAAATCGTGAATATATTCTGTTTGGTTTTGGGTACTTTCTGCCAAGTTTGAAGACTGGCGTGGCTAGAGATACTGAAAAAATATTGAAAAATTTGTGACAGGATTTTAGGATGTGTTCTTGTATTGACTCTATTCGTAATTCTCTGTGTAGTTGTTTGTTACTAACAAATCAGAGAGTTTTAGTTATTTTTCTTAAGCTTTGCTTTGTATGATTTGTAGTTTTCCAAAACGTGTTTTTGCTGCATTACTCCACTTTGGGCAAGCATACGTAATTGTTAGGCGTGATATTGATTTATAAATTGAATTTCCTCATTAAATACTTGGAACTGATTTAGAGTTTAGTAAAAGATTAAGTTTTGTAATTTTTGCGTAAGTTTTATTTGTGATTGTTTTGATGTGATCTTTCCAGGTTAATTTTGAGACGATCATCAGTCCTAAACATTTAACAGAAGTTTGTTTGGAAAGCCATTTTATTATTGAATTTGGTATTTTAAGTGGGAGAGGGGTCGTTGGTCTTCGAAGTGTGAAGACTTTTGCTTGGGAGTTGTGCGAGTTTATTTTTTTTCTCTACTGTTCAGACCAGGTGATATAAGTTTTTAAGTCATTCCGAAGGTTATATAGTCAGCGCAAAGCATATCCTCGTGGACTGTGAATAAAGCGGCATCGTCTGCAAAAAAAAGTTTGCGGCACGACCAGACATGAGTGAAATAGGCAAATTAAACCAATCCCAGACGTATATCGCCATGTGATTATCGCTTTGTTTACCTTTTTAAGATAAAGATAGCAATTGTTTTAGGTCGTTAATAGCTTTTGAGCATCATAATAATGTTAATATGTGTCGTTTTGGTAATGTTTAAAACTCTGAAATATAATTCTATTATTAAATATTCAGTGCTGAAAAACAGCAAAAGAAACAAACAAAGTGTGTGGAAGCATTTTCAAGAAAATTGTAAAGAATGAAAATACAAATGCACAGCACAAAATACTAAAGAAAAAATTACACATATTTTAGGCGATTAATACGCGAAGATTAGATGATGGGGAGTACAAAGAATATGCTATCAAAACTATGTGGAACGTTACAATCACAATTATTCAGAAAAATACTTTAACGATAACATATGCGTGTTCAATCCCTTCGAAATTGACGAATTCCGCTATTAATTCAGCTTGTACATCTTCCATTTCAAATACTTCCACGGAATACCAAAACTTGGAAAACTCAACTTCCTACAACTTCGATAATTGTCTTTTTAATAAATGTTCTAGTAAGTATCTTTGTTATAATTGTTTTTTGAAAGTTTTATTACCATAAAATCAAAAATTTTAAATAATTTTCTGCATTAAACTGTTATTCATATTTTACTTAATTATATGTTATTTCAGGAGGCAGTGATAACTCGGAGCTGAATGAAAGTTTCACATATTTCGGTAGAAATTTTGAGTAATATTTCTCTTTTTTCGTTATTCCTGTGAGTTTAACTGTCCATTCGATTCATGTAATGTCTTAATACGTGAAATAGTCACACTAAATATCATTCGAAGTGCTGTGATAGCCGGTAAATTGACTCCTCACTACGCGACTCATGAATTTAACGGATATCACAGAACTCGTGATATTACCTATGATAAAACAAATTATCGAGGCGGAACATTTTCGAAATGAATTTGTTCGGTAAATGCAGGTTTTGCTCCCTTGGCAAACGTATTCTTCCCTTGCTCCAGGAGGCACAACCACTCAGGATCGCAAATGCCGTCAGCAAACGAGATAGTTCGAAAGCGAAACGTCGCTGACAGCTCGTTTTTTAATTATTTATTTTACGTCAAAAACAGTTAAAAACTGTATGTGACGTTCAATAGGGAGAAGAGTATTATGTGCACGTTTTCTTAATTCAGGAATTCTCACCCTAAACCACAAGTTGGATTCTGAATACAGGCAGAAATGAGCATTTTTTTGGCAAGAATTATTAATATAATATTCTCTCCCATGTAATCAAATATATTTTCAAAGGCAAATGAACTATAGATTTGGGTTCTTATCCCTCATCATGTCCTTTGTGAAGGAATATTATTCTGCCGCAACAACATGGAGAACGATAATTTGAATAACTATATTTTCCACTGAACTCTAGAAGATGAGATATTGAAGATTCATTTATGTCCAGAAGCAAAACAAGGGGCCATCTCAGACAGAACAAATGTTCAAGTAATGAGGGAAAGTGGATAAAGAACCTGATCGAGATGGGGGGGGGGTGTCATTGATCCAGAAGCCGAGGTTCAATACAATGTTTGGAATTATACAGGTTCTAGAATACATTCCAAATTGTAAATAATACATAAAATATCATTGTTAAAAGTAATATTAATTTCCTTTAGTCTCTAATTGTACTGAAACAGATATGCAATAGAAAATATTTTACTTGGGACTTAAATTTTTGTATCAATTTTTTATCGTTTAATGTCATCTGGCAAAGTGTTGTAAATTAATATAAGTGAATGTATTGAATATGAATGTATGTAAATGAACGTCAATCACACAGAAGAATGATAATTTTATTAGAGAAATCGTTCTACAGATATAGAAATTTTATAAAAACACAAAATAAATAAAATCGTTATGAAAATGTATTATAAATAGAATTATATGAAATTTTTAGTCATGATATTTTCTTTCGTTTTCATCTATAGTAGGAAAATAGGCTTGAAGCTCAGTAGGAGAGAATATTTCAAGTTTCGATCAACTGAACTGATGCCATAGTTTGATTTCACTGTTCGCAGAGAAGAAAATTAGTCTTCGAAACTGCAAGAGGTATGAAACATAGATTACGAAGTTTCCTGACGATTTGAACAAACGTAAAAAGCGTGATGGAGGAAAATCTCTCCAATTTTTTTCTTTTTTAAAATAGAATCAGTCTTTACATTTCACGCTTTGATCAATTATTTTTAATATGAAATCATTAGATACTGTAGTTTTGTCTACTGAATTCAAAAGAGAAAATAAACAAATTCCATATCCAACATTGTCAAATCTTGAAAACGAGGTTCCATTTCTTAAGAATAACATTTTAAAATATCAATGTGGCGATCGTATTTGCTCGCTTCTGATTTTAATGGCATCATCTATGGAAAGTGTCAAGGATTCGTACAAACATAACTCCTCCCTTATGGGGTTTAAACACTTTTCCCATGTGTGAGTGGAAGATCACTCTTTATACGCTGTACCATTTCACTACTTTTGTGCTTGACGTTTGAGAATCACGAGATGACGCCGAAAGTTGTATCATAGGGACACCTAGGAAGATCTTTTTCAATGACACTGAATTTCAACATTCTACCAATGACAACGAAACCATTCTTCTTTGTACGTGGACAGCAACCAACATTTTACACCGATCCGAAAATATTCGGTCGAATATATTGACTGAATATATTTGCCTTCATTCGTAAGGTTGTGTACTCACGTAATGGCCGCTCCGCTCCTGAGAACGGGAACGGCAACGCCAATGGGAACGCAAAGAAAGTTGAAAGATGGACATGTCAGGCAATCTTTTACAACAATATGTAAATATGAATGGGGAGGAGAGTCAACATTCATATTGACACAAACCGGGAGCGGTAGCTCAGTGCATCAACTGATGTCACTGCAGCGCCTTTGACCGGGAGGTCCTAAGTTCGAGTCCCGACGGCGGCAGGATTTTCGACACTAGCTCTTCAGCTAGGTCGAATTCAGTCGCTGTCTGGAGGAGAATTCTAGCGGCCGGCTATTCTGATCGGTAGTTTTCCGTGGTTTCTCCGATCAACACCAGGCGAATGCCGGAGCAGTACCCTACCAAACGGGCCACAGACCGCGCGTGATCTATCGTTCCTCTTCCTAGTCCTATCCTCTCCCCTTACACACACACTTACACTAACATGCACTACACTACCACATGTTCCGGGAGACCGGTCAGGAGCTTAGACCTTGTCCCGGCTGGGGCTGTGCTCCGCTGGTGGGAGAGTCCTGGTTAGGGAGAAATCTCAGTAGCCGACGGTGCCAGATCTCGCCATCCAGCGTGGGAAGATCACCGCCATCTCCCGAGAAAAAAACATGCACTACACTAATGGGACTAATGACCAAAGCAGTTGACGCGCCCAGAAACATGAAAAAAATCAATCAATCAATCAAATCTTGACACAAGAACCCAAAAGCTCTAGTCCAGACACGTCAAACCGTGCCCGCACGAGCTACTTGCCCGTCTGAGGAGCCCGACGCTTCTATGGGAAGTTCCCCTGCAACCTGGAGCGACGCGAGGTGATGAATAGTGACTTCATACGAAAATGTTTTCCAGATTTTTTTCTATCAAATAACCGAGAATTGTATTATGTTTATATTCTTCACTAATTATAATTTGATGTTTATTTTCTTACTAAATTCTCTCTTGCATAAACATCTTTATTAAGTGACAGGAATATGTTTGAATGGCGTATCCTTTCTTTGTTTTCGTTTTGTTTTGTGTTATTAACTCATTCAGTTATTTATTGTACTTAGTAATAAGGTGAAATAAATTTACAAGTCTTTTAAGTTAACTATTATCTCTTGCGGCCGGACAGCACTTTTAACAGACAAGAATATTTGTCTGTTAAACATTCTAGCCTGAACGTAGAAAGGCCAAGCTTTTATATCACCTTGAAGTAAACAAGATTACAAATTCAAGATACTTTTGATTCATATATTTTAATTTTACTCTCAGTTGTGAATTTGAAATCAGACTGATGTATTATTTCATTTTAATGGATCATTTCTTTGCCTTAAAAATAAACTGGGAATTTATAGAGCTAAATTTGTGACAATAACTCTCACGTAACTTCTCCCAAAGACTGTCATGGGCCAGGTATTCAATGACGTACCGCCACTCCGTAACGATTTGTACAACCATTACTTTTAAATCTCGTGCCAATTTATCTGGACGCAGTGCCCGCGAGCCCTAGTGAGCTTGTTGCCTTGCCCGCGACCTTGGCATGCCTACTCTAGACCAATGAAAGAACAACAAATTGAGGAAACGTGCATCAAATCGAGGGCGCGAGAGAGCACTGGAGCTGAGAGCAATATTGAGGAGCAATGATTTGAGAAGAACTACAGGTTAAAAGCAATACACAAACAGTGGCATGGAAAAGAAATAAAATAATTCAAAAGCTGCTCAATATCACAGAAACTGTGAAGACATGATTGATAGACGAGACAAATATTGAAAGATGAGATAATTTAAAATAGATAAAGTAAAATTAATAAACACGACGGAAGTACGCAGAAACTAACTCCGGAAACGCAATGTGACGATACATACAGGTAAGTAGATGGCGAACCAAAGAGAATCTACAGCAGCCCAGCTAGGAGTGCGTTAGTTTCTGCAACAGTTCCCTGAAGTTCGGTTTTGTCGCTACAGTATCATAGCGCGATTCTTCTTCCGTTGGCTAAAAAAAACTAAACTTAACTCTGCTTTTCCCCTAGTCTAGCCTGACATTCTATCCATCCTGTACCATTCTTAACTAGGGACTTGGGAGGAGACATTCTCCACTCCCTCACCATTTCCCCTCTCTCTAGTTCGCCAGGTTGGGACACTACCCATCAATAACCCCCTGAGGTTCCCACGACCCTTCTTAGCTAGTTCCTCGGTTATCGCCCAGCCGCCGCTGTGATCTTTGGCAGAATGATGGTTAATGATAGGGTAGGGTAGGGGAGGGAAGGGAAGGGAGCAGTAGCGACTGTATTAGTTAGACGCCCTCCCAAGCAACCTCGGGAAATGCAGCAGAAAGTGTTAAACTTGCAATAAATCGACTCGTTTAATTAGCGCATACCACCAGCGCAATTTTTGAGGAGAGATTTAGTTTTAAGTGCCCGATTATGTGAAAGATAAACGTTTTTCGAATGGGTAGTATCGTGGACTATCGGGTGCCCGTCCGTAGCTGGTGCATGCGAGGCAATGGAAGCTTGAGAAAGAATGGGAGTACTGGGATTTGGGCGGGGGCAGTTAGCTCCTATTAGGGTTTTGTTCGGCAGAGTCCGCGGCTGTTACCTAAGCTTAGAATACAGACTCTTTCATCTGATTTCATAAATTACTGTTGTTTGCTGGAAATATTTTTTTAAAAAAAATCTTATTTTCACGTAAACACAATTGTATTTTCTGTTATCAACGTAAAACGTGTCTTAGGATTAAAATCCTAATATGTGCAAATCGGCTGTACTCTTTATGCAATAGTTTCCCTCGTCCAAGAAATATTTTGAAGAGGTAAAATGTATGATAGTTCGGACAAATATGCCGCCCCTCCTAAACTCGCAACCTACTGGCCTAGAATGATTGATGAAGCGTTTTGGTGAAATGCATTTTGACAGAGGAAATGGGAGTTCCCCCAGAAAACCTGCCGCAAACCCGTTTTGTCCACAAGGCCACATATTCTACTTTGTACTGCCCGACTGAGATCAAACCCGGGTATCACCGGTAGAGGTGTCGTGCAGGACCACTAAGCCACGGACCGCATTCTCTTTCCCTGAGCCCTTTGGTTTTCCTGTGTCTCGGGAGAGCAAAATGCGGGGCCACGAATGTAAACGAAGATGGCCGAGTAGGCCAGCGAGCGAACGTTGAATGATTTTTAAGGTGAGTATTCGCATAAAATGCGTAGGTATTTATGCGTTGGACAGACTCAAGTATGTTTACGTTAACTCGAGGGCCGAAGGCCCGAGCCTCGTCCTCAACTTGTAACTGCGTAGCGAAGTGTCACATTTCTGCAAATAACAATTTCATAACTAACGTACTACATATTGAAACATGCCCGCAAACTGCTCACAATTATTGGGCGTTTCGTCGTAAACGGTTTATGTTAACATGGGCGCCAGGAAAAAGGTTACGATAATATTTTTAGCTATTATTGCTTCAACGAAAACTAAATATTGTCCCGCTAGCTGGGTCGATGGGTTGCGTCTGAAATAATCGCTATTACCTATTGATAGCCGATTATCCATTCAGAGTGGCGAGGAATCTGAAAACAAATATTTTATCTACCTACTTATTAGCTCGAATTGGCCAATGAAAATCGTTGGTTTTTTCTTTCAAAAAGAAACTTAGGATTTATTGCTTATAGAAACAGAAAGACTGTCCTTTGGTCATGGCCATGTTCCAACCTTTATACTGCACAATACTTCGCGCGCTCTTGATCGACGTCGCCACGAAGGACCATCTTCTCTTCTCCCCGGTGATGCGAATTTCAGAGTCGAAGTACCGCGCTCTTCTCTCCTGTTCTTCCACGCGAACGTTGCTGAGCCACTGATCCGCACTACTTCAAATGTTCGTAGTTCTAGTTCCATTAAACTAGCAAAGTTGAGGACGAGGCTCTGCCTTCGGCTCTCGCGTTAACATAAAACAACCTTGAGACTGTCCAACGCATAATTAACAAGCATTTTATGCGAATACTCACCTAAAAAATCATTCGGCGTGGATATGTTCACTCGCTGACCTGCTCGGCCATCTTCCTTTACATTTAGCTCCGCATTTTGTTCTCCCGAGACACAAGTCTTGGCTTTTATTGTGAAGCGGACGCATTCTCGTTCGCGGGCACTGACTTTTGGTGGTCAGGACGCGGCATTCGCCGGCACTGGGCCTTCTCACCCCAAATGAGTCAGCTTGTTCTGAACTTCATTGAAGAACATGTGGCCGACGTAGATAAGCACAAGTTTGTTGAATCAATACTTCATTGAGTCAATGTAAAGAAAGTTCACGAGTAACTTGGTTTATTTATGGTAGTGTGAAAGGTTACGTTGGAGCAGATATAATGCAATGATGACGTGGCATTCACACTACCAGAAGGACAACACCCTGTTTCTATTCTTGTACTAGCTTATCTTAGCTCCTAATACACACAACTTACATAAAATAGGTTTATGGCACCTTTTCTGCGATGACTTAATATTTGCAGAATTCGTCGGCAATCCTGGGAGGCGATTTTCTAACAGAAAATCTTTATATATAAAACATTACGTGTTTTCCTCTAAAAAGTCGTTTGACATTTATATTTGTTACCACATATGCGAAGAAATTTATAAAGATTTGGCGCGTAACCTCAAATAAACAAGTATAAGCTCTCCTTGGCATAAATTAAGAGCAAAGATCATCCATTTCCAACAACCCGCGCTCAAGGTAGCGTAATTGTTCCTCAAAAAACGCCGAAGCACATCACAGAGTAACAAAAAAATGAAGAAAATATAACATTGGTAAAATATAACAAGGTAAGTATTCGCAACAAAGTACTTCGCAGTCTGCTAACAAGGCGCAGCACTGCTCAGACTGCGGCGGTAGACAAATTCTCGGAACTGTAGCCAATTGCCATGAAGACGCCATTAACTCGCATTGTTTAAATCGACAGCAGAACCAACTGATGACCGTCGCGTCACACACGGAGCAGAAGACACTTTCTCGTAACTTGACGCAGTTAGTGATTATTGACGCTCAGTGCTTTATCGAAATTCCTTGGTGGCGACATAAATATTTTATTCCGTGAACATTCGCTCGCGCGGGAAGGCAGCAGGTGCATTCACGCGGAGATTTGGAGGAAAAATGAAAATAATGCCAAGACAGGTGACACAGAATATATTTCTTGAAATACTTAGTGTTGGAAAGCAGATTATAATGCCGTGTGATGACACACTACAGTATCGGCAGCGTATAAGCGACTCTGACAGTTCTCTTGCCACGTGCTGTGGTACGTCCTGTAACCTCCTCTGAAGCAATCAGCTTGCGAGGATTTGTTTACTTTCTCACAGCCAAGAGTTCATCGTTGCCCTTCATCTTATAGTGAGGCTTTTATAATTCTGCCTCTCGAGGCCCGTCTCCACGGTGGCACGGTTTTTCGCGTCTTTCTCGGTTGTGCCGAGAGAGTCGCTTCATTTGCAGCACTGCTTGATATGGTCGCGATCATGCGACACCTAGCGGCACGTCAGAGAAAGACGCATGAGACGTCAGAGAAGACGCAGAGAAAGTGACCGTGCCAGTCAGAATGCCACCGTAGAGACGGGCCTTGAGAGGCAGAATTATAAAAACCACTCTATACTCGCACGAATTAACAGAGGCGATGAGGTTCGGCTTTGACGAAGGTTATGAACATGACATCAAGACTTGTCAGTGAGTGTTAATGTTTTGATATTTCATTTATCTGTCATGTAGGTTGTGCCATGTGCGCAGTCATTTGAGACAAAAGCGCATTGAACTGTCAGAGTCTCTTATACGCTGCCGGTACTGTAATTGTTCCATTTTGAGAAGCCAGAACCATTAGATGCTGTTTAAAATCGCTGGCGACATAAAAAATTTCAGATCTCCAAGCGAATGTTGAACGACTTATTTCGATGCCATCAAGCAAAATTTTTAACTTTTTGTCTTTACATGAAAGATAGTTAGTCCTAGATGTGTTATCACTTGCTCATATTAGTCGGTTTTATAATACATTCACTACCTATTAACAATATCTTAAGACTAATTCTGTAGTTTTCTTCTTAGTCAATTACAGTCAAATTTTGAAGGGATTCCACAAATTCTGTTTAATTTCATCTGGCGAAGACGACACAAATAGGCCCAAATATTTTCCACTAGTTCATACTGCGGCGTATTTATTTACCGCATTCTCCTATTGAGCAGCGCCGCCCGCAGCGCTTGTCCAGCGCCCTCTGGAATACATATATTCTAGAGACGTAATATCCAATCACACCACTCATGCTATCGGGCTGGCGCGCTATACCACTCCCAACTCAAACTTTATTCTCAGCTGGGGTCGACATATCACCGCGATAAGACGAGCGAAGCTCAATGAAGAAATTCCTCAGAGATGACTGGTGCTCCATCTCCTTCTACGGGGTTGAAAATTTACGTTGTGTCCGCTTATGTCCACGCTTTTCTTCTTCTTTTTTTCTCTTCATATACAGGTGTTTAGTAGTAAACAAAGATTAAATATATTTTCTTCTCTTTGTCCTATTTCCAGTCTATTACTGATCAACATGCGAATTTTCGAATTGGAAGAATCTAGAGATCCTAGATGAATGAACTTGATAATGATCAATGATTACTCTTACTCGTAAACTATACGATTCTGGTCAAGATTCTTGTATTTCTTTAATTTATTCTAACAGGTATTCTTGGGCAACAGGGAACACACATGAATATTACATTTGATCGCTTTGAAAATTATTTTGATTATACCTTTTATTTGAATGCACATTTAGCATATTTCCAAGTCTTTTGCACCCCTACTTTAGCCAGAATAATTGTCATTTAAAAAAATATTTTTTGCCTACGGATAATAAGTCTTAATGTCCGAGTTCTCATTATCACAATCATTTATTAGTCAGCAAAAGGAATCAATTCTATCTCCGAAATAAAATGCGACAAATTTTATCTGTACTTTTGCCCCACGTGTTGCCACTTCTCACCCCACTTCGCCCTTTACTTCTCTGTATCTTCATTACACGGTGTGACCAGATGGCGAAAACGTGGCCAAAACCTCAAAAATTAAAATTCATTTTGGGGGTTTCCGACCATTTCACTTGAAAGAGGAATGTTTCGCACATCTGTTGTGAAAGTATGAAGGATAATCCCTGTACCTGCTGCGTGCAGTGGAAGTTTGAAGTTGGAGTACACGGTCAGTGCTGTTCTAGCGTCAGAGGCGATAGTAAGCTGTGCTTTCCAATAGTTATAAAAACGTTCTACAAAATTATTTTTACTGTGTTTTGCAATTATGAATGTCCCTGTTGGTGGTAAGTAACACAAAAATTATGTTAATTTACTATGAATTACGATTATTTATATTCGATGCAATGTGATATAAAATCTAACTAGCCTAAAAGTAATATATAACGGAATATAACACCTGCAAATTTTAATGAAAATTTAGCTTGTATATTAACCATTCAGTTAAAAGAAAATTTGGCTGCGTCTCGCTGCAGATTCGTGTTTTATGAAATATTTTCTATCACAATGTATATCTCGTAGCGGCAACCAGCATTACTGAGCAGGGGCTTAAAACTAACAATCATTCCATTCTCAAGTTCTGTACCGGCAAATATTGTGAATTGCTTGTGATTATGAATATTAGTCATTAGAATATTACATTACCTCTGAAGTTAATAAGGTATGGCCGAGTATAAACGCATATTCAAGTTTTATAAACTATTGTTTTTCTGAGCACACGCATCTCTGCGACACGCTGCATTAGAAACATTAAGTGATTCGTTCAAAGAATTCAGAAAAAAAAAGTTTATAATTAATCATTTAAATTGCATTCAGCTATAAGATTACTTGATCATCTTTCTAAAAATGCATTTATCGCGCGGATGCTGCCAAATGAGGTTTACTGAATAGTTAGTAAAGAATGAATGCGTCGTGGCACTGGTAAAATAATTTCGCATGGAATGTTATCAGTTCGTCGAAATATATTTGTATAGATAACTAACTAATTCTTCCGAATACTCGTGAATTAATAAACGAGATTTTCTTTCTGTGATCGTATAGAATGTTTCAATTTTCCTTGAAGGTACCCCGCGGTAGCCTGATTAGTAAAATTAATCGAGAATATAGTTCACGATTTTTTTCAAATATAATGAGTGCGCATAAAAATTTATAACTTTATTCGTCGAATAGAGTAATTAAATAAGTTATGAATGAAGCAAACACTTATAGTAAATTTCTGCAGTTTTAGGTTTTATGACTAATTTCTCATATGCGTGTGCAACTCTCCGCGGAACTGTGCCATAGTGAAATATATGAAGAGTTCTGTTCAAAGCATTTTGTACAAATAAGAAATGCGTATAACGATTTATAACTCGTATAAACGAATAGAATCATTCAATAAGTTATAAATAAACCAAACACGTATTGCCCATTTATGCAGTTTCAGGTTTTATGACTAATTTATGTGCGTGTGCATCTCGCCGCGGAACAGAGTCATACGAAGAGTTCACGGGGTTTTGTACTATTAAGCAATGCGTAAGAAATGCGTATAACGATTTATAACTCATATAAACGAATAGAGTAATTTTATAAATTATAAATAAAGGAAACCTATATTGTAAATATCTGTGGATTGAGGTTTTATGATTAATTTCTTATGTACGTGTGCATCTCGACCCGGAAGTGTCATAGTGAAATATACGAATAGTTCATGGGGTTTTGTACAAATAAGAAATGCGTATAACGATGTATAACTCATATAAACGAATAGAATAATTCAATAAGTGATAAATAAAGTAAACACGTATTGCAAATATCTGCGGTTTGAGGTTTTATGACTAATTTGTAATGTGCGTGTGCATCTCGACGCGGAGCAGTGTCATAGTGAAATACACGAAGAGTTCATGGGGTTTTGTACTAATAAGAAATGCGTATAACGATCTGTAACTCATATAAACGAATAGAGTAACTCAATAAGTTATACATAAAGTAAACACATATTGCAAATAACTGCGGTTAGAGGTTTTATGACTAATTTCTTACGTGCGTGTACATCTCGCCGCGCAACAGAATCATAGTGAAATATACAAAGAGTTCATGGGATTTTGTACTAATACGAAATGCGTATAACGATCTATAACTCATATAAACGAATAGAGTAATTCAATAAGTTATAAATAAAGTAAACACGTATTGCAAATAACTGCGGTTAGAGGTTTTATGACTAATTTCTTACGTGCGTGTGCATCTCGCCGCGGAAGAGAATCATAGTGAAATATACAAAGAGTTTATGGGGTTTTGTACTATTAAGAAATGCGTATAACGATTTATAACTCATATAAACGAATAGAGTAATTTTATAAATTATAAATAAAGGAAACCTATATTGCAAATATCTGCGGTTAGAGGTTTTATGACTAATTTCGTACGTGCATGTGCATCTCGCCGCGGAAGAGAATCATAGTGAAATATACAAAGAGTTTATGGGCTTTTGTACTAATACGAAATGCGAATAACGATTTATAATTCATATAAATGAATGAAGTAATTCTATAAATTATAAATAAAGGAAACCTATATTGCAAATATCTGCGGTTAGAGGTTTTATGACTAATTTCTTACGTGCGTGTGCATCTCGCCGCGGAAGAGAATCATAGTGAAATATACAAAGAGTTCATGGGGTTTTGTATTAATACGAAATGCGTATAACGATCTATAACTCATATAAAAGAATAGAGTAATTTTATAAATTATAAATAAAGTAAACACGTATTGCAAATATCTGCGGTTAGAGGTTTTATGACTAATTTCTTACGTGCGTGAGCATCTCGCCGCGGAGGAGAATCATAGTGAAATATACAAAGAGTTTATGGGCTTTTGTACTAATAAGAAAAAGGGAATAACGATTTATAACTCATATAAATGAATGGAGTAATTCTATAAATTATAAATAAAGGAAACCTATATTGCAAATATCTGCGGTTTGAGGTTTTATTTCTAATTTCTTATGTGCGTGTGCATCTCGCCGCGGAACAGTCATAGTGAAATATACGAAGAGTTCATGGGGTTTTGTACTATTAAGAAATGCGTATAACGATTTATAACTCATATAAACGAATAGAGTAATTCTATAAATTATAAATAAAGGAAACCTATATTGCAAATATCTGCGGTTTGAGGTTTTATGACTAACTTTTTATGTGCGTGTGCATCTCGACACGGAACACTGTCATAGTGAAATATATACGAAGAGTTCATGGGGTTTTGTACTAATAAGAAATACGTATAACGATTTATAACTCATATAAACGAATAGAGTAATTTAATAAGTTATAAATAAAGTGAACACGTATTGCAAATATCTGCGGTTAGAGGTTTTATGACTAATTTTTAATGTAGCGAGTTCATCTCGACCCGGAACAGTGTCATAGTGATACATACGAAGGGTTCATGGGGTTTTGTACGAATAAGAAATGCGTATAACGAATTATAACTCATATAAACCAATAGATTAATTCAATAATGTATAAATAAAGTAAACGTGTATTGCAAATAACTGCGGTTTTAGGTTTTATGACTAATTTCTTACGTACGTGTGCATCTCGACCCGGAACAGTGTCATAGTGAAATATACGAAGGGTTCATGGGGTTTTGTACTAATAAGAAATGCGTATAACGATTTACAACTCATATAAACGAATAGAGTAATTCTATAAATTATAAATAAAGGAAACCTATATTGCAAATATCTGCGGTTTGAGGTTTTATGACTAATTTCTTATGTGCGTGTGCATCTCGACCCGGAACAGTGTCATAGTGAAATATACGAAGGGTCCATGGGGTTTTGTACTAACAATAAATGCGTATAACGATTTATAACTCATGTAAACGAATAGAGTAATTCAATAAGTTATAAATAAAGGAAAGGTTTATTGCAAATATCTGCGGTATTAGGTTTTATGGCATTTCTTACGTGCGTGTGCATCTCGACGCGGAACAGAGTCATAGTGAAATATACGAAGAGTTCATGGGGTTTTGTACAAATAAGAAATGCGTATAACGATTTATAACTCATATAAACGAATAGAATAATTCAATAAGTTATAAATAAAGTAAACATGTTTTGCAAATATGTGCGGTTTGAGGTTTTATGATTAATTTCTTATGTTTTGTATATGTTGTTTCTTATGTATGTCTTAATTACATTTTCGGTCGTCATATTGGATCCGCCATATTGTTTTGTGTAATTTTGATATCAGATAAGAAATCAGCGACCTCGAAAACCCCCATGTACAACTTAGTAAATGAATTCGAACCCATTTGAGGTTTTGGCCACGTTTTCACCATCTGGTCACACCGTGCGACGGAGCGCAGCTGTGGCGCCCCGCGGTGCCGCATCACGTACTCCGTCCACCACACCGCCGTCTCCAGCGGCGTCTGCGGCCGGTCGCGGAACTGCTCGCTCAGTCGCTTCGCGCCCTCCCAATAGCTAAAAAAAATCTCAGAACAATATACTCTGCTCGCTCACCCTGCAACTGCAATATACACTCCCTCACAAAAGTCGCAATGCTCATTCTCTCTCAATCTGCAGCAAACGTTTGACAAAGAAGGTCCCAAATGTTTGTTGATCCTGCAGATGTCTCAAACTTTCTGTCACAATAAGCCACATTGCTCGTTCTTCCACCAGTTACAACAAACGTACTCTGCTTTTAGCTGTGACCACCCTCTTCGCTTTCCTGTAGTTGTAATAAACGGTCTCTCAAATAAACGACGCCACCGATCCTTCTGTAGGTGAAAAAAATGCAAGTCACAAAGTTCTCTTTCTCTCTGCAGTTGCATCCAACGCTCTCTGAGCTGAGATCTCTCTGCCCGCTGAGCCATCCCACCTGGGGTCGTTGAGCACGGCGTGCAGGGCGTCGCGCAGGGAGTCGGGCGTGATGTCGTAGAAGTGCAGCACGCGTGCCGCGCCGCGCTCCTCCCACAGCCGCCCGTTCTGGCGCTGGTCCGTGAAGAAGGGCACCACCACGGCGGGCACCGCCCAATGCAGCGCCTCCTGCATACTGGCCAGACCTCCGTGAGAGACGAACGCCCGGATCTTGGGGTGACCTAAGGTACCACACGCAATTAGTGAATGAAGAACTTGACCTGCCACAATTTAAGTATACGTTAAGTTACAATTTTGTTATTGATTAATTGATTGATTTTTCGTGTTTCCTGGCGCGTCAACTGCTTTGGTCATTAGCCCCGTAAGTGTAGTGCATGTTTTTTCTCGGAATATGGCGATGATCTTCCCCCGCTGGATGGTGAGATCCGGCGCCAACCTACCGTCGGTTAGTGGGGTTTCCCCCTAACCAGGACTCTCCCACCAGCGGGGCAGTGCCCTAGCCGGGACAGCTCTAAGCTCCCGACCAGTCTCCCGGAATATGTGGAAATGTAGTGCATGTTAGTGTGAGTGTGTGTGTGTGTAAGGGGAGAGGTTAGGACAAGGAAGAGGAAGGAAAGATCGCGCGCGTTCCGTGGCCCGTTTGGTAGGTTACTGCTCCGGCATTCACCTGATGTTGATCAAAGAAACCACGGAAAACTACCGATCAGAGCAGCCGGCCGCTAGAATTCTCCTCCAGACAGCGACTGAATTGATCTAGCTGAAAAGCTAGTGTCGAAAATCCTGCACGAAACGTTAAAAATCTAACGTTAAATAGTGTCCTATAATGGAAGTCGGTAAAATATTCTATTCATTAACACATTTTTCATTACAGAAACATGGTTAATATATTTGAGAAAAAGGATGTTGACAAAATTAATAACACTCAAATATACGTAATACACATTCAAACACAAATCCAGGTATTCCCTCGAGTTGTAGCAATAACGAATGTTTCCCTCCATCCCCGGATCTCAGATATCTAAATATCGTGGACCTTGTAACGTTGGACTTCTCTGCCCAGGCAATGGAGCACCCGTTCCTGATGGAGCTGGCTGCGTCTCCGGAGCGGTTCCACTACGACGTGGTGCTGGTGGAGATCTTCGGCGTGGACTGCGCATACGGCTACGCCTACAAGCTTGGAGCCCCAGTCATCGGAATGACGTCCCTGGTGGGGCTGCCGTACGGGCAGGAGCGCGTGGGTAACCCGGACAACCCCGCCTACGTGCCCGTGGCCAACCTGCCCTTCACGTCGCACATGACGCTCTGGGAGCGCACCCTCAACACGTTGGGGAAGCTGTACGCGGTTTTGGGAGAGAAGCTACGAGGGCGCAGACCCACTGACCAGATGCTGCGCGAGCATCTGGGCGCCGATATGCCGCCTCTCAGTGAACTCATCGCGCACAACACCAGCCTCGTCATGGTCAACAGCCACTTCAGCCTCAACGGCGCGCGGCCCGCTGTGCCCGGCTACCTGGAGGTCGGAGGGATGCACGTCAACCCACAGCGGGGGAAGCTACCAGAGGTGGGAGGGAACACGAGTTTATCTTAAGTTGTACATGTTTCTTATATAATGTTACAGTTCACCTAGCGATTCAAACATAACTTCCTGCTTTATGTGAAGTGTACAAGTGTAATTAAAGGGACAATAGTCATATATAGAGTACTCGTTTGTGTTATAAACGTCGCAACCCAGTGCTTCGTTTACTAAGTGTGCAGTTGCTTCCTTTGGATAGGACATTCGCACTTTCGTGGACGGCGCGGGGCCGGAGGGCGCGGTGTTCGTGAGCTTTGGGTCGCTGCTGCTGATGGAGGACCTCCCCACGCCGCAGCTGCAGGCTCTCCTGGAGGTGCTGGGGGCGCTGCCGCAGCGCGTGGTCTGGAGGATCAACGGCACCCGTGTGCCCGGGGGCCTCCCGCGCAACGTCTTGGGGAAGCCCTGGGTGCCGCAGCAGGAGATCCTCAGTGAGTGCGCCTTCCTCGGCCGCTGCCGCTACTATCTCGAGGCACAGCCACCGTTGCCTCTGACCGCTTTTACAATTTTCGGAACTAGCACTGCCGTTACTTTTCTTTCTTGTCATGGTATGTTGCAGATGTTGAGCTTGATTCTTGCTTTCACTCATCTAATGCTGCTTTTTATTATTAATTCTAATACCTGTTGACACAACTTACTACAGGTGTCATTAATTAAACCGACAAAAAGTCATATAGACTTATCGTTTTCTCAGACCGTTTGGTTGAATTCATTTCCCAGCAAAAATGATCATTAACTTACAGTACTCTCCCATTTACCGACACACGCGCTGCAACCGCGTTGCATTAAGGGATGAAAGAGAGAATAGAGATAAGTCTCTGCGCGGCGGTCGACATCTAGAGGAGGGAGCCAGTGCGATTCGAAGCAAGAAGATGCACTTCATGATTCTCAGGGAAAATATTGTCTCTTATGTGTTCCACTAGGTCTGGGAAAGGTTTACAAGAGATCATATTCATTAATAGCATTTGCTGTATTTGACTCTTTGTTTTACCTTTTTGAGGGTTGCCATTTCCAGTGAGGAGTACATTTCTAATACGTGTTTCAATCTGCCTACATACAGAGACAAGGCATTTGAGGGCATATACAGCCCTCCATTATTTTTCCTATTTAACAGATCTGAGAAAGGAATAACATCATTACTTGCAGTAAGACACTCAATACATTCTAGGCATTTCAAAATTGTTGACACTTTTCTTGCCACAAAACCAGCAATGTAGACAACAATGTTGTTGCTATATTCACTTAAGCTGTTTGAAAAAATATCAACATTAGGGAAATCACTTTCTTCATTACTAGTTGTAGATTCTGGCTCTAAATCTAGCCTCCGTAAATTCCCAAAAATCACTGGGTCTAAATCCCATTGTATTCATTTTCTCCCAGCATAATAATTAGGTATCGTCTTGTGGTACACAATTTCCAGACAGTTTTGCTTTAATTTCATTTTGCACAAGGAGAGATTTCCAAGCTGCTCTAAACTGCATTACAGAAGGGTTGTTATTAAATTCCAACCTTCATCTTACCATTGAAAAGTAAATTTCAAGGTGATCTTGACTGAACTTATACGTAGGAAGATATTGCATTTTATTGCTTTTTGTGAGGTCTTGGAATATACCTTTTATGCTCCTGCATAGGGAAATGAAACCTATAAGTCCAGTTTCCCTAGATCCTTCACATAAAAGTTGTCCATTTGCATTTCGCAAGCCCCTAATGTAATTTTCAGCCTCATCCAGTAAGGATGACCAAGAATTTTCATTAGAAATTCTTAGCACAGCTCTGTAACCTTTTGCACATGGGTTCCTCGAGTTCAACACATCAAACAATTTATCGAATAAATAGCAAAAGTGTGCTGTTGCTGCTGCACCTTTAAATAGTGGATTCTTTAAATCGAACTCCAAAAACTCCAAAGCTTTACCCACAGAACTACTTAAGACTTGAGCAGCTAATTTAACTTTCATATTTTGAGAAGGAAAGTTAACGTGCTTATTCTTAATTTTATTTGCAGCAACTAAACCTTCTCTTTTCTGGATATTAACCAGTTTTTGAATGTAGTCCCATGACACAATATTACCCTCATAATCTTTAATTTGTTTAAAATCACCAAATAAATTTCTTACCAATTTTAACATGTGACAGGCATCCACCATGCAATAAACTTTTGCCTGTGTCACAGGATGAGGAAAATATGACATCATGTTTGGCAGAGATAGATTGGCTCCTAGGTTGGAAGCCACAGTAAAATTGCATTTTAGCCCATCAAAGGTAATGGCAACTACCTGTACGCCCACTTTGTGAAGAAGATACAGGACAGTCCTTACAATGCAAGCCTTTTCATCTGCATTTATTCCATTAATTAAAAAGTATGCAATAGAAATTTTCCAAGCAGCATTAAGAGCTACAAACATTACTACTAATGCTTCTCTGGCTTGTTGACCTTCACACTGTTCAACACTACGTATACCTCCAAGGTCGACATAGCCAACAAATTGAGAACCATCCCATTCAGTAGAACTTTTAATGGACATTTCATCGTACACGAGTGTCCCATAAATTGCGTGAGGAGAGTATTTAACCCTCTGCTTAAGGGCCTCGAGAGCTTCCGATGAGAAACCTGGTCTGCCGTCGACAGTGTTGTACCATCTTCGAATAGTGCTATTGCAGGGCAAAGAATACTGTAGAGCTTCTCTGACAAATCAGTAGGCAACAGGTGAATAAAAGTTCAATGTCAGAGCAAAAGATTTGAGGGTATTAGAGAACTGTTTGTTTGTTGGATTTTTAATCCGATCAAACAGCTCCCGAGAAACATCATTGAAGCATTCATTTATCATACCTGCAGACTTTTTATTTAATAAATTTTCCTTCTCTAATTCAAGAAGCAACTCTTTTAGGTTGAGTATCTTCCTACTTTGGGCATTACATTTTCTGTTTGTTTGAAACAGTTGTTTCCTAGCTCGTTTCAAACAATCATCCTTACGCTGAATAACACTATCAAGTTTCCTTTTCAGAGTCTTGGGACTACTTGAAATGTGGTAACCATGTTCAGCTAAAACATAACTTCCACATGATGAAGACGGTTGATTTTCATCAAGGTTTTCATTTTCTGTGGAAGTAACTGTCCTACCAGCTGGTGGTTTTCGCTCTTTCTGCACCTGCAAACAATCATATCAAATTATATAATACATGTTTATACAGATAACTAACTACCTCTGCACTTTTTTTTACAGGCGATACTTGCACTCTAAAAACTGTACTGCTTATGCTGAAACTAATGATAGCCAGGTTCTCTAAGACTTGAGATTCACATGCCTTTCTTGAGTGCACTAATTTCATTGGGTGAAGGTAGGAATGTACTCTGCATAACATCACCCACTCAATAAAACAAGTACTTGGAAGTAGAGCAGTTCAATTTTTATAATCTATTTAAATTATTGGTTGATCCCGGGTTTAGGGTGGCACGGTTCCTTTGGTTCCTTTTATGATTCATTATTTCTCGCGATTCCTATTGCGCGGTTCACTATAACAACTGAATTATTTATGTTCAGTGTTAAAAGAGAAGTCACCTGATAATTTGTTGGCGTGGAATTGTGTGTATTTTCGCATATCAAGTCTTCTTCAAATAGGTTTGTGTGTTTACTGAGATGGAAAGTATGAATTTTCTTAAAAGTGAGTGTTCCCTTTAAAATAAATTCTCTTAAAAGTGAGAGAGGTATATAATACAGCGTGAGAGCCATCAAAAGTTAGCAGCGCCCAGATACGAATCTCTACCAAACTATATACAAAATTAACGGCTAATTAAATGCTAATTAAGTGCTCTATTCCCGAATTTTCCGCTCCTATAGTTTTCCCAAAAACGTAAGCGCAAGAAAAACAATTAACATAGGTTCATATGGGCGAAAAAACTAAAAGAAAATTAAAATCCTACCCAAACATTAACATGAATTAAGGGCTTCACTCCCGCATTTATATTCCAAAATTCAGGGCTGTACAAAGAGAAACAATTAACATTGGTTCTTACAAAAAAAGAAACAGAACAGCGTTCGGCCGAGCACAGCGTGCGACCGAGGGTCATTTTGAGGATTCGAACCCATGTTATGTAATCTAACCGGACCGCGGAACATTTTTTTATTATAGATAACTTTTAGTATTCGTGTAGAGCACATTTTGGCGTGGAGTATGAATTATAAATTGCAGTGATTTCGAATGAGCGTCTCTCTTCCTTGCGCACAGCGTTTGACCAAGCGTCATTTTTAGGATTCGAGCCCATGGTATTCACACCAAACGGTCAAGGGCACATTTGTATATTACAGATTACGTTTAGTATTAGATAGGACACACTTTACCGTTCTGCAAAGTCATTTTTGGGATTCGAACCCATGTTATTCAAACTAAATGATGAGCGGCAATTTCTTTTATTATAGATTACTTTTAGAATTTGTATAGGGCACATTTTGGCGTACAGTATGAATTACTAATTGCGCTAGCTTAGAAGGAGCGTCTCTCTTCCTTGTGCACAGCGTTCTGCCGAGGGTCATTTTTGGGATTCGAACCCATGTTATTCAAACTAAATGATGAGCGGCAAATTTTTTTATTAGAGATTACTTTTAGTATTCATTTAGGGCACATTTTGGCGTCGAGTATGAATTAATAATTGCGCTAGCTTGGAAGGAGCGTCTCTCTTCCTTGCGCACAGCCTTCTGCCGAGGTTCATTTTTGGGAATCGAACCCATGGTATTCAAACTAAATGATGAGCGGCAAATTTTATTATTACAGATTACTTTTAGTATTGGTCTATGGTACATTTTGGCATAGAGTATGAATTATGATTTGCGATGGTTTGGAAGGAGTGTCTCTCTTCCTTGCCCACAGCGTTCTGCCGAGGGTCATTTTTGGTATTCGAACCTATGTTATTCAAACTAAATGATGAGCGACAAATTTCTTTATTGTAGATTACTTTTAGTATTTGTTTAGGGCACATTTTGACGTAGAGTATGAATTAATAATTGCGCTGGCTTGAAAGAAGCGTCTCTCTTCCTTGCGCAGAGCGTTTGACCAAGCGTCATTTTTGGGATTCGAGCCCATGGTATTCAAACTAAACGGTCAGCGGTAAATTCTTATATTACAGATTACGTTATATTAAAGAACCCGTCTCGCTGGGGATTGAAAGGGAGAGCCCGTGCCCAGGGTAACGGGCGAAATCTCTAACGGCCAAAGTTGGGCGGAAGGAGCAACCCTTCATGTGGGGTTGATACACATGATGGCAGGTGGAAAGGCCATAAGGTAGCAGCCCTATCACACCACAAACTTCGCGAGAGGCTGGTAACCTCTTCGGAGTCAAATTTCATACTCACAATCTTCACAAGATAAAGCCGGACGTAAACAGACGACGACCAACGCGCGAAAAGGACAAGAATAAAGGAATTTCGGAGGAATTAAGAATAGCAACTTGGAATGTAAGAGGATTGGGTTCTAAAGAGATGGAGCTGGAAAAACTAATGCTTGAGAGAAAAATACAAATTGCCATCATCACAGAAACTAAGAAAAAATTGAAAGGGACAAAAGAAATGGACGAATACATAATGATTTATAGTGGGGTATCTCAAAATATAAGGGCACGAGCAGGAATAGCCATTCTAATTCATAAAAGTTGGAAATCAAGAATTGAAAGCTACAATTTCATCAACGAAAGAGTGATATCTTTAAGATTGAGGATTTCCAGAGGTTACCTGACCATAATAGGACTGTATGCTCCAGAGGAAGGAAAAACAGAGGAAACGCAAGATCTATATCAGCTACTCCAGAAACATATAGATAAAACAAATAGAAATGACCATCTCATAGTATGTGGTGATTTTAATGCGAGAGTAGGTAATACACCGATACCTGGAATAGTTGGGTCATTTGGAGAAAATAAACTAAACAATAATGGAAATGAACTTATACAATTTGCCAGCACAAACAATTTAAAGATCTCTAATACTTTCTTCAGAAAACGAGATGTAAATAAATATACTTGGTGCGCAAGAGGATATAAGTCAATAATTGATTATTTCCTAATAAATGAGAAATTGAAATCACAAATAAAAGATGTGCAAGTTTATCGAGGATGTGATATAGGATCTGATCACTTTATATTAATTAGTAAGTTCAATCTCTGGAAAAGATGGAGGACTACAAGACGACAGAAAAGTAATTTAGAAGAAGTATACAAAGTACATCTTCTGCAAGAAGAAAGTATAAAAAATGCTGTACCAAACTAGATTGCAGAAATACTTATTAGAAACACCAACTGAGAACGATATTGAGAAAGAATGGAATAATGTGCAAAACTGCATTGAAAATGCGGCAAGAGAAGCTATAGGCAGAAAGAAGAAAATAAGGAGTAAAAAGGGTCTGAAAATTTGGAACAGCGAGATTGAAAACCTAGTAAAAAACAAGCAAACAGCTTATCTTCAGCACCTACAACAAAATACTGAGGAGAGTAAAGAAATATACAAGGAGAAACGTAATTTAGCAAAAACAGGTATTCGACAAGCTCAACAACAAGCGTGGGATACATTTATAAGCCAAATTGAAAATGATATACACGGAAGACAAAATTTTGCCTATAAGATTCTTAAACATTTGAACAAAGATGAAAAGGAAACAGTGAGAATAGATGTAATTGATAAGACAGAATGGATTATGCACTATAAAAACCTCTGGTATAACGAAAATGAAACCCAAGAAGAAAAATGTGAAGCAATATGCAGTGAAGTCGATCCCATAACGATAAACGAGATCCAAGAGGCTTTGAAAGAACTTAAAAATAGGAAAGCAACGGGAACAGACAACATAAATGCAGAGCTATTAAAGTATGGTGGGATGATGCTCCACTGGCGACTGCAACACATCCTGAATTATTGTTGGCAAACTATTAAAATACCAGAATCTTGGAAAACAGCGAAAGTAATATCCATATTCAAGAAAGGTGATCGCAAAGATTGTAAGAATTACAGAGGAATCAGTATTCTAAATTCAGTATACAAATTGTACGCTAGAATATTAAATAAGAGGCTAAAATGTATCTCAGAAACTCTCATTGGCGAAGAACAAAATGGGTTTAGAAAAGGGAGATCGAGTACAGACAATATCTTCATACTTCAACAAATAATAGAAAAAAAGAAAGGAATTCAATCAACAGACACACATAGCATTCATAGATTTTGTAAAAGCCTTCGATAACGTAAATAGAGTGAAACTCTGGTCTATAATGGAAATTAATGGCTATCCTCAAAAGTTGATAGAAGCAATAAAGAGCTTGTACAAAAACTCTACTATTGTAATAAAAGTAGGAATAAATGAAACTTATAAAATATTGATAAACAGAGGAGTGCGACAAGGATGTCCAGTCTCACCAACACTTTTAATATTTATATTGATGACATTATCCAAAATTGGAAGCAAATTATTTATAAAGGTATTAAGCTAGCAAAAGAAAATATTTTGAATATTTTACTCTATGCAGACGACGCTTTAATATTCCAGGAAACAGAAGATGATTTACAGTATTCATTATTTCACTTAAATCATTTATGTAAAAAATACGATGTTGAAATTTCAAAACAAAAAACAAAGGTGATGGCATTTTGGGGAAAACATCTGATACGATCCAAAATTATTTTGGATAAAACAATTTTAGAGCAAGTCTCCAGTTTCAGCTACTTAGGTTGTCAAGTCGATCCAGATACCAGTAAAGACATCAACATTAAATTGGCAAGGTTCCAAAGAGTTTGTGGTACTATACATAATACATTAAAAAATAAGACAAGGCAAGATACAAGAATAAAGTTTTATAAGACTATGGCTCTTCCAACTCTTCTGTATGGCAGCGAAAGTTGGGTACTGTGACGTACTAGAGTGAAAAACACAGACGACTGTTCTGATTGAATATATACAATATATTTACAGATTTTTTACAATTAATGTACAATGATATGATACAAAAATCTAGCCCCTTGGCAACCTTTCAATTCTCTTAGCCGCGAAACCCCGCGACCGTCCCCTAGGCCTCGCCCAGAACCACTGCTTCGGAAGCAGCAAAAAGCAACGCGAAGTGCGAAGCTGTCGGACATAGAGTCCCGTAACTACACCAGTTACATGGCTTGTTGCCAAACCGATCTTCGACCCGAAGATCACGTGCAAGGATTGCACTGGAGATACCTCTCGTCTTTCGACACCCAGCGTATCCCGCGAGGCGCCTGTCGGCGCGGCCTTAAATATCCGCCGGCTCGCCCCCACCCTACAAGCAGCGGGCGACACACGGCTCGCTGGCCAGCCTTTCCAGAGCTACAACCGACACCTCTTAGACTCGCATCCGCGCGCGTCCCTTTGAAGGAAATTCCAGCCGGGATTCCTGAGGGCTTTACCAACCGGCGCGGCGTGGCGCCGCCACCCTCCACCCACATCCGGCTTTACGCGGGTTTCCCCGAAGCGGCCCGACGCACCGGCGCCGGACCAGGCGACGCTACAGACCCTCCCATGCCGGGGGGTGAGAATTTTTTTTCGCAGCAAAATATGCCCAGGAAAAAAATTCTGCTAAGTTACCTGGTCGTGAGACCTCTACATCCTAATTTTTATATGAACATGAACATAATTATACCAAAATATCAAACCCTATTTAATCGAAATGTGTGAAATAAATCTCTGGGCTGTCCCCCCTCCCTTTTCACCTAAGCTATGTTGCCAGTACATTTAAACCTTACTCCTATATACATAAATATACATAAGTATTCTTGACGCATCTTGAATTACATATTATCCTGAAATACAAACATTTACTTTACATTGAAATATTACATAATAATTCTTGACGCATCTTGAATTACATAAGATCCTGAAATACAAACATTTACTTTACATTGAAATATTACATAATTGTGGAGTTCGTTACATACATCATGTGCCGTTCTTAACTGAATTTATTGACACATGTATGTATCTACATATAAAAATATAAAAAAAAACAACAAAACAATTTTACCCTTGAATTTACAAAATTATTTACATAGAATTTCACCGACATTTATACATGTCATGAACGTGCGTGTTCCCTATTCTCGCCGGTGGATCAATTCACATCATCAAACATGCGACTAAGTGCATCTGCATTAACATTTTCTGAGCCCTTTTTGTGCCTGATGCGTAAATCGAGGTGCTGGATTAAAAGAGACCAGCGTAATAATCTGGGGTTTTTGCCGGCCGTATTACGCAACCAGACCAACGGATTGTGGTCGGTTTCGACCTGAATTGTGGCCTGCCCGTCGAGATAAATTTTAAGTTTATCCAACCCCCAAATCAGCGCTAAACACTCTAGTTCTGTGGTGCCATAATTCATTTCGGCATCATTTAATTTACGGCTTAGAAAAACGACTGGTTGTTCTACTCCCTCGTCATTTACTTGGTAGAGAACCACGCCTAAGCCTCTCCGAGAAGCATCTGCCTGAACTCGAAATTCCTTGTTATAATCAGGTGCATATACCGCTGTTTTTTTCACTGAGAGCTTGTCGCAGCTCATTGTAAGATCTTTCACATGCCTCTGTCCAGACGATCTTACCCTGGCGTTCGCGCCCACGCAGCACATCGGTCAGCGCCGCCGCCTTCTCCGCAAACCCTGGTATCAAACGTCGATAGTATCCTACCAAACCGAGCAAAGAACGTACTTGTTTCTTTGACTCTGGTCTGGGAAAGTTCTGGATTGCTTGTATCTTGGCTTCGGCCGGCCGCAATTTCCCGTTACCGACTACGTATCCAAGATATTTTACGTTAGCCCGCGCGAACAAACACTTGCGCGGTTGCACTGTCAATTTGGCGGATTTTAATATTCGAAAGACCGTCTCTAGGTGTCGAATGTGTTCTTGCCAAGTGTTACTGAAAACCGCGATGTCATCAAGGTATGGTACCGCGAATTCTTGGCATTTATTCAACAAGGTGCCCATAATACGACAACATTGATAGGGACCGTTCTTTATTCCGAAAGGTAATCTAAGCGGCCGGTACGTGCCGAAACTGGTCACGAACGCCGAATACCTTTGTGCCCTTTCCGTAAGACCGATCTGCCAAAAACATTTGCAAAGGTCCAGTACACTTATAATTTTAGCTGCAGCTACCTGCTCTATCCGTTCTTCGAGATTGGGTAACGGAAAGTATTCGGTCTTAATAATTTCGTTGAGGCGCCTATAATCGATACAGGGCCGTGGTTTTTTGCCCGGTGCTTCAACCAATATCATGGGAGACGTATAATCACTCTCCGCCTCCACAATGATATTGTCGCGAAGCATTCTATCGATTTCTTCCCGTAATATCTTAGCCTGCCTCGGCGATGTACGGTAGGGTACGCTTCGAACCACTTTGCTAGTATCAGTTTACTCGATATCCATAGTTGTGATATCTGTCAACCCGGGTTTCTCACTAAATATAGACCTGTACTTACAAATGACCGTTTTCAGAGCGTCGCGAAACTCCGGTTCGACCTCAGTCCCGCTCAGCATTTCTTCCGCGTCAAAGTCGCAACAATCCAATTTAAGCGCATAGCGATCTAGCGCGTCTTCGTCACCTGCGTCTGTCACTGTCGTAGAACTAAGCACATTCAAGTACTCTGTCCGCTGGTGGTATCTTTTAAGCATATTAATGTGATAGACGCGGGGTTCCTTCCGCCCCGGCATCTGGACCACATAGTTATGCTCCGAAATTTTCTCGCGAATCTCGCCCGGCCCTATCCACTGAACCGCGAGCTTCCGCGTCCTGTTAGGTGCGAGAACCAACACCTTCGCGCCTATCTCGAAAGTACGTGAGACCGCCTTCCGGTCATACCACACTTTACGTTTCTGCTGTTCTTCAGCCATTCTATTGTGAGCTAGGTCACGGGAACGTTTCAAACGATTGATTAATTTGAATACATGCTCAACTACAGAATTTTCTTCACTTTCCGCAGTTCCCGCAAGCCTTTCATAAAGAAGTGTCATGGGGGTACGGAGATTCTTCCCGTACACCAATTCGGCAGGAGAGAAACCTAATGATTCGTGCACACTCGTGCGCAACGCGAACATAATAGCGGGAAGCTGGCATTCCCAATCCGTCCCTGCCTCCAAACACAGAACCTTCATAAGCCGGTTCATAGTTCGATGCATTCTTTCGACTGCGTTTGATTGAGGGTGATACGGCGAACTTCTCACCAGTTTAATGCCAAACCGCTCGGCGAATTCCGCTGTCAAAGCACTCGTGAAGCAAGTGCCCTGGTCGGTTTGCAATTCGCGTGGAAATCCTATTCTACTGAATAATTCTAGTAATGCCTCAATTACAGTGACCGAAGTTAGGTCCCGTATCGGAATAGCCTCGGGATACTTCGTGGCTAAACACATCGCCGTTAAAATAAACTTGTTTCCGGTGACCGATTCTGGAAATGGGCCACACGCGTCGACATTCACTTTCTCGAATGCCTCGCCCGTTATAGGAACAATTTTCAAAGGCGCGCGAAGTTTTTCGCCGCCGTTTCCTACTCGTTGGCAACTGTCGCAACTACGCACATAGTTTTCAATATCCTTATAGCAATTCGGCCAGAAGAAATATTTGGCCATGGCATCTTTGCTTTTTGTGACCCCCAAATGGCCGTGAGCAACTTCATGACAGAGTTTTAAGATCGTGCCACGATACACCCGCGGTATTACTAACATAGTGAACTGCTCTCCGCGCTTACTATGCCGGACACGAAACAATAGGCCGTTTTCCATAACATAATCGCGCCGATCCGTCTCGGGTCCTTCCGCACGCTCAATCAACGGCGCGAGCTCCTTGTCTTGTCTCTGAGCTGTAGCAAATTCGGTGGGGTCCAAACGAGCCAAAGCAATGCTACCGAAATCTAATTCAGATTCCTGATCGTTTGATTCCGAGTTGCCCGGGGCGTCGACCTCGCCCTGACCAACTCTATTGTCATACTCGGTTTCCTCCGAAGCGGTTACCTGGAACGCGTCCTGATCTCGGCCGTTTCCTGTACTCTCGGCAGGCTCTACCGCCTCTATTGTCTGGGGCCCTTCCGCCCTTACGCGCTCAGCAACTGCTTGCGCCCTAGTCCGCACCGCGCAGATAGGCTGTGGTTCTAAGAAACCTTGCTTTATTTCTTTCAAAATCGTAGCAGAACGATTACTAAAAATGTAATAAGGCAAGTCGCAGTTCTTCGCGACTGCGGCCTCTGTAACAAGAGTACCGAATGGCCCTACAATCTCTACCTTGGCTACCGGTAGGTTTTTCGGCGCTTCGTCCAGGGGCTGCTGAACCCATACGGACTCGCCGGTATATTGTGTCGGCGTGACGTGCTTTGCGTTGATGACGTCGATCGTGGCCCCCGTGTCACGGAGACAGGTGACTGTTTCGCCGCAAATTTTGGCAAGAAATGTGTGTGGAGACAATAACTCTGGCGCACTAGCGTCGGCCACGTGACACATCTTCTCGCTAGGTTTATTGTTATATTGAGGACAATATCTTTTTATGTGACCTGGTTTTTTACATAAGTAACACGTCCGTTCTTGCGGCTTCTCGAACTCCGCGTTACTAGCTACCTTCGGCACTGCAGTTTTGGAAGTGGTCGGCGCGCTTTCCGTCGCCTTCGGCCATTTCCGTTCGCCTGCCTGCTCTTTATTGCCGAACCGCGAGAAATCCTTCTTATATCCGCTAGCCCGGTTGTTTTCGTAGGTGTCCAGCCTTCGTGCCAAATCTTGGGACGCAGAAACCTCACCCCACACATCAATGAAATGGTCACGCATAACCGCCGGCACCTTTCGCTTCATCTGGTCCGTTACAATGAGATCTAGCAATTGCTCAAATGTTTCTATCTTTAAACCTGAGACCCATTTTTTACAATAACTAGCTAATTCACGTGCATAGACGTTCCAAGTGGTCTTTGCACCTTTTACGTGACTACAAAACATCTGCCGGCACTTTTCTGCCGTGAACTTGTACATATCTAATAATTGTTCTTTAATTAGGTCATAATCTTGATCCGGTGAATCGGATCCTACTACGAGCCAGTTGTTCACCTCATTAGGAAGTAAACCCATTAAATGGCTTACCCATTCGACCGGCGCAATGCCAAGCTGGCGAGCATGCGCCTCGAAAACAACGGTTTCGTTCCCTTCTAATGTTTCCCCCATCTCCATCGCGACCCTAACAAGCACCTCTTTCCTATAACCCGCTAAGAAAGCCATATTGCCTGAATTGATCTCCGGCCAGAACAAAAAACACACTTACGTTCAGTTGACCTCGGTGTCGCGTGAGCGCCTTCTGGATCCGGGTTGTGGCCTCCTTCCTTCCTCTCGTTCAGGTCGGTCCGGGATGTCTTCCAGTTCCGGTACCAATCTCTGCAGCTCCAGTTCCAGTACCGATATCAGCTCGTTCCAGTACCAGTTCCAATTACCAGTACCAAGTTTTAGAAAAGAAAGGTTCCGAGTCGGATTGTACCGCCCCGAAACTACCGTACCGAAACACCGCACTTTTCGGTTTCTCGTGGCGTGCGCGACACTGCCGGCGCCACGTATTTACGACGCGTATTCACGTTTAACTGCGTACACTGTCTTTACGCGTGCTGTTCTGATTAATCAGCGCGCACCGATGGCTCTGATGCCGCACTGATGTCCCCGCGGATGCTGCTGCAGACTTCCGCGTTCCCCGTTCGTTGCGAACGTAGTGACTGCTTCCACAAAGCTGAATGATAGACGTGAGTCTTTAATCTGTTGTAACCAATTATTAACTGCAATTGGCACAACCACCCGGTGTGAGTTCTAAGCACCACTGCAACCAATTTTGAACTACAATTGCAACAATTGGCGCAGGCACTCCGGCGTGAATTTACAATAACCGCTGCTACCAATTTTAGACAAGAAAAATGGCAGAATTGGTGCGGGCACACCGACGTGAGTTTACAGTAACCGCTGCCACCAGTTTTAGAAAAGAAAAGTGGCAGAATTTGCTGCGAGCGCCCCGACGTGAGTTTTCGATAACCGCTGCCACCAGTTTTAGAAAAGAAAAGTGGCAGAATTTGCTGCGAGCGCCCCGACGTGAGTTTTCGATAACCGCTGCCACCAGTTTTAGAAAAAGAAAATGGCAGGAATTGGTGCGGGCACCCCGACGTGAGTTTTCGATAACCGCTGCCACCAGTTTTAGAAAAGAAAGGTTCCGAGTCTGTGACGTACTAGAGTGAAAAACACAGACGACTGTTCTGATTGAATATATACAATATATTTACAGATTTTTTACAATTAATGTACAATGATATGATACAAAAATCTAGCCCCTTGGCAACCTTTCAATTCTCTTAGCCGCGAAACCCCGCGACCGTCCCCTAGGCCTCGCCCAGAACCACTGCTTCGGAAGCAGCAAAAAGCAACGCGAAGTGCGAAGCTGTCGGACATAGAGTCCCGTAACTACACCAGTTACATGGCTTGTTGCCAAACCGATCTTCGACCCGAAGATCACGTGCAAGGATTGCACTGGAGATACCTCTCGTCTTTCGACACCCAGCGTATCCCCCGAGGCGCCTGTCGGCGCGGCCTTAAATATCCGCCGGCTCGCCCCCACCCTACAAGCAGCGGGCGACACACGGCTCGCTGGCCAGCCTTTCCAGAGCTACAACCGACACCTCTTAGACTCGCATCCGCGCGCGTCCCTTTGAAGGAAATTCCAGCCGGGATTCCTGAGGGCTTTACCAACCGGCGCGGCGTGGCGCCGCCACCCTCCACCCACATCCGGCTTTACGCGGGTTTCCCCGAAGCGGCCCGACGCACCGGCGCCGGACCAGGCGACGCTACAGTACCAACAAAAAGAATTTTAAGTAGAATACAGGCCACTGAAATGAAGTTTCTAAGAAGAACGCTAGGCTGCACGAAAGAAGATCATATACGTAACGAGAAGATTAGGGAAAAACTACATGCCGAAGAAATTGGAAGTAAAATAACCAAATACCGAAACAACTGGTATGAACATACACAAAGGATGGATAATACAAGACTACCTAAATTAGCATTACTGTATCAACCGCATGGACGAAGAGACGTGGGCAGACCCAAAAAACGATGGAAGGAAAACTTGTGAAGACGGAACAGGCTCAAGCCTAATCCATGAAGTGCAGAAGAAGAAGAAAGATTACGTTTAGTATTGAGTTAGGACACATTTTGGCGTGGAGTATGAATTATAAATTGCAATGGTTTGGAAGGAGCATCTCTCTTCCTTGCGAACAGCGTTCGGAGTATGATTCTTTTTGGGATTTGAATCCATGTTATTCAAGGTAACCGGTCAGCGGCAAATTTTTTTATTACAGATTACTTTTAGTTTTTGTTTAGGGCTCATTTTGGCGTAAAGTATTAATTATAAATTGCCATGGTTTGGAAGGAGCGTCTATCTTCCTTGCGCACAGAGTTCACCCGAGGGTCATTTTTGGGATTTGAATCCATATTATTCAAACTAACCGGTCGGCGGCATTTTTTTTATTACAGTTTACTTTTAGTATTAGTTTAGGGGATGGTTTGCCGTATTGTATGAATTGTTACATGCGATGGTTGGAAAGAATGTTTCTTTTCTTTGCGCACAGCGTTCAACCGACAGTCAACTTTTGGATGCGAACCCATATTATTCAAACTAACCGGTCCGCGGCAAATTTTTGTATCACTGGCGTAGGGAAAATTTTGGCGTAAGAATTGTTACGTATCATAGCTTACAGGGAACTTTTTGCTTCTCTGACGACGATCGCAGGAGGTCCGTAGGTGTAATTTTTGTTTTTTTTGTAAATATTTTTTGAAAGAATGGAGATATCTATATGATTTCCTCTGTAATCGTTTGTAGATAAAAAGCGGCGAATCTAGAGTACAGTTTGGTGGGTATACTTGGTTTATCATCGAATTTAGATGTGTTGTCCTACTAACTTCTAACGGAAGTTAGCATGAACAACAATATCTTTGAGAAAATGACCCGCGGCTACCTTTTGATTTTACATCTTAAAACCGACAAAAAAGCGGAAAATTATGAGCTATGCAGTTTTTTGATTGGGGGAAATGGTCCTGCTAACTTCCAAGACATGAATATAAATGCGGGAGTAATTTTCTTTCTAGAGCTGTTAATTCATGTTAGTGTTTGTGTAGGGTCTCAAATTGTTTCTGTGGTTTTTAATATTAAAGTTTTTTTCTTCCATAAGAACCATTGTTAAGTGTTTCTCTTTGTATAGCCCGGAATTTTGGAATATAAATGCGGGAGAAGTTTTTTTCTTAGAGCCGTTAATTCATGTAAATGTTTGGGTAGGGTAGTAAGAGAGACGCTCCTTCCAAACCATTGCAATTTATAATTAATACTCCACGCCAAAATGTGCCCTAACCCAATACTAAACATAATCTGTAATATAAGAATTTGCCGCCGACCATTTAGTTTGAATACGATGGGCTCGAATCCCAAAAATGACGCTTGGTCAAACGCTCTGCGCAAACAAGAGAGACGCTCCTTCCAAGCTAGCGCAATTATTAATTCATACTCTACGCCAAAATGTGCCCTAAACGAATACTAAAAGTAATCTATAATAAAAAAAATTTGCCGCTCATCATTGAGTTTGAATAACATAGGTTCGAATCCCAAAAATGAACCTCGGCAGAACGCTGTGCGCAAGGCAGAGAGACAGTTCTTCCAAGCTAGCGCAATTATTAATTCATACTCTACGCTAAAGTGTGCCCTATCTAATACTAAACGTAATCTGTAATATAAAAATTTGCCCTTGACCGTTTGGTTTGAATAACATGGGCTCGAATCCCAAAAATGAGGCTTGGTCAAACGCTGTGCGCATGGAAGAGAGACGCTCCTTCCAAATCATCGCTATTTATAATTCATACTCCACGCCAAAATGTGCTCTACACGAATACTAAATGTTATCTATAATTAAAAAATTTTCTGCGATCCGGTTAGATTACCTAATATGGGTTCGAATCCCCAAAATGGCCCTCGGTCGCACGCTGTGCGCGGCCGAACGCTGTTTTTTGTTTTTTTTTCCTTTCGTAAGAACCCATGTTAATTGTTTCTCTTTGTACAGCCCTGAAATTTGGAATATAAATGCGGGAGTAATATTTTTCGTAGAGCCCTTAATTCATGTTAATCTTTGGGTAGGGTTTGAATTTTTTTTAGGTTTTTCGCCCACATGAACCTATGTTAATTGTTTTTCTTGCGCTTACGTTTTTGGGAAAACTATAGGAGCGGAAAATTCGGGAATAGAGCACTTAATTGGCATTTAATTAGCCGTTAATTTTGGATATAGTTTGGAAGAGATTCGTTTCTGGGCGCTGCTAAGTTTAGATGGCTCAGCGTGAGCGCCGGAGCGACAGCGGAGGCGCGAACCAGGTCTCGAGGGCCGGAAGGCCCTCGCGAACGTAGCACGTTGGATCCGTCGGGTAGCGACGTGCGGTAGCACGTCGCGGACCACTTGGTGGAAAAAATGCGTTGGTTAAAGAATTGTGTAGGTTATAAAATTAAATTTGTAGCGTGAAAAATACGAATAATCAATTCACTTAATGAGTACGTTGCTACGGAGATTTATACGTACAGAGGGCTTTGGAGTAGGGGGGTAGCTATTCTCCCTATCTACCTTTATTTTAAATAATTATATTTATTGCTGTAGCATCATGAACTTAACTACACGCGACTACTACATATAAACACGGTGTAAGATATATCTTACACCGTTAGGAGTAATAAGGAATTAGTTCATGGAGTCGATTTTCTTCTAATGAACCGAATCAGTGAATCAAAGGAACCGTGCCACCCTAAACTCGGGATTTACCAAATTATTTTTCATTTCCTCTTTCCCTTTTCGGTCCAGGTTTTCCCCATTCACCCACTTCATACCCAAGAGGTAACTAGTAGATATTCCAATACTTAACAAGCTATTTACGGGAAACTATTCATAATTATTTGCAAATTTTGCACTTGGAACACACAAGACTAATACTACACACATTACTAATAAGATAATTTCTCTGAACATTCATGATATAAAGTATTCATAAACAATGCAGATACACATTTTAAACACACACATTACTTCGGATAAATTGGAATTATTGATAAACTTTCAATGAATAACATGATTTAAAAGGCAAACAGATCATATGTGAAATTATTGCATTACAACATTTTGCTTCCCAAAAAATTGTTATGCCATTTATCCAATAAAATACATATAAATATTTATGGTGCAGTATAATAAGCCATGCTATGTATTCATGACCCAGCACATGCACAAATCCTCAGAAAAAGAGCCGCATACGTAACTTCTCTTGTATGATCAAACAACTGAATTTGTTAGCTGTGCCTGGAGAACATACAATCATTTACAAACACTAAACGATAAAAAAGGCACATACCTTAATAAAATGTGATGGTACATCGAACTTTGTAGGTACAGCGTCAGGTTTTAATTTTTTTATATTAACATAACCTGCTAGAAAGCAGCTCTCTTCAAAATGATCAGAACATATGGCATGGTGATGGGTTGGTTTAAACCCCAATCTTCTGACGTTTCTTATCCACTCCTCGCAAAGGTCCTTCTTTGCAAGAGGGAAACTGTGAAATAGAAATAAAGTTAAATACGAAAGAAATGTATACGCCGTAACATATTCCACATGTCCAAACACTTACCGGTAGAAGGAAATGCTGCTTCCTTTCTTCTGCCTATTGCTGCAATTTATTGCAGCACAGGAAATCACCATTTTAATACCACAGTTGCAATTCGTAATTCACAAATCACTGCAATATTCTAAAATAAACGCTAATAACCAAACAATCACACCTTACACTGCACAATAGGCTCACACTATTGCCAACAAAATAGCGTAGGCGTACTCTCTCAATTTACGGTGGGAACACTAGCGCTCATGTCCTTCTTACTAACTCTATGGAAATACTATAATGACTATACCTCTCTTCTAATGACTGTACTTGGGTTTCTGTAACCTGGCTGATGACATGTGATCAACTGTTCTATCGTGAGCTTAAACGTCGCCACAGTGACGTCACCGTGATGACGTTTTAGCTCTCGATTGGATGACACCGTAAGAGCTGATGAAGTGTCATCGGCCAGGTTAGGAAAACTCAAGTATACTGGTGCTTCTACAATAATTTGCGCAAAATATAGAGTGCTCCCAGTCAAGCGACGTCTTCTAAATGAGTTGACTTTTGAAAGACTTTTCTGAAGAACAAATCCCAGAGCTCCGATAGCTATCGTGACGACCTGTGTGCCACACATTCAGCTGATCTCGATTGAATATTGTAGACGTTTCTCTGCCTCCGTGGTTACGATATTATGATTGTATGGCACTGCATCATCTACGAGTAGACACGACTTTTATCCATATCCCCAATAACGATGTCCTGTTTGTTTGTCGTTATCGTACGATCAGTTTGGATATGTTGATCGCACAATATTTTACACACTACAACCGACGCCTCAGATTATAATGTTTGAACCACTTAGAGCATGTTTAATTAAAAATCAATGTAAATACACTTTGCCGTTTGCCAACCTCAGATAATACATTCTTTCTGTGAAGGAGCTTTGTATGCCCATCCTCAATGCACCTTTCCAACAGCCAAGCCGTTTTATTCGTAATATTAATAACAATATTTTATTTTATCCATTTGTAATATTGTTATTCAAGATCAAAACTATTTGCAAAAAGTACCAACTGCTAAAGAAACGTTCAGTAAGACAGAAAATTATTGTCTAGGCAGATAGTGTAGATCATGGTGGAAATAACCATGAAATAACCATGGAAATAACCATAAATTTCCACCATGGTGTAGATTGAACACAGACACGAAGGTTTCTGATTAGCCATTCCTACGGTAGCTGAGCCAATGGTAAGTTGCACAATAATTTGCCAAAGTTCAACTTTCAATTACACCTAAACGATGCACGAAAAAGTAGTAGAAAACTAATTTGTATGAAATGTGTATGTTTATAAATTAAAATAAAAGATAAAAACTACACCACAATTTGCTTTAATGAACTATGTAATGAGTGGGTTAACAATCATTCGCATGAGTCTGACCGCGGGTGATTTCGACGTCACTTAAAAATTGTCCGCATTTTCGGTACCAATGATCGACAAAACGATTTTTTTTCGGAAAATAGATTTTAGCAGCAATATTATATAACTACGTATGTAGTGTGCAAGAAATAAGAAGGGGAAAACACGAAAACATTTATTTTCGGTGTAATTTGATAGTAAAATGTGCATTCAGAGGGGAATTCTTTACTAAAATACAAGAACATCTATATGTAAAAGCCCAGCATTATTTTCCTCGGTGGCAAGAGATGGGTGGGTTTCTCCGGTGCACGTATTTTTGCTCCTTTTGCGCAGCACCAGTTTGCGTCACGAATCACGTGATCACAACATGGGCACTTAGTTTCAAAAGTCTGACCAGACATTGGCCGCCATGTTGCATGGAGAGCGAGATGTGTTGATAAATATTTTGAAAGTGGCATAAAGTGACAATTTTCAACGGTAACCAAACAAAAATAACACGATAATGGGGTAATTGAAATAAAAGATCCGATATTTAAAAAATGCTTTATATATGTTTCAATGACTTGTAACGGTGAAAATTTTGTCATTTAAAATTCCCGCTAATAATGCCACGCAAATTGGTACCTACCTGAAGCTCACTGGCTGAAGTAGGATGCAGTGCACAAAAGCCCACCTATCTCTTTCCACTTACTAATAAATAATTCTTCATAACATTGATAATGACCTTGTTTATATTCTTATCATGAGTGTTGTTTTTACTATGAATGAAATGTTTATCAGGCAATATCAGCGGAAGAAAATATCTGAGTGCAGCGTCGTAAAGATAACACAAAATGATGTAATAAAGATTGTTTCGTGAAACGAGAAGTGGATTTAGCGACATTCTCTCTGCACGAATGATATTTACTACAATTAGTTTGCTAATAAATAAGTTAATAAATTAAAATAAAACCATTATCTTAACAAATAAGACAAAACAATTGCTGTAATTTTAACAATAAAAAAGTCTGAATATCACTCCTTGAATGATTTCACATGCCAATGCTTCGAAGTTACATTAAGAAAATTAATCCAGAATGTTTCATTCAAATTCCTATAATCCTATTTAGCACTAATTAGTTTTCTAAACTCTTTAGTCTCGACTAACTTTTTCGGTATTACCCTACCCTCTTCCCATCTGCTATTTATCAGCACCTAAAAGACAGATTTTCATATCTTATCAATTTTTGGACCTCTAATAGAAGAATTGAAATGTGACTTTAAGAATATTTTAGAAGAGTAAAAAAACATGGTCCTATCTGCAACTTTTCAACGAAAAATTTGTAGCCGTTCTTGAGAAAACGTCGTTTGAGGGTTAGTGCCGTGGAGGACAGAAGACAAAATTTGATTGATTTATTAGTGATGCCGGGCGCATCAACTGCTAAGGTCATTAGTCCTGTTCGTGTAGTGCATGTTTTATCGTGGAAGGTGGCGGTGATCTTTCATCTCTGGATAGCGAGATCCGGCGCCGATCTATGTCGGCTTTCGGAGATTTCCCCAACCAGGTATCTCCCACCAGCGAGACACCGCTCCAGCCGGGACAAGTTCTAAGGCTTTCGATCAGTCTACCAGCATGTTTGGTAGTGTAGTGCGTGTACGTGTAAGTGTGTTGGGTGAGAATAGGACAAGGAAGCGGAAAGAAAGATCGCGTGCGGTCCCTGGCCCGTTTGTTAAGATACAGCTCGAACATTCACTTGGTGTTAATCGGAGAAATCAAGGCAAACTACCGTTCAGAGCAACCGGCCGTTAGAATTTCCCTCTAGACAGCGGCCCAGCTAGGTGATTAGTATCGAAAATCCTGCCACCGTCAGAACTTGAAACCTAGCACATCCCGGTTAAGGGCACTGCAGTGACATAAATTTATGCCCTGAGTCAGTTAAGCCGGCCTAGGTCTTGAATTTTCTTATTAAACAATGCAATACTATAAAATTCTCAGAAAGCTATGTTCACTTAATTCTCATTTCTCAGGGTACCCCATTCCTGGCAAGAAACCCGAACCAATTCAGCCCTTGGATGACAGCGGAATCGCTGCCTGCTGATTGAACAATTCCGGTAGGCGGAATTCAGTCCATACAGTGTCCATTAGTTTCTTCCCTGTCGTTATAACGTTAATTTGTAAAATAAACCATGCAATTAATTTCAAATTTAAGTTGAAAGTACGTGATAAACCACTCGTACTAAGTGCCAAAATGTGCGCAACGTTTTCTAACTTATGTTTTATAGCCCTTCCTAAGATGCTGCAATTTGAAATGTTGTATTGTGTACTGATATTCTAAAGTAATACGAGCAAAAATATTGATTCAAAAGTGTATACAAGTAAGAGAGGAATTTTTATCAAGAGAATGGATAGCATCCTACGGGTAGGAGTGAGTTGGCTTTAATAAACATAGTTCGCTAGTAACAAAATCGAGAAATTACTGTAAGAAGGGACCAATTTGACAGGTCGGAAAACAAATGAAAGTCATGTTGGCTGATGGCTTTGCAGTAAGTTATGTCGAATCCTTTTGCAAGTGGGCAAATTGCTTAGAGTAATCTATTTTAAAAGTAAGCATATTATTAGCAAGTCATGTGGCAGTGGTTATAGAAAATAAGTGAGCTTAATCACAGCGGAGAAGTTACTTGGTAAAAGGAGGTGTCATCAATAAAGAAAAATCTAAAATAGTAAGCAACTTCCTACATGATTGATATTCCATTTCCTTGTTTTTCGCATCAGTGATATCCAATTGCAGTGGCATCGAAAAAAGGCCACTAGATAATTTTTAGAAGTGTCCCTACTTCTTAAATATAACTTCTACGAATTTTATATTCATTTCGTTATAAAATGGATGAAATTGAACATACGTTAGCTGGGAAGTTATCTTCCTGTTATCTCTTATTACTCTCCTTCGATATAAAATGGCGATTGATTATCACTATATATGTGAACTTCACATTGAATTATCAAGGAATCGTAAATATCGTAACCACTCCCTTCTATGTAGCGATTCAATTGCACATGTACACCATACTTCGTAGTAAAATAAAACATTGGTTTTTAATTATTTTACAAGCCTACTTCACACTCACGCTCAAAATAAAATAATTTTACTATTTAAGCATCAAAATTCCTTTATTAGTCCAAATTTTCCTGTACATGAATGTTCGTATTGCCTGAGCCGAGTATTAAGGAGGGCATGCCTTTTTCTGTCTGTGGGGCGAAAGCTGGGTAATAATTTTCACCGTAGATTTTTGTGTTTCATCGTGGCCTTTCAACTTTAGAGCTACTCTAGAGATTGTGGCGATCAACAAAGCAACTGATTTATGTTCAGCACAAAGTGTCTTAATCAAAACAGTGAACGGTAAGAATGTTGAATGTTTAAAGTTCCAATGGATTTTTAACAATAATTTATCTTTCTTTACCATATGAATATTAAATTTATAAAAAATACATTAAAGGCCATGTTCTGAAATATGTCGTGTATTATTAAAACAATCAAAGAATAAAAATACCTTAAGAACATCGTCGCAAATAACACAAGCACACAAAGCATCGAATTCCGATTCAGCGCGACGACATACATAGAGAAACTTGTGTCATGTCTTTCGGTCTGACAACTCTTTTTTATTTTGTGTGCCTGTGTAATTAATCGACTTCGGGACAAGTTAGGTCTTGTACGTAATTGAACGAAATCGTTGATTTTCCAATCAAATGGTTTAATATTTTAACAGTAAAATTCACAAAAAGTGTTAAAAATGTAGGCAAATGTAGGAATGAAGTATATATTGAAGGAAAAACTCTTATGGTTACATAAAGTAGTTTAAAGTTGGCGAGCGCGCAGCCGGGTAGCGCGCGAGGTTTAGGCTCGCTTCGCAGCGGATGACTGTGACGGGAGGTAAAGGGGTCATTGGTGATTTTTTATATATTCTGAACAAATTAAATTTACAATCTATTTTAAATTAAAATAATTACTAAATATGCTAACATTTGTAGTTGACAATGACAATTTGTGATTGAAAGTATCACAGTGGTACATTTCACCGCCTTCTTGAGTCTACAACAGAAAGAGTCAATTTAGTACTTTTCATTAGGAGTCAAAGTTGAGGAATATATGTAACTATATATTGGGACTAATTTCAGAATCTATAATGAAGTTGTAAGGGTGTAATGCTGGGTAATCGGTAAGTTTCTTCACTATTATCTAAGAGGTTGATGGCTCGAGGATTTGGGTGGGTTTCCAGACGTTGAAGATAGCTTCAGCTGATTGTTTCGATTCTTTGAAAGATTGTCGGCACTTTTAAGTCTCTATGTAGCGTTGTGTTTGAGATATACCATGGTACTGCAGCAATAAACTTAAGCGTTTTGGATTGAAATCTTTGTAAAATGGAGAGATTTGCCCCGCTTGCCGTGTCCCAAATTTGGATGCCGTAGGTCCATATTGGGATTATTAGTGTTTTGTAGATTTGTATTTGTAATTTATTGTGTGAGCATAGTTCTGAATGGTATCCTAGTAGCCAATATAGTCTTTTCACTTACAGTTGCTTCTTTTTGGCTAGTATGTGGGATTTCCAGGTAAGTCTTTTGTCGAGATGTATTACTAAATACTTCACACTTTCAACCTGCAAAATTGGTTTATAACGACGAGTAATATTTACGATGGGGTATTTTTGTCTTCTCAACGTGAAAATAATATGAGCTGACATGTTTTCGTTAATTGTTATTTTCCACTTGTCTGCCCATTCTTTGATCAACACTAGATGCTCTTATAGTTTTCTTGACACTTCAATTGGGTCATCATCCGTGGCTAAAATGGCAGTATCATCTGTAAATGTAGTGTGGCGTCGCACATTGCTTCCTTGCGAGCCGTGCCGGGAAAACCGTCCTCCCCCATGCTGAAGCTGGATGCGGGGTTGGGGGCGGTTGGCATGCGCTGTGCACGCTGACGCGCGCCGAGCTGAAGACGCGCTGAACAGGCCAGGGGGATGGGGCAGGAAACTCTCCAAAAATCACTATAGAGAAAGGTTAGTGCGAGCCGCAAGACTCCTAGAGGAGGCTGGCCGTCGAGCCTTCCTGACGTCCGCCGGCATGGGAGCGCCGAGGGGAGGGGGCAAGCCTCCGGGTACTTAAGGCTGCATCAACTGCGCCCACGCGGGATATGTAGAGGGTCGAAAGGCCGAGTGATATCTCCGGTGCTATCCTAGCACGCGGTCTTCGAGGCGAAGACCGGTTTGGCGTCAGGCCATGTTGTAACGATAGTTAAGGGACTCTGTGTCCGACAGCTTCGCACCACGCGTTGCTAGCCTGCTTTAATGCAGTGGTACTGGGCTGGGTCTAGGGACGATAGTCCCAATATATATAGTTACATATATTCCTCAACTTTGACTCCTAATGAAAAGTACTAAATTGACTCTTTCTGTTGTAGACTCAAGAAGGCGGTGAAATGTACCACTGTGATACTTTCAATCACAAATTGTCATTGTCAACTACAAATGTTAGCATATTTACTAATTATTTTAATTTAAAATAGATTGTAAATTTAATTTGTTCAGAATATATAAAAAATCACCAATGACTCCCCTTTACCTCCCGTCACAGTCATCCGCTGCGAAGCGAGCCTAAACCTCGCGCGCTACCCGGCTGCGCGCTCGCCAACTTTAAACTACTTTATGTAAACATAAGAGTTTTTCCTTCAATATATACTTCATTCCTACATTTGCCTACATTTTTAACACTTTTTGTGAATTTTACTGTTAAAATATTAAACCATTTGATTGGAAAATAGAATGCTAAAATACTACAGTATGATACAAACTTCAAATTCCCGCGTAACTTAAAGTTCATTTCAAATATCCCGGTTGCCTTCAGGTGATTGGCTGTAGGTTTTACCCCTAAGATAATGGCTACCGGAAGCTGTGCAAACAAGGCTTCGCCAGTTAACATTGTGTACCGTCTCTTACCTGTACTCGGGTAATGTAAATTCTTCTTGGATAGTGCTGCGATCTATTGAATTTTCTTACAAGCATTTCTCGGTTCAATATGTGTGTTCTATTGTGTTTATTAATACTATCAATAGAGATTTAATTTCCTTCTCCTTATAATGTTCTTTTTCATTTATAAAAATGTATCATTGTAAATGAAAACGTTTAATGATAAAAGGGGTCGAGAAATATAGTTGCCCTTTCCGGCTGTCCACACCACTGGTGTTTTTATCTTTTTTACCAAATTCATTTTGGGCCCACGGGATAAATAATTGTGAATTGAAATGCCAAAGATGTCCGAAGTGCCGGCGCCCACTACACTTGGGCAGGACTGAGAATGACAAAACGTCGTGCCGAATTCCATCTTGGAGATATTACCCTCAGCCGCCACGTTAGAAAAACCTTAGTATATTTTAAAGAACTTGTCGGCTGACCATGCAAGGTGAGAGCATAGCATGATGTATACATAGAGCGCAGTGGAGGAAAGACTCGCGCATGCGTAGAAGGAATGCTGTGACACGTGGATCACGTGAGTCACGTGCTTCTCTTCACCCAATGGGCTTGAATCTGCCACCTATGCTTTCGTTTCCTGCGGCTCCGTAGGATTACTGGTTGCCATGAATGATTGCTGTGCGCGCGTGTTGTATGAAATGACGAGGGATTCAAAGGAAATGGAATGGCTGCAGTTTTGCATGTTAAGGAAAAGAAATAATGCATCGAGTGTTTAAGTGCTGTTGAGACCACCGCCAGGGACTGAGGTTTCAGAGTCAGTGTTACCACATGTCAAGAACGACTTTATTCCGGGAATCTTCGAAATTGGTAATGGTGAAAAATTATTTCCTCGTTTGGACGTGAAAACAAGATTCATATAAGTGTTGTGTTTCAGCATACGAGTTTTTGTTAAAGACGAGCAGATCACGTGACATAATGGCTTATAGAAATCATTTCAGTTAACCACAATGTGGTGAGTGACACAATTTAATGGTGTAATTTGACTGTTTATTTAAGATATAAAGAAACACCATTATTGACAGTAATGATTCAAAATGTGTATTGAAAACATAAATGAAAGTATAATGGCTTATTTAACCTTTAAAATTCATACTCTACGAAATGCCTACGTCATGTAGACCTTGAGTGCTAATCGGCTGCAGTGGCGGGAGGAGTGCTGACGTATCATGGCGCGGACTCTGGGTCAGCTGCAAACAAGAGATAGTCGTCCCGTTATCACGTTCTCGTGAAGGAGAACGCGTGTATACTGAGTGTGTTAGACGATCCGGGAGATTCCGTGCCAGATTGCCGATGTTTCGGCCGGCACACTGCGTTCTTCCTCAGAAGATCGTTGATGTCGGTGGAAACTTTGGCAACTACGTTTAGGTTGAGGCTTCTCCCGGTTCTTTGACTCCGGTCGGAGTAGCCTCGGTCTTCTATACACGTGTTGCGAGTTTGGTGACCAATACAGGACTACTGAGTTTCTTGAATAGCATATGCGTGATCTGCATATACCATGTAATGTAATACAAAGGAGAATTTTAAAAAAATTGAAGGGGTATTATTTTTATAACAAAGAAAATATTGTTTTCGAATTAAGTATTTACGATAATCACATTTGAATTTATTCAATACTTTGTTTCAAAATTTGAATTTACGAATACTTCGTAAGAAGAGAAAGTTATGTTAATCGTGCGTCAAAAACGGTGAATTTTCGCCAGAATAACTCTTATTCTTCTACATACTTTGAATAAGCTCAGTATATTCGATTAAGAAATTTTTAATTCCTATTTTATTGATTAATAATACTAAAGGTAATTCACAAATAAAACGATGTCCGATACCCGTATATCGTCTCCGTAAGCTATCTTTATCATAAGCAAAAAGGATCAAGCAATGAAAACAAAGTGGCAGTCTGGAATGAATGAGTAATGTGTCCGATCTAAAATGAATAAAGTGAAATTACTGATTATCTGTATTTTACAAAATGTGATCGTGTAATTTCGTTTTCTCCTATCTTGACTTCCACTAATGGGAATCCCAAAATATACCTTAAATAACGATATACATTTTAATTAAATGAACTTCATTTCATGCGTTTGGGAAATATAAAAAATAGTTTTATTAATTATATTATTTATATCCTATAAGATATTGCTTATCACAAAAGATATTACATTATTTCTCTATTGTAACTATTTGGCCTCCTTTCGGAAGTCACACAAGACTTCTATTACGTTCATTGCAAAGGTGCATTTCTCGTGCATCCATTTGAAGAAAGCGATGCACCTTTCGTATATTTTTCCTTATATTTTTGGAAGCGGCTTTGTGCAAATGAAACCGTAACTAGCTTCTGTATTTTTCGCTCAGCACTATTCGAATATGTGTTGACTGAACTTGAAAAAAGAGTGCAGAAAAGGCTTCATGGAACCTTTTAGTTTGGTAGAAACCAATTATTTATGAAACTTCCTCACGTCCTGACCAAAGAGTATATCTCAGAGATGGCACTCAATGTTAAACGGAGAAGCCTTATTTGCCAACTTCCGGTGCCGCCATATGCAACTGCATTGATTTCTATTGGGCAAATGAACAGCCAATAGCGTAGAAGTAACCGAAAAATTTGAAAAAAACAGTTACGCGGAAAGTTTAAAATTTTCTCCATATTCACTCCATTTAATTTTCAAAATCACTCCCTATATTTTCAACCTTAACTATTCAAAAAATAAAAAAATAATTGTAAGGATTTTATGGACGTAAAATCAAATTAGAGCAGTAAAATCTAGTATTTATTGAACATATTGACAATATTACAATTTTATAATTTCAATAGCATTAACAATTTTGTTATACATAAGGCAATAAACACAGACTAGTACACAAGTTCAAATGTAACTTTACTTGTTTCTTCTTAATAAAATTTCCAATAATTACTTTTTATAGACAGTCACAAATCCATTTATTAAAACAAAATGATTTTTACATTACAATAGTATCTTGTAATGTAAGAAACAGCATTTTATTAAGAAAAAACTTATTAACAGACAGCCTGTTTCATTTTTGTAACTTTACATAGAGACATACCAAATTAATGTGAATACTATGGAATACTATTTTATTACAGAGCACTTTATATGAACAGTGCTTAAAAGAAACAAATGAAAACATTTTCGCACCTTTGCTCAGGTAAAACAAATCGTTACGATACAATTGGTAAAAGTGCCATTTTATTTTGTGAGTAGGAAAGATGGTGACAAGAGGCCAATAGGTGAAGTGCCCCAATCTTATAAGCAAAATGAAATCGCTTTCACTGTGAGTCTTAAATCAGTATTACTGCCTTTCATTTCAATTCAAAAATATAAATCACCTAATTATGTAGTTACACTAGTGCTAAAAATTGAACTTTTAGCATATTGTCCAAACCTCAAACGTAACTGCACTTACTGCTTTAGATATAATAAAAATAACAAACATTCTATTTTTGTTATCTACATTTCCTTACAAGGTTTAACAATCTATCTTTCCAGTTCCAGTTTCAATTTTATTGAGATGCATTGTAATGTCTCCCATGTCTCTCATGATTTTCTCCCCCATACGTCACATACAGTTTTTGACTGTTTTTGAATAAATAAATATATGTCACATGCATTATAACATCCCATTTTTTAACCAATGAGTGAAATTTCCCATTGTCCAGCTCTGATCCAAAATGTTCATTATAACAGAATACTGCATTTAAAACTACAGCTCAGGTGTTTATGACATACAGATGGTGAAAATAAGGGTGCATTTTATGAGAATTTATGAGAACGTAACTAAACATATGACTTGGAAAACTATATTTTTTACAATACCCCATCAGAGGTACAAGTATTGTTTCTTTGGTTGTAATCTATTAAATGAGATCTTTTTGGACCCTCTATTACATTTTTTGTGGTTTTGTTGTTTGGTTACAAAGAGTGGAATGTAACTGGTCCAACAATGCATATGATTCAAAATGTAATTCTGGAAATTGATTGTCAATGTGCAATAATTTGATTGCACCAGGAACTGAGCCTGGGACAGATATTCAAACAACTGAGCTGTGGAATTAAACACTGCATTCATTACTCATGACAATTCACAATCTAATAGAGATCAGCATTCACATTCAGAATGTAATTGGCATGAGGATGAACAAAATACAATGATACACACATTATAGAATAAAAATTGAATCAAGACAGTTTGTCATGAGAAACAATTATTGCCAGAACAGTATAACATGACATATGCAACTTATATCAATACCAATAATACAAATTAATTAATACTAATACTAAAAATATATCACAGACCAGATACTAAGCATTAAACAAATCCTAAAAATGCATAAAAATAGTCTCTGAAACAGGGACACAAAGTTTTTGTATTCCTAATTTCTCAACAAAGTGTCTTAACATAGCAAAAAAGACATTCCAAATTTGTGAAAATGACTATCTTTAACAGAATGAATTTCATCTTAAAATTTAATTTAATTTAATTAGAATTTCCTAATCAGATGTGAGAAATATAGTTTATGTAATGGATCTGTATCCAATGACAGAATATACACTGATCTTAAAACGCTCAATACTTGTACCATTACAAACTTAGCGTAGAGGTATGTTCACAGACTTTGTGCAGAATGAAGAAAGTCATTCACTGCACATAACAATAATTCTTTAAAATGATCTCCCTGAGTTCTCAAAGAGAACAAATTTAAAAAGAAAATCTTCTTTCCATGTTAATCGACCTTATTGGGGTATAATTTTAACATTAAAAATATTAGATCAACATTGTTTTCACTCATATGAATCTGTACCATGGTTTTTAACTGCAAAATATACAGATTATCTGCAATAACTTTTCACACATTTCATACCAGTGTGTCTACAATACCAATCCCATGATATCTCTAATAATAAAATAAAGCAAATTTGAGTGGACCAAATATGTGCGTAATTGAAATTATTGAAGGCGTTGTCATTGTCAACAATAGTATTTATTTTAAAAATAGCAGCTTTCGATGGCTTAGCCATCATCATCAGTTTTCTGCTGTCTGGGAGCCACAAACACGACCTGTCATGTTTGTGGCTCCCAGACGGCAGAAAACTGATGATGATGGCTAAGCCATCGAAAGCTGCTATTTTTAAAATAAATACTATTGTTGACAATGACAACACCTTCAATCATTTCAATTATGTAAATGTCAACTACAACCCAGCACTGAATCAATACAAATATGTGCGTAGCCAGAAAAATCTGCTGATGAGAAACACTTTATTCACATTATTTTACTATTTTATGGCAACGCATATTGCCCACAAATTGTTGTCTGAACAAATAAATTATACTTATTTCTATTGAAAAGAAGTCTCACCGAGAGTAACATCCACTGAAATTTCTGGATTTCGAATCTGGACATCTGAAACCGAAAATTTACATTAGAGAATCACTTTACGACACAATACCGAAACGCCTAAATGCATATTGAAGAAAATGAACTTACTTCTTTCAACTGGAACGCTTGCATCGAAATCCCGCAAGGCTTCCTCGCAAAGGGGATTTCGCAGTTCCGAAAATTTTATTGGAACAGCATATTCATACGTCCTATCATTCGCAGATAAATGCTGTTCCACAAAATGTTCTTTACAAACAAATCTGGTTGTTGTCAATCTCTTCCAAGAACATTTGGCAAGAGCTGGGTCCCCAATTGCTTTTAATCATTCTCTGCATCTAAATCATAAATATATTTATTTTACTGACACAATTCAACAAAATAATAATAAAAAATCAGTGTTAATCAACAAACTACATGCATAGAAACGTAAGATACGAAAAATGTTACTCACTTTTTAACGTTATTCGGAAATTCAAATAGCCGCTTTGTAACGGCTTATTTTGGTTTCGAATTGGTGCAATTGGGCACCCAGCATCTTCTCGTAGATTTCGATATTACAAAAACGCAGATATCTTCCCAGACTCGAAATCACCTGTTGCTAGCAACAGCAGCACATAGATATACTCTCTGAATTTATTGCACACAGCAAACGCTCGCCAGGGCAGATGCAAGCTCATCAAACGCCTCAGAGACAAACGCCTTTGAATCAACCACCTCAGTCGCACCAAACTCTCAAAATGAGTAGTTCACAGATTCACCGTCAGAGCGCGTTGGTGAAAATACAGTTGTATATGGCGTCGGGCTGAAATTCAAATAACGACTTCTACCGGCCTATCTAGTGACGTAGGACTGGTCCTGACCTTGCCAGTAACAACTTTCTGTCTGTGCCAAGAATACAGGTTCATGAACGGAATACGTATGTATAATTACAAAATATTTTCATGAGTCCTATTTTATTTTCAAAAATATATCATGATAATAATAATAATATGAGTCTTAGCTTACGTCGTCGTTTTGCGCTTCGCTTGCAAAATCAACACTGGAGTTCTTGCTAATTTCCCTCATTAAAGGAAAATTATTGATGAAGATCTGCTAAGTAATAGTGCCCAATAGCATAGTCATCTTGAATGGGAGTGTAATGAAAAGAGTGTTGAAACGTGTATCTAAAATCTCCGAACACAAAAAATTGTTTTCTAGGTGAAATTGAATTGTCATCACAGCAAATAATGATTGTACTGGAAGGCGTTTTCATGCAAGTAATGACTGTCGAGCAACGTCTCTATTGACGTCATGAAATCCGCTTCCCACAAGACAGTTTGCTTGTGAAGGTTCTTCACTTCTTGGTCTTGTTAAGAGGAAAGACAAACATTACTAATCTTCTACTAAGTAAACTTCACATGCTTTCGTGACCGCGGCGGCGGGGGGGGGGGGGAATGAGTTCGCAGAAAACCGTCCGGAGAATACAAAACTATTTTATCTCTCGAAGTAGTGAAAGGAGGAAAGATAAAAAAAATATACTTTCATGTTACTTAGCTTACTTAATTCTAATATTTGTTGTTGTAATTACCTCTTTATTACGCTCTTTATACGGATATATTCAGTATTCACTCATTGTTCACGCAGATGAAAGATAAAACTGAAAAAGAAGAAGTAAATATTTTTCAGATGAGCAAATACAAATTGTTCCTCTCGGATTCATTCTTCTGTATTGCTTCCAATATGATATACAGATTCCTAAAAAACTCTGCACATTTCCTTCCTGATAAATGACGCCGCATGACTTTCGGTCATTTCATAATTTGTACTTTCGAATCACGGGCACACAATAACAATTATAAAAAGCGATATTTTTTGAGAATTATCTAAATAAGATTAATGTGAGTGAATGTTTTCATTAATTTTCAATCGAGTGCATCACATACTTTTTACTCATTTGTTTATGACCCATTTATAACAGTTACTGGTAATTTAAATAAGTAGTCGAAAATATTTATTAAATTTTACTTGATTTAATATCTTACTAAATATATCCATAACGAATGCGCATTACTAATAGTATAATACTGTTTCTTTGAGATTTGGACCTGTTTGTTAATTATGACCCTAAATGTGCGCACTCGGGGACAATTCCTTAATTTTAAAATAATCAAGACTTCATTGACCTATAATAAAAAACTTTAGAAATAATGTATTATTTCATCGCGTAAGGTAAGCCCTCACAGCACTCCATCTCACTTCATTTCACAACTCAACACTATAATAATAATAATAATAATAATAATAATAATAATAATAATAATAATAATAATAAACTTCAATACTATAAAAAGAATAATTATTTGACAACATAATAAATAGCAATATTATATTGTTATGAAAAACATATACACAGGAAAGAAACTAATTTATATTTGGATTTGTTCAAACTTCGTGGAAAACGTTCAAAAGTTGTCACAGGTAAACTGTTATAGTTTCCAATTCGTTGGCGAATGCACATTTTCCAACGTCCGTTTTCTATAATCTTCTCTGAATTTTATGTTTGTTGTCAATGTTGTTTTTCCTAATCAACGGTGAATTTTATTCCAAGCTGGATAGACTGTGCACGCTTTGTACGAACGTACATGGTACGGAGACGCGGCTTTACTTGCCTATTTCTAAGTGACCCCTTACTCTATTCTTAGTACCTCTCATGGTGGAAATAACCACCATGGTACCTCTGAAAGTAAATTTTGATGCAATTCGTTGAACTCTTGCTATACTTGTTTTTTTTAATGTGGCATCTGTGGGTAGTATCTCCAAGATGGAATTCGGCACGACTTTTTGGGTCTTTCTTAGTTCTGCCGAAAGATGTCGCATGATCGCGACCTTATCAAGCAGTGCTGCAGATCAACCTACTCTAGCGGCAGAACTGAGAATGACGCAAAACGTCGTGCCGAATTCTCTTTGAAATACTACCCACAGATGCCACATTAGAAAAATCCAAGTATAGTGTCTTGCTGTACGAATACCAATATAGCGCTCCATATTTTATGAGAAAATACCATAAAATGTTTGGGCCAGTGACATGCTAAATCCTTAGCTCTCACGGTACTGATCTAAAGAATTCGCATGACGAAAAGTAAAGATCTCTACTCTTCTCTCACAAAATTAACTTCACTTTCCTCAATTTACTCACTAATTATGCTCGATTTACTACTTCATTTTATTCCTAAGTATTTGCAAGTATATAACTCAAGGTATTTATTATTCAATTTGAACGCGATTTCACCATAATTTCGACCTCTGCCAATTGTTTCCACCCAGAAGTGTAATCTAACTTGAGTTTCGCCTCAAAACATCCTCCTCTAATTAGTTAACCAAAAAAATTAGTCAACAGCGAATAGTATATTTGAAGCTACATTTGTCGACAAATCATTCTAGGCGAAAACATGAAAAATGACGTTCCTCGTGGAATTCTTAACGTAACGCTTCCAATGATTGATATATGTCCTCCCTTTCCGGCTTTTTGATTCCTACCTCGCAGCAATTAGTTTTTCTATTGCATTTTAAAAAGAAAAATTGTTTATGTATTTCGCAATTCAATTTGGTTTTGTTTTCTTAAGAACTATTTTTAAATAAAGAGAGAAATATATAGCTGTAAAGGTTTTTATTTTTATTAATTATTACTATAATAATAAAATTACTGTGATCACGTACAAGATATAATGCAAAAGGTGTGCAAACGGTCAAATAAAGCGTGATTTAGGTATAAACGTTTGATAGTTGACACATTTCATAAAACCTGTCAATTATTAACAAATTCTCTACTATTTTTTAAAAAATTAGTTCAAATAATATTCCAAGGTTGAGTTCGTCCCGCTGATCACCGATATAACCGATTATGCTAAAATGTATTTAAGCAAATTTTATTTTAAAAAATCTGAATGTGCCAATCACTGATAATGCATAGAGATCTATTTCTTTGGATTTCTTCAATCTTTATCTCTTACAAATTTCGTTATTTATCATGTTATGTGAAATTACAGCTGACGATGTATAAAGAATGACGATATATTAAACAATCATATTCACAAAATTCAAACTAAATAGCGGAGGACAAAAGTTTTTGGGTGATTTACAAAAGTTTTTAAATCAAACGATACAAAGTTGAAATATATTCTTACAGATAAGTTAGAATTAAATCAGATTACTGAATTAATTATCCATTATTAAATGCATGAACTATTTACAGAAATAACGGATTGTAAGTAGGTGCGCTGTGGTAAAGTGTGGTGAAGTGAGGTATGAAGTAACAAGTATTGTACCGCAGCTTCCGGGTCAATGACCCCCATCTCGATCAGGTTTTTCGTCCAGTTTCCCTGATCCATTGAGCAAATGCTGAGATGGCCCCTTGTTTTGCTTCTGGACATAAATGTCATTTCATTATCTGCGCACGTCTTCTAGAATTCCGTGAGAAATATAGTTATTCAAATTATCGTTTCCATGTTGTCGCGGCAGGAAGTATTACTCCTTGACGAAGGACATGATGGATAAGAGCCCAAAATTTATTGCTGATTTGTCCTTGGTAATAGATTTTATTACTCGGAGCGTTTTTTCCTGTATTCACAATTCAAGTAGTATTCGGCGTAGTGTAGGGATCACAGAATTTTGAAAACGTGCACTGAATTCACTTCTCCCCATAGCACGTCATACACAGTTTTTAACTGTTTTTGACGTAAATAAATAAATAAAAGGCAATGTGCGATAAAGTGCCCAAAAATTGTGGTTATGAGTTCCGTGTAGTACAGTTGAACGTGAGTATTGATGCACTGTTACCGAAATGTTATATATTCCAATGAAATAATTATTTTTATTTTAATAAGTAAAATTATTCTCACTGCAATTTTCTGTGTAAATAAATCATAAGAACATTGAACAATGATTTGAGTTACATCTTTTATGTTCCCTAATAATGCATGAGTGTTTTCAGTGCATGCTTATGTTGTGATTGACTTCTCGAATGCCACGTGAACGTGATCTCGTATGTCCTGAGAACATCGTTCCATATATAATCACCATTTACCCTTCATCATAACATACCCATCCTTTATACTGTAAAGGCAAAGTCAAACCCCTACTCTGTCCAGGAAATGGGAGGACGTCTGACGCCGGGCGTAAGTCACTTCCATATATATATATATATATATATATATATATATATATATATATATATATGTATATATATATATATAGAGAGAGAGAGAGAGAGAGAGAGGAAATATATGCTACGCTCGTCACTTAGTTAACAACTCTTGAGATCCACTCAATTAATTTGCATAGATTTATTTATTTGCATTACATAAGAGAAAAGAGAGAAACTACCCCAGACCACTCATGAGTTGCAAGGTAAACGACTGAATAGGACTTGCAGCAATTGCCTGATAAAATGACAGTCATCCAGGGTTCGTTTCAATTGGAACCATTCGGTCACGGCCATATTCATAATCCACTTTCGGCCGTGACCGTGATTTTGCATGCAGAGTAAGTCCTACCATAGTGACTACCGTTCCGTCATCGGCGTGGACTGACCAATTAGGAGAGAGTTTCTAAACTGATAACACAGAATGGTATTTCTGTACCCCTAGCCTTACCTTCTTATAATGTTTAGAAAAGTGTGCAATTCATTGTGTAGATAAGCGCGCGAATATAAAGCGCGAGAGAGGAACGGTCGGTCTCTGTCTTCGTTGTGGTGCGCTGGTTCGCTGGCGGAGTGGGCTGTGACGCAACGAGATTCTGTCGACTCAAGGGTGACGAGCTCAGTTCCTCGGCGCACAGGCCCCGGGACGGTTCGAGGCAAAGCCCGAGGGACTTTCTCGCACACACGTGAGTGCCGCTTGCGAGCTCGATACGAGTACATTGACTCCGAGTTAGTACGGAAAGCATATCACTATCAAAAATTCATTATTTTCGATTCAATCATGAACGCATTCACACATTTCCACACGTTCACCAAAAAAAAGGCATGGAAAGCAAGTGTGAATGATTGCTTGAGTGAGAAGCAGAGTGAATGAGAGCGAAACAATTCATTCAATTAGAAACAAAAGACTTGACCTGGTTAGTGGACGTTTATTTGCGACGTTCTCAAGGATTTTTTAGTCGTGTGAATGTTAATATCACATGTGTTATTTCCTAATGTTTGTAATTGATATTTCATACATTTTATAATACTTAAGAAAGACAAAAAAGAGCATTCTTGAAGACCTTTTGTGAACGTTGAGATGAACATTCTATATCTTTAGGCTTCCCCATTTTCATTTAAAAACTTTCTGCGGTCCCGTCGCACTGCCAAGCTGAAAACAGATTTGTTGCTTCTTCGATAATCACAACCCCTAGAGTGGCTTTACAGTTATGAGAATAGGATGAAACACGCAAATCTACGGTGAAAATCATTACCTTCCTTTTTTCTCACAAACCGAAAAAGAGGCATTTTCTCGTCAGCTTGCGTCTCAGGAAGCCATGTTGCTCTTAACGATTGATTAGTGATTCCGGATGTGTCAACTTCTAAGGTCATTAGTCCCATAAGTGTAGTGCTTGTTTTTATCGCTTGATGTCGCAGTGGTCTTCCCCGCTTGATGGGGAGATCCTGCGCCGACCTACCCGTCCGCTTGCGGGTTTTTCCACGACCAGGACTCACTAGCGGAGTACTGCCCCAGCCGGGACAAGTTTTAAGCTCCCGACTGGCCTCCCCGCTGGTGCGTGTATACGTAAGGGGTGAGGATAGAACAAGATGAAGGAAGGTTTGTGCGCGATCTGTGGCCTGTTGTTTAGGGTACTGTTCGGGCATTCGACTTGTGTTGATAGGAGAGCCACCGGAAAAATACCGATCAGAGCAGCCGGCCACTAGAATTATTCTCCTTTACACAATGGCCTAACTTATGTAGCTTGTGTCGAAAATGCGCACACCGTCGAGATTCGAACCTAGGACCTCCCGATCAGAGTCACTGCAGAGACATCATTGATTGATCATTAAAAGAAGCAATGGATTTTATAGGCTAGTTTTCGTGGTGAAGTTTGTTTGTTCCTGCCTTCATAACGATTGAATTAATCTGAAGATTTTAATGTTCAAATAAACGGACCATCTGTTTCCAGCATGGGAATGAGGTAGTCGTGTGTAAAGTTACGTAAAATATTGTTTTGTTTACTTCATACTAGTGTCTACCTATAATTGAATCGTTAAAATATTGAATGTTTTGATTACGATATACAATTAAGCTGCGTTGCACAAATAACGTTTTCCTTTGTGGAAAGAAAATAAGGGATTTCGGGAACCCAATAAAGCAGTGCTCTCTAATGAAACATTTAAAACACATGTTCCAGTCAAAGGTGCTGAATAAGACATGCGTGCACATGAAAAACAGGCTTTTAGACCAGTTTTTTGTTATCTAATTCAACTAGAATCTTGTGTAGTTCATGGTTCAATGCCCTGTGGGTTGTTGATTTGCAACGTTAGAGAGATGGCACTGCTCTGCGAGAAATGAGATCAAGAATGTCGTGTTACAATGATGAGGTCTGGAATTTGATGTGTTGATCGCGTTTTGGCCAGAGAAAACAAACATTTCAGGCGTGCCTCTCAGAGCTGAACTTAAAACAATTTTTCACAGATCACCTCACATATGTGCTTTGTGCATAGCAATAGGCAAGGATCTTTGTGCTGATTACATGAATTTAAGCAATACCACGCCCATATACTCCGGTTTATATAGTGACTTCTGACAGAACATCAGTTGTGACGCGATTATGCAATCGGAATCCGAGCTTCAGATTGGATAACCGCGACGAGTTATTGATCTCTCAGAAGTCACTCTCTTTAAATTGAAATATAGTTTAAAATGAAGTTAGCAGTTATAATGATCTTCAAATGCGGTTTGGTAGACAATGAGAATAATAGGAGATAACGATAAGACAATAACTTCCCGACTCTGAAATATCTACTCACTTTTGTAAAGGAAGGAGAATTTTTAAGCCCATTTCATTCAAAGAAGTTGGAATTTAAAAGTTACTAAACTTCCAAACTTTTGCTGTGATACAGCAATTGAACATCTATAACGTGGAAAACAAGTCAAGCGACATAGGATGGTAAATCACATGGAAAGAGCTTTTACTTCTGGAGAGTATTTTCTTCATCAATAACGCCTCCATTTACCAAATCCAGTTCCCCGCTGTGATTTAACTCCATAGATGCTATCTTCAACAGCTTCAACACACGACTTGTAAATGGTTTCCTTTAATGCCTGCAATGATAGTAGTGATTGTTACCTGTAGTTATTAGAGCCCACCACTCCTGTTTGTAACTATACATCTTCATACTTCTTTACGCCCATAAATGCGCTTTTCCTTATACCCGGTGGGTACAAGACAGTTACTCGTATAACTTCAGGATATCACTAAACTCTCCAACAATGTTCACCTGAGAAATTACTACAGAGCACCATCCACAATACGTTGCGCACAGTTCGTGTTTCAGCACGAGGGAGATGGAATTATTGATATTTTTATCTCAGATCTTTTTCAGTACGTACGTACTGTCAGCACAGAATTCTTTTTTCGCTGAAAATAATAGTTTTTCCGTGCTTCTCATTCGTTCCTTTTTCGTGTTCTTCTTGAACGTCTACCTTTTCTTAGAGCGCATGATCCTGATGTTTGCCGGATTTCAGAGCAAAATAAAGAAATAACTCTGAAAACGAATTTTTACACTAATATTTTTTGCTTTACTCTGTGAATACACAAATGAGAAAAAGAATTGATTGTATAGAAATTAACATTGACAATGGCCTCATTTCCTCTGCATCAATATAAAAATATGTAATTTACTGCGTATCAGATTAGCTTATCTTTACGACACTCGCTGAAAAATATTTTTTCTTCCGCTGATATACCCTGATAAACATTTGATTCACAACAATAGTGGCATACAAGATAAGATCATCAAGGTTACTAGTGATACTATGCAGAATTATTTAAGGAGATAATGCGGGGCGTCCACGAAGTAGTACTCATATAATAATAAAGGATTCCCCTTTTATAACACATTATTTATTAAAAAATCGTACGGAAAAATGCTTACATTTCTGCGTTCGTCAGTTCTTTTCTTTTGTTTCAATACAAACTTGTATGCCATGAATTATTTCATTGCAAAATTTATTTTTACTCTGTCGAGGGTCTCTACCCTTACTGTCCCTGGCCACATCATTAGACCATTCTCAGAGCTTTTACGAAAATACTTTAATATTTTTTATGTAGTAATTTTCTAACCCTTATCTAAATTTACCTTTATTTTTCGGATTGACTAACATGGAACATTGCATTTTCGGGATACTTCATTTATATTAAAGTTATCTTTTGTTAAAATATGAGTTATTATAGCTTTTTGTTCATCTGTGAGATCTTTGTGCTTGGTCATGTGAATATTCAAAAATTTTACTGAAAATTTTGTCCTGAAGGAACTGTCAAATCTTATTCTTGTAAAAAACTGTACAAATGGACGAAATCACAATTAATTACATCAAAACCAACATCACAGACCGCACTGACACGCTGACACTCAGCTGAATGATACTTAACAATGAAGACAACTTTTTCAGGAAATACATGAAAACACTTGATTGCGGAGTATATTAGAAGAGTTTGGAATAAAACTGACCGGCTTTTTCATAATCAACACGGTTTTCGTCCTAGGTATTCGTGCGACAGCCAGACTATTGCTCTATGTCAGGACATTACAGATCCATTAGATGAAGGGAGTAGGGTCGATGCAATAATATTAGACTTTTCTAAGGCATTTGATCTGGTTCCACATGACCTTTTAATTGACAAATTGTCAAAAACTGCATTATATCATCGAATAATCTTGTGTATAAATGAATTTCTTACGGGCCGAACTTAAACAGTTAGAATAGGTGATAAATAGGGAACGGATTTTCATGTAAACACATAATTTTATAGTGACAAGATACCTGCATTCACTAATATTTTTAGACTTAACACGACATCCTGAACTAACTGGAACCATTTTTATTTTACATATTTTGGTATAATTACATTTTTTTACATATTTTATCTATTGCTACATATTTCGATACATTTTAATATATTTATAGGTCGAAAATGAACATTTCACATGCGATATGCAAAAAATGTTACTTGAAAACTAACTTTGCTACTGAAATACTTACAAAATCACGCAAAGCGCTTGTATTAACGCCGGACCATTGCTATTAATTGTCAAACTTACCTCCCCCCGCCCCCATCGCTTCTTGGAAACCGCGTAGTCGCAATCAAGGATGAGCGGATGTAGTATGTGAAGCAGAAGGAACTTTAACCACGTGCTTACTCGTGTTTCATAGACCCCATGCGTAACTCGATAAAAAAAATCCAGATCATTGTCTTATTCCTTTTCTGGAGTTGGTGTGTGTGTGTCCCCCTCTTTCTATCACAGGCTACACGGTACTATTCACTTGAGCGCCGGCTCCTCGTAAACATTGTATATAATACGTATAAGTATATATTATATTACTTATAAGTATATAAGAAAGTATATATTTCCGATGAAACTAACGAATAATTGCTTCTGTAGATGTAAATATTTCCTTCAGCGTTCCTGAATCCATGTTAAGATCTGATCGGCAACGTACTCTGCTCGGAAAACGCTTGAAGAATGGAATTTTAAACAACACGAAAATTTATTTCACATTTTCCTATTTTTTCTTAAATATTTTTTAAAAAATAACTACATATGTATGTACTATATAAACTGAAGTGTTAGACAATTATAAGTCAATTTAGAGATAACTAAAAATTAAATAGAAATAGGATATCAATCGCTAATTCTAATTGTATTTCTATTTGTAAATATTCATAATAGTTTTGTGATTGTAAATCTAGTAGTAATCATGTTTGCCACCTAGCATTAGCTCAAAGCGAACTAAATAAATATCTATCTACATTTCTAGGCTCCTTTATTACTTTGTTGCGTTATTGGCGGTCTTAGAACTAGTTAACAATCAGGATTTTAATAATAATTTAAATATAGTTTTAATATAGCGTTTTTTGTTAAATAACCATGAACTTGACAAGAAATATAGAAGCTAAACGCATACTGAATATTTTGGGTATTTGAGCGGAGACTGGGTTATCCGCTGTGCGATGTTCATTTGTCTGTTACCGCAGTGACGAAATGCAGGATAGTGAACTTAACCATTCAAGTGTATTCTTATAAAAGAGAATTGGTAATTATGCGGTGAATAGACTGAAGGTTGTTTATAGTGAACGCCAGGGCAGAAGGGCCGAGCCTGGCTGTGACTTGGATCCGGGCGAGCGATGCGAGAAAACTTGTCTTCGAAAGTAATTTGGCATTACAATGTGGGGGTATCAAAGTGTATGCGAATATGTAGTGTGGGCGAGTAAGTGCCCTATCCATTCCTGTTTCATATTTCTTCCGCTTCGGTTGGCAGTATGATTACAACTAGTGGTAGGGATGACGTCAGCGAACAAATTCACCTTTCACTCAGCTCATAACAAAGTCCGCGCTAGTATCCCCAATATTTTACTTCTTTTCTTGGAGATGGCCTAATAATGTGGCCAGGGACTTTAGTCGGGCGTGTTGAAAAGGCGCCGTGGTCCTCCCAACCCGGCCTCTGCCGGCGGCTCCGACGCTCGGCCGCGTATGAGTCACGCGCTTCGGTCTGTGACGGACCCTCCCACACAGAGGCAACTACGCCTCCACAGAGTGCCTCCTAGCAGAATGTGCGTGAATGAGTATGGAAAGAGCGACGCGAATATTTTCATTATAGAATACAATAAATCTATACCCCGAGAGGCTTTCGGTGGTTGGCTCCAAATAAAGCTTTGATTATTGCCCAATAATTATTGGCCGATTTAAATATAGTGTCTCCCCAAGATTAGGAGTTAGTAGGAGACGGGGATAATTTCATCCAATCTGAAGCTTCGTTACGACTTTCATTTTTCGCATTGGAGCTCCCGATTGGATGACAAATGTAAATTGATCAATGCAACAATGCATCATCATGTAGCGATTTAGAGAGTAGTTTATTAATGGCTCAGTAATTGGTAATAATATGAAACACAATCAGAGCACAGAGCTACAAAACGTTAGCTGTCAGAAGTGCTAAATTGACATTCTATAAGAAATCGAAAACACTACTCCGAGTTCCACTAATTTCCCTTCAACACTTCTATCTCCGTTTCATCTCGATCTCAACAAATTATAATAAATAAACAAGGCAATAAATCAACTCTGTGCAAGTAGTGGTATCATCAGTATCAGCATATAGTTCATTTCATTGCCCTTTGTTTTCCCTGTGGCTCACGCGCTAGCAAACGTTATTCAAGCATACGCGGTGATCTCTCAGATGCCTCGTAAAAATCTTATCTTGCTTCACAAACTCTTGTGTGTTTCAGAAACAAACACCTATTAAACACGTGTACTTATCGTACATTTTTCAAAGTTTAGTAACCTATGTTTAACAATAATAAGAACAAGACATGTCAAAGTATTGTCAGTTGTAAATTGTAGGTTCTGAGAAGAACATTGTGCTCAAAAAATTATATAATGCTTCATCGGCGGACGAACACGAGAATACGTAGCTCGGTCATCTGAGAGATCGACAGCGTGTGTGGTAGGTTTACGTTATCTATTCATTTTAGTGCACAAATACTCGTGTGTAAATTATATTTGTTGCAGTGCAATGTAGCGTATTGTAATAAAGTAGTTGAAATACCATTGGTTCATGTGATTTTTTTTCACATATGCAAAAAATTAGCCAGAAAATTCTTTTATCTAACAGAAAAGAACTGAGCATAAATGTGAAGAATGCGGTATCGACCTTGATACATTATCTGCCATATGTGCTAGTGGAACGAGAATGAAGTGTAAAATTAGAAAAGTTTCAACGCTTATCTTTGAGCACAATCTCACAAGCTCGAAAATATTTTCTCACAGGACAAGCGACCATAGAGATATTGGCAACATAACTGTAAAGTATTAAAACTTGCAATCAGTAACGCGCGATTCAGTTAGAAGACAAAAGTGTTACATGTTTTATTAGAGTAAATTGATTGCTGTTTAAATTATTTAATTTAAACAAATTAATTATTAAAATTTTGAATGGCCCATTTAATTTGGCGAGCATTTTTAAAGACCCCTCAAATACTGTTTTGCCTTTGATGGGTATTTTGTTAATTTTGCGCTATGATTGTAATGTGCATTTTTAATGTTTTATTTCCATGTTTGGTGGAAATTTAATTGATCAAGCCACTGGGTTATTTATTTTATACACCATTGAAGAAACATTAAGAAACAGAACGTAGAAATAATGAGTACTTGCCAGGAAGAGACGTTTCCCCTTCCTGTCTTTCATAGATATGGATATTTTGTATGGTTCGTAGAAATTGAAAGAGTATAGGCTTCTGTATCAAAAGATGTGCGGATGTAACGTTGGCGACTGTGACTGTCGTCTCCCGAAGAGCCAAGTATATATGGAGAAATTTACATCTATTCCAACACTTTTAAGCCGGTGAAAACTCTCCTTAAGTGTGACCGTAAACGGATGATATTACTGTCTCTTGCATTATCTACCGTAATGCAATAATTTCGAGACAACACTGTTTAGAAATTTGATACGAACACACATTGAAAATTCTCTGTTGTATATTTTTGTATTCGATGTCATAAAGGACCAACTGTTTGCAAAATATCAAAATCCAAACTTTTACTACTTAACGGAATAAAAATGAAACATTCCAAATAGAAACTGTCTCACTACTCCTTAAAACACAATAGATTCGTAGGAGAAAACGAATGATCATATCGTTCGTGGGCTGCGGTAGTGGTACAATTAAAAAAATTCACGTGTTGCGATAAATGAGATTGACTTTTCACCTTGTATTGAAATGCATCATCCTTACATTCACCCTTTTGCCATTTGTGGGGGGATTATTGTACTGTAAGATAATTCAGTAGCAGTTGCTGGAGAAAGGTACATAGACCAATTTGCAAATTTGGAGAGTGCATTAACTCAAAATTCGTATTTTTTGAGTTGTGTCACTGTTGCAGCCCATGAGCGATATGATCACATATGTGCGATGATGTGAAAGTACAAGTTATGTAACTTCAATTTCCTTGGTTTCCAGTCTCATTGGTGAATCGCTTCTGCCGCTATGAGCTCGAGGTCCAGAGGGCGCTGGCTTTGCGTATGGGCGCTCGCCCTGCTCATAGCAGGGGCACCTGGAGGCTCCAACGCAGGCCGCGTCCTGGGCCTTTTCTATTTCCCCGGCCGCAGCCACTTCATCATCTTCGAGCCGTTGCTGCAGGAACTGGCGAAGCGCGGTCACCAGGTGAGGGGACTCAATGAGGGCGTCCAGACTACAGGGTGTCTTGGAATAAATGTTACAAACTAGATATTAGGGTAGAAGTAAAGGATCAAAGATGATCGGTTTTTGCCAATGAATATGTGGTAGGAAATCTCACATAGCGAAGTTACACATGTGACATTTGCCTCTGGTTGGTAGGTTACTCATCTTCCTCTGGGCTGGCACGTCCACGCAATCACTTTTGACCGGGAGAGGTGGCTTAGTGCATCAACTGATGTCACTGCAGTGCTTCTGACCAGGAGGTCCTAGGTTCTAGTCCCGACGACGTCAGGATTTTCGACACTAGCTTGTGAGCTAGGTAGAATTCAGTGGCTGTTTGGAGGAGAATTCTTGCGGCCGGCTGCTTTGATCGGTAGTTTTCCATGGTATCTTCGATCAACACCAGGCGAATGTCGGAGCAGTACCCTAACAAACAGGGAACGGACCGCGCGCGTTCTTACCCACATCTTCCTTGTCCTATCCTTACCCTTTACACACTCACTAACATGCACTACAGTACCACACATGCCGAAAGACCGGTCGGGGATTGAGAACTTGTACCGGCTGGGGCGGTGCCATTCTGGTGTGAGATAGCTGGTTGGGGGAAACCCCGCTAGTCAAAGGTATGTCGGCATCGTATCTCGCCTCCAGTGGGGGAAGATCATCGCCACCTCCAGATAAAAAACACACTACACTTACGGGACTAATGACCTCAGTAGTTGACGCGCCCGAAATTAGTACTCAATCAATCAATCAAAAATCACTTTTGCGGCAGAATGTGGACCCATAAAATACTCGTGCAATAGTTGTTTACCTAACAGGCGCAAATATGACAAGTGTTACTTCTTTATAAGAAATGTCTTATGACAAGTTCATTCGCAAACGTAATTATTTTTGACACTGTATATACCCTAGAAGTTTGTAAGATTTTTTCTGACACGTCATTAAGGTGGCCGTAGACGAATGTAGCGAACGTGGCTGGTGCCTGGTGTGAATCTGTCGATGACGTCACCCGCATCTGTCGACGCCGTTTGTCTGTCGATAATGCATTGTAGGGATAATGAAACAGCTTTCTCGCCTATTGTCATACTAAGAGCTTGGGTACCCAGACATGCCGCGTCATCAACAGGGTTCGTGTTTCGCCGTTATAGTACGGGATTCGACATAACCTGCAAAAAAATTAGATTTTTTTCCACCAAACATTCAGTTTGACTACCATGCTCTTAGTGACTCTTTCGGAACTCCAATGTGGTTAGCCAAGTAGTTTTTTCTTTATCGTCGTTCAGAAGTGAGAGCTAATTATCGATTTTGTCACTATTGATTTCCGTCCCTTGCGAACGAAAACGTTTGTGCAACCGACAAATCAGAGAGCAAAACCGTCTCATTCGCCTTAACTCACACTGCATCTCCACGCAGTCTCAATATCATTCACTTCAACGAGTGCGATGTTTAACTGTTTAAGCTTCAGCACTTCTTGTGACGCCCGGGAGAAATATTTTATCCCCATAAGAAGCAAAAATTAAATGTTTGTGTAGAAAGCTGTTACTTTTTCATTCAATTTTAACAAAGTGCAAAGGTTCTACTAAAAACTATTTCATTTTCTATTCACTTTGAGAATTTGAAAAGGACGAAAAATTGCCTAAAATATGCTTTATAGTAAGCTTGAGTGGCAATTGGTGGTGCTCCGAGTACCTATGCCTCGAATGACTTGACATGTTACCCCTTTGTATAGGATCGTGTGCTGCCCCTGTGCAAAGCACGATGTCATGTGCTGCCCTTTCGCACTGTTTGACTTGTGTGCTGTCCCTGTGCATGGCACGATTGATCTGTGTGCAGGTGGACGTGGTGAGCCATTTCCCGCTGGAGAAGCCGCTGCCCAACTACACTGACATCAGCCTGAAGGGAACGTGGCCAATGTTGCACAACAGCTTCACGGTCGACGGCCTCATGAACATGCACTTCCTCAACCTCATGAAGTTCACGTGGACGGGGAACGTGGAAATGTGCCGGAAAGTGAGTACAGTTTGCAGTGGTGAGGGAGGAGGGTGAAATGCAAATCTTATTTTCTGACCAAACTAAGCGTCGGAGACGAAACACGTTCGTGACCTATTGCCTTCGTTTTAAAAAGATAGTGGAAATAAAATAATTGAAAACAACCTGATATGTCTCTTAGGTGCTGAGCAATTAAATTGTCACCTTTCAAATATTAATTCCGCAGTGTGAGTTGAGTGCCACCGCGCACATTCCTCCAAAACAACCACCTGAAAGTGGATCCTAATGTTCTAGATAATTTAGAGTGAGAGAGAGGGCACTGAAGAACGTAGCTCCACGAAATTCATCATAAATGATCAGGAAATTTATTGTTATTTTTAATATTATTACGAAATTAGCAACAGTACACAAAGTTTACAGCAGTATATTAACACATCTTTGAAGTTTCACTTGTACCGCATGTGGTGACCAGGCTTGTACTTTTTATACTACTATATATTTTGAGGCGAAGCCTCAACCTAAGAATAAAAAAGAGCAGTTTAAGAGGTAAATTTAAAGATGTTGCTCAAACTTTATCTAAATCTATAACAGATTGATACTTAATTCCACCAGTCTCTAAATCAGTATAGATCTTGTAATCTAATCTTCTTTACTTCAATTGATGCCGCTTCAAATCACTGAAATTTCAAAAATAAATAATTCTCCCATCTCTAATTCACTGAAGTTAGTAGTTTTACCCGCAAATTGTTGTTCTATTGACTATTGTATTCCTCAGAACAGTTTTAAGGGGAGTCACAAAGCCCTATCTCTCCCGTGTTAAGTTGTCTGTACATTTGGCAAGCAATATAAAATAATTAAATTTTCTCTAGCGTTTAGTGAAAACTAGAGTCTTCTAGATGGATTCGTTGAAAAGGTATAACAAAAATGAGAGACTCGTAACCTAAATAACTGTCATTCTGACACAATGCAGATAAAGGAAGAAAATGACTAAAAATATGAGAAGAGCCTGTTCTACAACGATGTCGTTTAATTCAGAAAACTCTAAGTATTTAGAAAAGTCTGAAATCCCCCAAAATCTCCAAATTTCAGATTTTCTTTGCCCCCTCTTGAAACGCTTGATTATGGCACCCGAGCGTTCATTTTGTCGTGAGGAAGTTGTGCCGCAAAGGCTGCATCCACATGGAATCCGCTGATATGTAAACGCAAAGAGTGCATGCTGCCTTAAGAAAGTGAAGAGGGAATGTCAAGTGCATTACATGCATTTTTTATCAAGAGACATTTCCTTGCGAAATGTTAATACCAATGCTGCCCTCTAGGTATCGATAAAACAAGATAAAAAAATAATATAGAAAGTGTGATATAATTAGCATAGTTGTAATAAGGAATTATGCGTTTATATTTTAATACGTCAATGTATGAACCCCAAACCGCCCTCTTCTTATATATTTCATATTAAACAAAACACTGTTTTTTGTTATAACATAAAATACTTCTTTTTTCCCAAATTGAACCACTTATTATAAAGTCACTGCACTATACTGAATCTCATTAAGAGAGGGACTTACAGTGGCACAGAGGGGAGCAAGGCGGTTGAGGGATGTAAAAATTACGCGCGTGATATTAACAGGCAGTTGCGTTAAGACAATGATATTGAATGTTGAAAAACAAGCAAAGTAATATTGAAATGCTTTATTTCCGGGTTGTACTAAAATTATTTCCATGCATCTATATAAACATCAAAAAGCAATAATTTTCCCAAATAATTACGCACATTGTTGGTACATAGTACTTGATAATACTTGACATTCCGTACTTGATAATACTTGACATATCGAGTGCATTCCAGTGAAAATTCATTCACACCGTATGGAATCTGTTGTGCATTTCATTTTTATGAGTTTAAAAAATATTGCAATAAAAGAACAAATATACATGATACCAACATTGGTAGCGAATGGATATGTGTAGTTAAGTGCTCGGTTACAAAAATAACACCTACAAGAGCGAAGGAAAAGATACGATAACAGATAACCAGTAACAGAGAAAAGCACTGGATTATGTGTATAAAATATCGGAACCAATTCAGTTGCTAAGGAAGATTATGCTTCGAGACATGATAAGAATAACGAAAGCTCTGCAGAAGCGAAGACAAAAAAATATTCACATGGGAAGGTAATTGTGAAACAGAAGCTGATATTTCCGAACAACCGAGGCAAGAGCAAAGTTGCGCTAAGGTGTGCGGTAGAACAATACGGTTTAATTAGGAAATAATGAATTGGACTGCTATTAGACACGAATTAATTATTCTAGAGTGTTTTCTAATGCAAATGGCCAGAGGATATCTAATTGTCCGTCATTTTGAGTCGTGGGCTGTGTTGATGGGACTTTCATAATTGGCATTCTAAGAGCTCCCAACGTTATTGCACGTGTCACTCGAGGCCTCGCTGCAGCGGAGGCGCTATAATAAGTGGCTCTTCACACAACTCCGGCCACAAGCCAACACGCTCGTATGGGCAGAACAAAAACATCGCTTCAAGGTCCTCAAAGAGCACAGGACGAAACGCGTTCGATGCCCTTAATTCTACAGGGAGGCCAAGGAGGAAACGACGAAACTTTCAAACATTCTTTTAAAGTTGTTCTGAGTAAAAAATCTTACATAAACATACGTTCAATTCTTCTTCCATTAGCCATATTCGCATGATTTTGTCCCTAGTTGAAGTGAAATTGTTTGTAGCCCGTTCACCGCGGTTTGAGAAACGTGAATTAAATGACCCGCCAGATTCGAAAGCGACACAAATTAGTGCACTATTGAGGCTTATTTTAAAAGATTCTGAAACAGGAAATGTGCTTAACAATTAAAGATTGCGAATTCATAGCAACGGGCAATTCACAGACAAGGTTTATTTTTACGATTTACATGACGGCAGACCGGAAATAGTGGTAAATGATGATCGCAGATTATTTCCTAATCCAATTGTACCGCATTAAAGCTACTCGAATTTATTAACACAATCAGAATTTTGCTGGTTCAGAATGAATCAGGTTCATTATGTCTGACCTCCGAATACGGCTTTTCTTCAGATTCAGAAGAAGCAAGTGAGAGAAGCCGAATAGTATTATCATACATCCAGAGAGTTGTATTGCTTGCTTTTATGTCTTTCAAATTTTTCGTCCATAAATCACCGGCATACTGTCATCGCACCTACTGTCATTGCGCTGTAGTTCATTTGGTGAAATCAGCTTCAGCATTGTTATTATCGCGAGGCTGACGCTGAGGTTCCAAAGGCAACGTTAAAAACTGCGTCTGTACCGTTAGCGTACCTTTTCTTTTAACTTAAATATTAAAAATCTAACGTTAAATACGTGTCCTATAATCGAAGTCGGTAAAATATTCTATTCATTAACACATTTTTCATTACAGAAACATGGTTAATATATTTAAGAAAAAGGATGTTGACAAAATTAATAACACTCAAATATACGTAATACACATTCAAACACAAATCCAGGTATTCCCTTGAGTTGTAGCAATAACGAATGTTTCCCTCCATCCCCGGATCTGCGGTCTCTAAATATCGTGGACCTTGTAACATTGGACTTCTCTGCCCAGGCAATGGAGCACCCGTTCCTGATGGAGCTGGCTGCGTCTCCGGAGCGGTTCCACTACGACGTGGTGCTGGTGGAGATCTTCGGCGTGGACTGCGCATACGGCTACGCCTACAAGCTTGGAGCCCCAGTCATCGGAATGACGTCCCTGGTGGGGCTGCCGTACGGGCAGGAGCGCGTGGGTAACCCGGACAACCCCGCCTACGTGCCCGTGGCCAACCTGCCCTTCACGTCGCACATGACGCTCTGGGAGCGCACCCTCAACACGTTGGGGAAGCTGTACGCGGTTTTGGGAGAGAAGCTGCGAGGGCGCAGACCCACTGACCAGATGCTGCGCGAGCATCTGGGCGCCGATATGCCGCCTCTCAGTGAACTCATCGCGCACAACACCAGCCTCGTCATGGTCAACAGCCACTTCAGCCTCAACGGCGCGCGGCCCGCTGTGCCCGGCTACCTGGAGGTCGGAGGGATGCACGTCAACCCACAGCGGGGGAAGCTACCAGAGGTGGGAGGGAACACGAGTTTATCTTAAGTTGTACATGTTTCTTATATAATGTTACAGTTCACCTAGCGATTCAAACATAACTTCCTGCTTTATGTGAAGTGTACAAGTGTAATTAAAGGGACAATAGTCATATATAGAGTACTCGTTTGTGTTGTAAACGTCGCAACACAGTGCTTCGTTTACTAAGTGTGCTGTTGCTTCCTTTGGATAGGACATTCGCACTTTCCTGGACGGCGCGGGGCCGGAGGGCGCGGTGTTCGTGAGCTTTGGGTCGCTGCTGCTGATGGAGGACCTCCCCACGCCGCAGCTGCAGGCTCTCCTGGAGGTGCTGGGGGCGCTGCCGCAGCGCGTGGTCTGGAGGATCAACGGCACCCGCGTGCCCGGGGGCCTCCCGCGCAACGTCTTGGGGAAGCCCTGGGTGCCGCAGCAGGAGATCCTCAGTGAGTGCGCCTTCCTCGGCCGCTGCCGCTACTATCTCGAGGCACAGCCACCGTTGCCTCTGACCGCTTTTACAATTTTCGGAACTAGCACTGTCGTTACTTTTCTTTCTTGTCATGTTATGTTGCAGATGTTGAGGTTGATTCTTGCTTTCACTCACCTGCTTTTTATTATTAATTCTAATACCTGTTTGACACAACTTACTACAGGTGTCATTAATTAAACCGACAAAAAGTCATATAGACTTATCGTTTTCTCAGACCGTTTGGTTGAATTAATTTCCCAGCAAAAATGTTCATTAACTTACAGTACTCTCCCATTTACCGACACACGCGCTGCAACCGCGTTGCATTAAGGGGTGAATGAGAGAATAGAGATAAGTCTCTGCGCGGCGGTCAACATCTAGAGGAGGGAGCCAGTGCGATTCAAAGCAAGAAACTCGTGTCGTCGTTTCGCGGGGCTCATCACTGTCGTCTTGGATGTAGCTGGGAAGGTTATATAATGAAGGCAAAATAGAGATAAAGATAGAGGTGTTAAAATACAAGAGGTATAAAATAATAACTAATACAATAATAAAATGAATAACAAAAAACCGGGAGCGGTAGCTCAGTGCATCAACTGATGTTACTGCAGCGCCTCTGACCTGAGATCCTAGGTTCGAGTCCTGACGGCGGCAGGATTTTCGACACTAGCTTTTCAGCTAGATCGAATTCAGTCGCTGTCTGGAGGAGAATTCTAGCGGCCGGCTGCTCTGATCGGTAGTTTTCCGTGGTTTCTTTGATCAACATCAGGTGAATGCCGGAGCAGTAACCTACCAAACGGGCCACGGGACGCGCGCGATCTTTCCTTCCTCTTCCTTGTCCTAACCTCTCCCCTTACACACACACACACTCACACTAACATGCACTACATTTCCACATATTCCGGGAGACTGGTCGGGAGCTTAGAGCTGTCCCGGCTAGGGCACTGCCCCGCTGGTGGGAGAGTCCTGGTTAGGGGGAAACCCCACTAACCGACGGTAGGTTGGCGCCGGATCTCACCATCCAGCGGGGGAAGATCATCGCCATATTCCGAGAAAAAACATGCACTACACTTACGGGGCTAATGACCAAAGCAGTTGACGCGCCAGGAAACACGAAAAATCAATCAATTAATCAATAACAAAATTGTAACTTAACGTATACTTAAATTGTGGCAGGTCAAGTTCTTCATTCACTAATTGCGTGTGGTACCTTAGGTCACCCCAAGATCCGGGCGTTCGTCTCTCACGGAGGTCTGGCCAGTATGCAGGAGGCGCTGCATTGGGCGGTGCCCGCCGTGGTGGTGCCCTTCTTCACGGACCAGCGCCAGAACGGGCGGCTGTGGGAGGAGCGCGGCGCGGCACGCGTGCTGCACTTCTACGACATCACGCCCGACTCCCTGCGCGACGCCCTGCACGCCGTGCTCAACGACCCCAGGTGGGATGGCTCAGCGGGCAGAGAGATCTCAGCTCAGAGAGCGTTGGATGCAACTGCAGAGAGAAAGAGAACTTTGTGACTTGCATTTTTTTCCTACAGAAGGATCGGTGGCGTCGTTTATGTTGAGAGACCGTTTATTACAGCTACTTGAGGGTGAGCACGGTGGCCGTAGCTACAGGAGAGAATGTTTGTTTCAACTGCATGGACTGGTAGACGCCATTACGAGACGGACGCATCTGGTTGTGCTCTTGATATTTTGTGATTATCTACCATTTTTAGCAATTTGACTGTGCCTAGTGTTTTAAGTGCATCATTACTTGTTGCATGTTAGCTGAAAATTCCAACCGATTTTTTGCTGTAACCAAGACAAACAAACATTACCAATTTTAAACGGACATTCAAACCTCAACGAACTTCAGATTTACGATGTGCTGATAAGTGTCAAAACATATTGACAGCTTAGTTTATTTCCAATATTAAATCACTGTGCGAATTAATTTTCTGAAAGATTTATTGTATTTTCTGAGTAAGCTATATATATATATATATATATATATATATATATATATATATATATATATATATATATATATATATATATATCTGAAGATCATCCGCGTAGGCTGTGTAAATCCCATGATTTTTAGTTTTGCGAGTAAGATGTCGTGATCTACTGAGTCGAACGCTTTGCTGAAATCCAAAAGAATTAAGATAGTTATATTACTGTGATCTATAGCTGTTCTCGCATCTTCAAAAACATTCAGTAGCGCAGTACCAGTATTCCTGCCGGGACGGAAACCTGATTGCTGATCGTTCAAAAGTGATTTTTTTTTTTATATATATACAGCTCAGTTTGCTTACGGACGACTTTTTCGAGTACTTTAGAAATAGTCGGGAGGATGCTAATTGGGCGGTATTCAATAGGGTTTCTGGTTGATGCTGTCTTGGGAATAGGATGCACGAGCGCACTTTTCCAAGATAAAGGATATTGACCACTCATTAGATAAATTTACTATTTTGGTAATGATTGGGTAGGTCACATTTAGGCTATTTTTTAGCAGTTTGGCATTTATATCATCGGTACCTGAAGCATTAGATTTGAGACTTTGAACTATTTTTATTATATCCTCATGTTCCACGGATGAAAAGAAAAATTCGTCGTTGCATTTTGTTTCTGAGTTTTGGAGAAGCGCGAGGGATTGACTCTTCAAGTTACAGTAAAATGAAGGAACGTTACTTACAAAATTATAATTTAGAGATTCTAGGGGAATATTCGTTTCAATTTGGGGAGGAACTTTACCTATTCCTAGATTTTTCAATTTTTTCCAAATCGTTTTCGAGTCGCGGATTCTGCCGAAGGTGGTGTGGTAATATTTTATTTTAGCGTTGCGGCATTTCTGCGTAACTAAATTTCTGAGCATTTTGTACTGTTTTTTAAATAGTTCGCATTTAGTTTTTCGGAAAATAGCAAGCACTGCATCTCGACCTTTTATTAAATTCCGAATTTCATCAGTTAACCATGGTGCAGGAGGACGAGTTACGCGTGATATTTTTAAAGGCGGGTGCCGGTCATAGTTGTATTATTAAGTTAGTGAAAATTGCCACTTTAGCTTCCAGCGATTCTTCTTCGTGGGTGCCAAGGAAAGGTGCCAAGGAAATGTCAATTCATCTACATTAAATGCTTGTTTATCGAATTTTGAAAAATCGCGGTATTTGATTAAGTGCGGTGAGTATTTAGGACACTTCAGATTGTAAACAAGATAAATTAGATCTTGTTTTGAAATCTCAGGAACTGATTGACCGTGATCCCAAGAAGAAATTGACCGTGATTTCGAACATTGTTTTTATTAGACACTATTATATGATCGATCCAAGTTTCCGTGCTCTTTGAGTGGTGTGTAGGTGCTAGGGGTAAAATTTCGAGGCACATGCTGTGGAAAAAGCGCGTAAACTGCTCTGCAGAAGGAGAGGCTTTTAATAAGTTATGATTAAAGTCACCCATTACACTAATATGTTCATAAGAATGGATCACAGATGCAAAGGTTTCGTCAAACATATCTATGCTGCCTGACTTAGGTGGTAAATATATGACAGCCAAGAGACATTTTTTTTCCTAAAAGTCCGACTTCGATAAAAAGATATTCACTACATTGGCAATCCGTATTTGTTGAAGAGAGTATAAGTTTATGACTAAGATCGTCGCGAATGTATATACCGACACCTCCACCATGTGAGGCGACACTGGCTTTCCGATCAGCTCTTATCAAGCAGTACCCTGGAATTGCTACTAGCGCGGAATTGAGAGAATTTTTCAACCAGGTTTCGCATGAAAACGGTGTTTAGATACTATTCCCGTTACTTCATCGAAATGGCAGGGCAGAGACTGGGCATTTAAGTGTGCAACGTACAGACAGAGGGAGCGAGGATTAGGCTTATTTCTAGCCTTCAGACGCTTGTACCGTCGGGGAAAGGTTCCGGTCACCCACAGGTAAAGGATTTACAGGATGTGAGGGGAAGAAAGTAGTTAGCATTAACTGAGGGTTTGAAGACGTTCGCAGAAGAAGAAAGGAAGGAGAATTCTCGGAAATACCCGGAAGTGGTTGTGAAAGAGGTGTGTAGAGTGGGGAGGTGGATGGGTGGGGGCGCTTCTACGCTAAGCTTGAACTGCCTCCAGCTGGTCCCTGGTTTGCACCCGGGCACGCTTGTTACCATGTTTGATGACGATGGTGCCGTATTCTGTCCACACGTTCTTGAGGCCAAATCGGTCGATGGCAGCTTGTAGCAAAATCAGAAGCGATTTCGTGAGATCCTCACGAATCGTGATACCAGAATGCTTCAGCAGCGGTTTCGAGCGAAACATTTCACTCCGTTTCCTGTAACTAATAAATTTAACAATAATTGGCCTGTTTTTTCCAGGTACTTGACGACCTATCCGATGGTTCCTATCAATATCTTGCGAGGTTAAATTTACACTTATCTTTTTGGCAACTTCTTCGATGATCAGCTTGTCGGTGTCTTCATTATCATTTTTTTCACGCCGAATATAAGCAAGCAGTTTCGGCGTGAGTACATCTCGAGCTGGTCTGTCTTTTCTTCTAGCTGAGATTTTAGATTTGAAATCTCACGGTCACGTTCAGCCAGTTTTTTCTCTAAACCTGCCACAAGATTAGCATTGAAATTCATTGAGTCTTCCAATTGCTTTGCTACAAGTTGCTCTTCGTCATCTCTTCGCTCTTCGCGTTGCTCTTCTTTGCTCTTCGTCATCTTAAGAGAAGGAATTAACCAGAAAGTCAGATCAGAAAAAGACACTAGGAGAGAAGTTTCGTGGTCGAGGAGTAGAAAACTAAAAGAACAGTAGAGCAGATCTCAGATCAAGTAAGAGTAAGATAAGTAAGAATACAAATAAAACTCAAGAAGAAAGGTGCAATATAATTTCACTGAATGGTAAAGTACAGCAAAATATACTTATCTTTTCGGACTTCTACACCGTCAGGCGATCGTTGAGTGCGAAAGTTATAACGGTGGCTACCAGCGAAAGAAACTACCTGCTGCCTAGCTCGTAGCGCCAAGGGACGATGCTTACACCGCGACGGTCATCCACAGACTCTTTTTACTCTCTACACTCTCAAAGCCGACCTTCTGAAAGCCTTCACACACGCAAACAATAATTTAGATCAACACATCCGAAGGTTGGAAGAGGTCGTTCTCTACACAGGCGGTTGGGTACAAGTCGGCAACACTGCGAATAATACCAACCGTACACCCGTGACTGTACAAAAGACACAGACACCGCATCCAGTCACAACTCAAAACAAATTTAGTGTTTTAGATTATGAAACAGATTTTCCTCGCCTTCCTGAACCTCACCACCCTTCTCTACCATCGACAAATTCATGCACAAACCAACGCAAAATAAGCGAGCCTAAAAAACAGGTACTTGTTTTAGCTGACAGTCATGGCCGCAATCTTTCCTCCATTCTCAGTAGGAAGTTACCCTCCAACTTCTCAGTCTCATCTATTTTTAAAACCTAACTGGAGGTTTGCAGATGTGACTGCAGAGTTGGACACCCACACAAAGACACTGACCAATCAGGACACAGTCATTATCATAGGAGGGCAGAATGACATTAACTTGGGCGGTAACTTTACACCTGACCAACATGCAAACATGTGCCGCCCGAAATACTAACATTATAGTCTCGATTCTGCCCTTCTAGTACAACAGACCAACACTATGCAGCGAGATTAAGCACGCAAACCAACAATTAAAACTGCAACTGAGAGAAACAAATGTTACACTTTTTGAAATGAATTTCCTCTTAGCCAAACACTTCACCCGGTATGGTCTTCACATGAACCTTGCTGGAAAACATGCAGTCGGTAACAAGCTTGCCCAATACATCATCAACTCCAGTCCTACGCAGTCTCCTGCCAAAAACCCATCCCTTTCACTTGCCTTACGTTCTCTACCCCACCCTTCTTTCTAACCCTGTTGCCTCTTCCTCTGAACATACTCCGGTTTCTCCCATTCCTACTACCAATTCATCTACACCTGATGCCCCATCTTCCTCACAACCTGTCACTGCCGGGACACACTACAACCTTCGACCACGCACTCGAGGTAAAAATGGAGTAAATATATAGCAACTACAGTCAGATGCAGCAGAAAAACATTCGTGTTGGTACTTGCAGAAAATAAACATTCTGCACCATAATGTTCAATCCCTTTCAAATAAAACTGAATTTATCGATGCAGCTCTACAAAGCGATTTAAATCAAATTGATGTGTTTTGCTTTACAGAACATTGGTTATCTCCTAATGAACTTAGCATTTTTCAAATTCCAAACTTTTACCTCGCAGGCTTTTATTGCAGAGAGAGTATAAAGGTCCTATTCCTTGATAAAGGTCATACGTATGGGGTTCTTGTATTTTTTTCCTAGGGCATTTATCCAGCTGACAGCCGGTTGCACTTTACGTCCCGAAGGGACGCATACTCGACCATACACTAGACTAACTCTCTTGCGGGCTCCCCTGATCTGGGGTCAGCAGAACGCGAGGCCCTCCGCGACAACACACACAAAGTCAAGGGACAAACAGCCATGCCCAAGGCGGGACTCGAACCCGCGACTCTTCGGACCGAAGCGCTGAGTCGGTACTCGCTCTTAGCCACCTCGACCATCCAGGTCGGCGGTTCTCGTATTTACTTTAGAAATATTATTGATTCTATCTCCTTGGCTGAATTAAATGTGTATTCCGTTGAATATGTTTTCGAAATTTCTGTTGTACATCTTACTTCGCTAAAAGTGATAATACTTTGCATCTACAGACCTCCAACAAAGAGAGCAGCAGATTATATTTTATTCTTAGAAAATCTGGAGGTAACACTTAACAGTCAGCAATCGCTCTTTTGAATCTATTGTTGTATGCCGAGATTTTAACATTGATTTTCTGGACGAATCTTGCGAGAAAGAAATGTTTCTCAATTTAATTAATTCCTTCGATTTAGACATTACAATTCATGTACCTACACGGATCACACAAAATTCGATGAAGGCAATTGATCAAATTATAATTAACAAAACTACTACTCGATATGAAGTTGAAACAAAAGATTTAGGATGCAGTGACTAGGTTGCACAAATTCTTACCATTATAAGAAATGCGATCACTGACACAATAAATAATACACGTATGACTAGATTGTTTTCAAAAAGTAAAATAGAATTATTCATTAATTACTTGATGCAGGAGACATGGGAAGCGGTTTATAATATTGTTGATAGAAACGACAAATGTAATTTTTTTCAACTCTTTCATTTCATTTTAACACTTGCTTTCCTCTTCAAGAAAGGAAATTAAATATTTCATGGAAAAGCAATTCATGGATAACACAAGGGATTAGGACATCATGTAAAAACAAGCGAATTCTTTCTTTCATTTCTAAACATATCTCAATATTTCCTCATCTACTTTAAAAAATACAAATCATTGTTAAGAAAAGTCATAAGGCAGGCTAAAATCATGAAACACGATCAGGATATTTTGAACTCAAATAAAAAAAGAAAATCAATGTGGAATATAATAAAAAATACGACCAAATCAACTAGAAACCCTGTAGAGAATGTTGTTTTGAAATAACGAAATAAATGTGAACGATCCGGCAACAGTAGCTAGTCTCTTTAACCAATACTTTTCGAGAATTGCTGCCGATCTCACTAAGCGTCTTCAGCCACAAAATTCAATAACAGACAGTTCATCCAAAATTCCACACCCACACGATCTTTGTTTCCGAAACTTCTTCCTATGAAATTCTCAAAATAATCAGTAAACTAAAAAAAAATATTCGTTCGGTTCAGATGAATTCCCGGGTTCTTTGTTTAAGGCCTGTGCGTATACCACCTCACATATTCAATGCATCCTTATGCACTGGAACGTTTCCAGATATTTTCAAAACAGCTAAAATTAAGCTGCTCTTCAATAAAGGCAACAAAAATGAAATTCAAAAGTATCGGTCCATTTCTCTTCTATTAGTTTTTTCAAAAATATTAGAGAGACTTTTTACGAACGAATGGAAACCTTTCTCAGTAAACACGACGCGCTTTCAGATTGCCAACATGGATTTAGAAAATCAAAATCAACGGAAACAGCTGTATTTTCCTCTCTTAAAGATGTCGCCTCATCATTGGATCAAAACGAGGCACCTATTGAAGTAGTTTTAGATCTCTCAAAAGCTTTTGACGTCATTGATCATGACATTTTACTTTCAAAATTACCTTCATCTGGAATCCGTGGTATTGCTCCAGATTGGTTATGTTCGTACCATAAACAACGATATCAGAGAGTAGAAATACCTTACTGGAATGATAGAACATCACGTATGCACCTTTCCGACTCTTTGCCCATTGCACGTGGAGTTCCTCAAGGATCGATTTTAGGCCCTATTCTGTTCCTACTTTACGTAAACGATATGCCCTCGACGATTCGAAACGGAAGAACAGTTCTCTTCGCGGATGATACGAACATCCTTTGCAATAAAGAAACCGTAAATAGTACAATATCAGATGTTTGAAATTGGTTCCGAAATAACAAATTAATAGTAAACGAAAAGGAAACGGTTTTAATGCAGTTTTCCATATCAAATAAACAATTCTGTGCTCCATTGAAAATGAACGGTGTACCATAGACTGATGTTAAGGCAACCAAATCTTTAGGTCTCTCAATTCAGTCAAACCTAAAATGGAACGTCTATTAAATGAATTGACCCCAAAATTAAGTTCATTATGCTACGCGTTCAGAATTCTTGAAAATTCAGTTAGCCTTCACACTTCAGCCTACTGCTCGTTGTGTATATTTCGCGAATATTCATTCCCGCCTGAGATATGGCATAATATTCTGGGGAAATACATCTTATAGCTCCCAGACTTTTAGATTACAAAAACGAATTGTACGAATAATAACCAAATCCCACCCACGTGATTCATATAAGCCTCTCTTCATTAATCTAGGAATTTTACCTTTACCTTGTCTGTTTATTTACGAATCAGTGGTTTTTGTCAAAAATGACTTGCTTAAGGGCGGGAATATATTTTCAGAAAATGTCGATGTCTATTATTATAACACTCGACGTAGAAATCATATTCATCAGGTGACAGGATCAACAGCTCATTACAAAAAATTCACCTACAATACATGTACATTATTTTACAAGACTTTGCCAGATGACATTAAACGATTAAATTCGATAGAAAAGTTTAATTCCCAAGTGAAATCGTTTCTGCTGCATAACTGTTTCTATACAATTAGAGACTATACTGAGCATCACAAGAAAAGTAACATTAATTTTTAACAATGATACATAATGCATTATTTACCATTTGAACTGTATAAATGTGTATAAACAACCTGTAGCAAGTATTGTACTGCAGCCTCCGGGTCAATGACCCCCATCTCGATCAGGTTTTTCGTCCATTTTCCCTGATCCATTGAGCAAATGCTGAGATGGCCCCTTGTTTTGTTTCTGGACATAAATGTAATTTCATTTTCTGTGCACGTCTTCTAGAATTCAGTGGGAAATACAACTATTCAAATTATCGTTTCCATGTTGTCGCGGCAGGAAGTATTATTCCGAAGGACAACATGGATAAGAGCCAAAATTTATTGCCTTTTTATCCTTGAAAATAGATTTTATTAAATGGGAGCTCTTTTTTTTTCCCCCTTCAAATTTAAGTAGTGTATATATAGTGTAGGGATCACAGAATTTTGAAAATGTGCACACAATTCACTTTTCCCCATAGCACGTCATACGCAGTTTTTAACTGTTTTTTGGCGTAAAATAAATAAAAGAAAAAATGAAACATAAATGGAGAACGAACAATGTCGTTTATTGTGAGAGGTTTGAGATATCTGTAGATCAACAAGCATTGCGGCCATTTTTGACAAACATTTGTTGCAGATTGAGAGAGAATGAATACGCAGTTTTTAACTGTTTTTTGGCGTAAAATAAATAAAAGAAAAAGTGAAACATAAATGGAGAACGAACAATGTCGTTTATTGTGAGAGGTTTGAGATATCTGTAGATCAACAAGCATTGCGGCCATTTTTGACAAACATTTGTTGCAGATTGAGAGAGAATGAATACGCAGTTTTTAACTGTTTTTTGGCGTAAAATAAATAAAAGAAAAAGTGAAACATAAATGGAGAACGAACAATGTCGTTTATTGTGAGAGGTTTGAGATATCTGTAGATCAACAAGCATTGCGGCCTTTTTTGACAAACATTTGTTGCAGATTGAGAGAGAATGAGCATTGCGACTTTTGTGAGGGAGTGTATATTGCAGTTGCAGGGTGAGCAAGCAGAGTATATTGTTCTGAGAAAGTTTTTTTTTTTTTTTTTTTTTTTGCAGCTATCGGGAGAGCGCGAAGCGACTGAGCGAGCAGTTCCGCGACCGGCCGCAGACGCCGCTGGAGACGGCTGTGTGGTGGACGGAGTACGTGATGCGGCACCGCGGGGCGCCACAGCTGCGCTCCGCCGCCGCGGGTCTGTCGTGGGCGCAGCTGTGGCTGCTGGACGTGGGGGCGGTGCTGGCGGCCGTCTTGGCGCTGCTCGCTGCTGCCCTCTGGATCATAGTGCGCGTTCTCGCCAGTTTTCTCTGCCATAAACGGAACGTCGTGGCCAGTAAAGCCTTCAAGGCCAAGACGAGTTGACAACGGATCGGATCGAGAATAGTACAGTTTTGTCTGTGTCGCTGCTTATGAGCTGAGGAGAAAGATTAGACTTTTTTCTAATAGATGATTAGGACTTTCTTATTATGTGACTATCAACACAGACTACTTATTTTTAATGGGTGTCAATGAGACTTTTTTTTAAGAGTATTACACTTTTCTTCTTATTTGCTTAAGTGTAAACGATCATATGGTGCTATCTGTTCCCCAATGTCATTGACGAGAGATTACTTTTTAAATGACTCGTGTGTGGAGACAGTACTGAAAAATTGTGTTTTTTGTCATTGAATGATTTTCATTGGGTTGATGTGAACTTTTGTAAATATATTTTTAAGATATTAAAACGTTGTTTTGTGTGTGTTATTTGACGTTGATTCATTTCAGACATTCTCATCCTGTTTCAAACTTCATGAGTACGCTCGCCAATGTAATCCCCCCTAATAACAAGACAGGGCCTGCAAGGCGCAGAACATGAGTTCATGTTGGAAAATAACGTTTTATCGTTATAACGTTTTATCGTTTTAACGTTATAACGTTAATATCATTTTTGCTGGATAAATTCTTGGTACTAATTTGTGGTTCCTTTTCTTCAAAACGTGAAATTCCTATAAAAATTGACACTTAGACCCAATTTCCTTGCATTCCAATATTAGAATTGGACCAACGATTGAACTAGTAAGTTGGCTGAGCCTGACTTGCTTTCACTTGAGGCACAGAGAGAAAATATTGGGGATGCCTCCTTGTTACTGTCACGCACCTAAAAAGTTTAAATTCTCATTCCTTAAATTTAAATTCTCGTTCTGGTAAAGTGATCAATTTAATATTCAATTTTTTAATAAGACATGACAATAGCAGCAATAAATATTGTAGTTGTGTTATCGAAATATGAAGGCTGATTTTTATTAATAGACTCTGCAGATCAACCATCTTGTGTTCTTCATAAACGAATAAACTTTCAGCATTTACTTAGACCGTTCATGATGGGACGTAAGTAATATTCAGCCTCAAAGAACATGGGAGTTGGACATCAATAAATAACATAGTTTCAAACACTTATAAGTTCAGAATTGCAAACACATTTCATATGGATTTGTACAATGTCGGGCAAATTATTAATGATATATCGAGATTTTAAAATCGTTACAGATTGGAGTGCACAATGTTGACGCATTGTTTTAATAAATACATATGTTAATAATTTCCAGATATTTTAAAATTATTTCAGTATAGATAAATGCTGCAGCGAAAAACGGCGATTTTTCAACATAATAGTTGTATTTTAGGTCCCTCGTAACGAAAAAGCGGATATCTTGTGAACACTTAGTGGCAAATAAGCAAAAAAATAGTACAAATATAAAAATTAAAACAAACAATACATACTAATATTTTAAAACACTGTATATTACAATATTATGTTAATAAATATTTTTAATATGTAGAAAGTTATACATAATGCAAGAAAGTATGCGCTGTTTACATTGGGATGTCTGATAGACGTCGCATCCTAGGCATATACCAATGTTTCAGCCGTTATGCTGGGGCTTTCCTCAGGGCTAGGAAGATCGCCGCATGACGGACGAAACATTGGCAACTGTGCCTAGGACGCGGTGTCCCTTTAGATCCTGACTCCGACCGCGGATACCTACGGTTTCATATATGCTGTTGTATTCAAATAAAAATATTTTTCCTATAACACATATTTTCGAAATTTCTTGAAGTACCAATCAAGAGTTTGCATGTAGTTTGAACTGAAAACTTTTTAGGTGCGTGACAGTCCGCACATATGTAACTTCGCACTGCTTTGTGATCTCTCTTTCATGATGACAACAGCAATAGGATTTGCTATACCACTATTCATGGTCTCACAATCACTAAGAGGCTTTTTCACCGGTGCCTGATAAAGTTCCGAAAACTAATCCGACAGATATTGTATCCGTCAGATAAACGTGGCTGATATTTATTTTGCGTTTCACCAAGGACTTTCTTGATAAAATATCTGGCAGATATCTCCCTGATAAATTATCTTCCTGATTGCTATTTCACTAGCGGCAACGCCGCCTGCTGGTCCAAGTCAGGCCCAAATGTGAGGAGTTTTTCTCTTCACTCGTCACAGAGGACCCACGGATTTGTCTATGGTTGTAAACAGTTGGTTGTGATTTTGTGTCGTTAGAGGCTACTCCTACGTGTGCCGTGTGATACTTTTTTATTGCATCATACGTTGTGTGTGAGTATATTTCAAAATGCCAAAGGGAAAAAGTCAGAAGTGAGAACGTGGTGTTAATTTTACAAGCGAGGAATCCGAAAGACTTGTAACCCTCATTGCAGAGAGAAAAAACATTGTTGAATGTAAGGAAAATGGTGCTACCACGTGGGATGAGAAGGATAAGGCGTGGTTATCCATTGAAAAGGCATTCAATAGCTCTGTAGGTGGTGTTTTTCGCGAAGCGAAGAATCTGAAAGAAAAGTATGTGTCCGTGAAGAGAGATTTGCGGAAAAAATGTGCTACTCTTCGGGCAGAGATTTATAGAACTGGCGGTGACACAGTAAATGTGCCACCTTTAACTCCGTTAGAGGAAAAAATTAAATCAATGATTTTACTGTCTGTGGAAGGAGGGGAGAGCGTCTAGATTCCGATAAAACACACACAGGTTCTATAGGTACATTTGAATAATTAATATGGAATTGTATATCTTATAGTAGTATGTATTTTTTTAAAAGCACGACTTGAACCTTTTCAGAAATTACTCCAAGTGCATTAGTTATGGATGAAGAGAGTTCCAGGTTCTTCCCTCTAGAGGGTGAAAAGGAGAATGTGAATGCAAGTGCTCAGGATGAAGATGCTCCTCCTGAAGGTTGTTGATGCGTTAGATATTGCAGAAATGATTTGTAATTTATTTTATTTTTATACGCTAATATATATTTTTTCCAGATACATATAATGTTATTGCTGAGTGGCATATTGCTCCACCCGATGAAATAAATAATAAAAGAATGTGTGGAGAGAGTTCTGAAAATGAGATAAATGGTAACTTCTTTCCCTCTTTACATCCTTGTGAGTATTAATGTGAACAAGGAAAGATTTCCTTCTGTTTGGCCTCGTGGTGATTTTATAAAAGTATTTAGTTGATATAATCAAAGCCTCATAGGCTTTGCTTAATAATAAATGTCCAAGGAGGGCACGTTAAATATTAATAAGGTTTATATTTGTTTTTCTCTTATGTGATAAGTAAATATATTTTATGTACATTGCGGTGTGTTCTCATTAATATGCACAAGGGTATGTTACTTACTTCGTTATTCTCACCTACCATTATCTTTACATTGCAAAAATACTTCATTAATTAATTCAATTTTTTTAAGGTGAAGCTGAAATACAACCACGTTCATCACGCCAAGTCATACTTCAAGAAAATTATGCTTCTCGAAGTAAATGGAAGTCCTGGAATCCTGCTTCATTAAGAAAAAGGAAGCATCCAGCCTTATGTTAGTACTTTTGATTACATTCTCGCATCACTATTTCTTTTAAATATTATTGATCAATTAACTCAAACCACTGCTCTATAACCATTTCTCTGTAAAACGATAGTATAAAATATTTATCCAGAACTATTACATAAGCAATCATTTATTTTGTTGATTCTCTTGTGCATTTAAAGCCATGAATTACTACAGTACAATGCATTTCATTCCTAATAAAATGTATATATTTCAAAACAGTCTTGTATATTGTCACAATTCATTTAAACAGTGGGAGTGTAAGATATCAATATCACACGTATGCTGAATCTCACTGAAGTCTATGTATTGGTAATGGATAAAAGTTACATATATTTCAATTAACAGTTAATTTTATTTGCTGACAAAAAATGAGCTCTGTAATAGCTTCTAACCTCAGCTTAACTAAACTTTGTTGTGAGTAAGCTCTCATTTTATCCTTGTGTACCATACATTCATTATGGTACATGGTGCAGATAGTTTTAATTAACTACATTTTTGTAATTATTATTGTTCTTAGGTAAACCAAAAGAAAAGAGGCCATTTGAGAGGCTGGCGGAAACTAAACTGGAAGTGGCAAATACACAAAAGAAACTAGCTGAAGATGAGATACAGCACAAAATTGAAATGCACGAGTTGGAGAAGAAGAATAAAATATAAATGCATGAATTAGAGAAGAAAAAGAAAATGGAAATGCATGAAATAGAGAAGAAAAAGAAAATGGAAATGCATGAATTAGAAAAAGAATACCTTTCAATTAGAATTGAATTATCAAAAGCAGAGTTGTGGAAAGTTCAAGAAAAAAAATAGTCTGTGATTTTATTGAGGTTTCAGTGTATTTCTTATTCTTTCAAAAAATAAATTTTATTACAAACGTGAAAAATATTCTCTTATTAACGTATTCCTGACAGAATTTTGACAATTATGTGTAACATTACCATTATTATCATCATCATCATCATCATCTTCCTCGTCTACCTCAAAGTGGTCATCACCCATATCAATAGCAATATTATGTAATACTGCACATGCAACAATAATTGCTAGTACTTTTGCCAAGTGAGGAGTTATTTTCTTGGATAAAACTGGAAATCTGATTTTTCCACACACTATATGATCTCTCCACTACATTTCTTGTCCTAACATGCAATTCATTGTATTTATTTATTTTTTATGTATTTTTACATAAAAAAAACAGGTAAAAACTGCGTATGACGTGCTATGGGGAAAAGTGAATTGTGTGCACATTTTCAAAATTCTGTGATCCCTACACTATATATACACTACTTAAATTTGAAGGGGGAAAAAAAAGAGCTCCCATTTAATAAAATCTATTTTCAAGGATAAAAAGGCAATAAATTTTGGCTCTTATCCATGTTGTCCTTCGGAATAATACTTCCTGCCGCGACAACATGGAAACGATAATTTGAATAGTTGTATTTCCCACTGAATTCTAGAAGACGTGCACAGAAAATGAAATTACATTTATGTCCAGAAACAAAACAAGGGGCCATCTCAGCATTTGCTCAATGGATCAGGGAAAATGGACGAAAAACCTGATCGAGATGGGGGTCATTGACCCGGAGGCTGCAGTACAATACTTGCTACAGGTTGTTTATACACATTTATACAGTTCAAATGGTAAATAATGCATTATGTATCATTGTTAAAAATTAATGTTACTTTTCTTGTGATGCTCAGTATAGTCTCTAATTGTATAGAAACAGTTATGCAGCAGAAACGATTTCACTTGGGAATTAAACTTTTCTATCGAATTTAATCGTTTAATGTCATCTGGCAAAGTCTTGTAAAATAATGTACATGTATTGTAGGTGAATTTTTTGTAATGAGCTGTTGATCCTGTCACCTGATGAATATGATTTCTACGTCGAGTGTTATAATAATAGACATCGACATTTTCTGAAAATATATTCCCGCCCTTAAGCAAGTCATTTTTGACAAAAACCACTGATTCGTAAATAAACAGACAAGGTAAAGGTAAAATTCCTAGATTAATGAAGAGAGGCTTATATGAATCACGTGGGTGGGATTTGGTTATTATTCGTACAATTCGTTTTTGTAATCTAAAAGTCTGGGAGCTATAAGATGTATTTCCCCAGAATATTATGCCATATCTCAGGCGGGAATGAACATTCAATGATATTTAGAGTGTGAAACAATATCAATTCACAATCTAAAATAGCAATTTTGAGTTTGTGAGCAAGGATTTTATCAAATTAACACTCCCCAAACGCCCATAGATTCATAAGAGACAATAAAAAACAATAAAGCAGCAATCGTTGATACAAAAATGAAGTTTCATTTCAAAAATAATGTTAGGTAAAGAAATATGATGTACAGAAAATAGCATATTTATTAGGAAAAACTTATCTTAGACAAAATGTATGTTACATATTACTAGATGATTGAATTGGAACATGAGTGCTATCTATTGCTCCCAGAACTCAAGGAAATCTAGCGATTTCATAGAAATCTTGTTGAATGGTTTCTATAATCCTTGGAAATTTTACGAACATCGGCCTTTTTAGTTAATCGAAGATTCAAAGTTCAAATAAATAACACTCTCTCAACTGACCACAATATACAAGCTGGACTTCCCCAATGATCTCCTTTATCACCTATGTTTTTTAATGTTCTTATTTCTGATATGCCTTACCTCTTACATTCAAATATTGCTTTATTTGCGGACGCCACTGCAATATTTACCACTCATAGTGATCTTCTTTTAGGTAGAGACAATCTCCAAGATAACCTAAACCTCCTCATGTCTTGGTTCAATGATTGGCAAATAAAAATAAATCACCAAAAATCTCAAGCTAAAAGTTTCTCCTTAAAACGGATTCTTACCACTTATCCCTTAATAGTTAATAACCATGCAGTTAAATGGCTACCAAATGACACTCCTGTTAAATATCTTGGACTTCACATAGATACCAAATTAACCTGAAAAAAACTCATAACATCAATAGCTAATAACACACACATAAAAATATTAAAATTGTATCCATTCATAAATAGAAAATGAAAATTAACAATAGACTCAGCATTAATAATATTTAAATTTATTATACGTCTTTCACTGACCTACGCTTGCCCAATTTGAGGAGGTGCCGCTAAAAGCAACCTTCAAAAACTAGAAGTACTGCAAAATAAATTTTTAAGAAATGTTTTAAAAGCTCCATGGTATATCAGAAATGATAAAATTGTAAAAGAATTATCTACAGAACCTCTGAAAACTTGGATTTTAAAACTTTCTTCTAATTTCTACTCTTTTCTTTCATCTTGCCCAGCCACTCCTTTGTACATTCTAGGTAAATCATTCAATCTTTTTCCACGAATAAAATCAAGATATTCTAAAGACCTACTACATCCTCCTTAATTAGCTGTAAACCAGGTTCCAACATTTCTAAATTCAATATTAATGTTTTTAATCCAAATATTGTATGTATTTTTCTGAAGGACCCTTCCTGGCTATCCTTAGTTGTTAGTTATTACCTTATATTGTCAATATTATTGTCTTCAAGCATTGTACATGTATGATGAAATGTAGTTAAAACAAAATTGTATATACTATGTAACATAAAAACCCTTGAAAGACTTAATAATGTCGAACAAGGATAATAAAAACTATTTAAAAAAACAAAAAAACAAAAAAACAAAAAAACAAAATCGGGAGTGCGGAGTGCACTGCGGGGGAAAGTCGCCGATTGCTAGCTTTTGGAGTTCAAGACGTGGTCGCACCCAGCGGCATTAATTAAATACGACGTAAATTGAGGGAAATAGTAAAGAATTCATTTCAGTCGTTTAGAAAAAATTAATAGGACTGAAAGCAGAACTGTGTCCATAAATGCCTTGAGAACTTTATAACATTCTTGTAATTTTGTTTAAAGATTTGCCTAACACTTTCATGTGTAATTCGTAATCATTTTAGTGAAACGACTGTTCATTGTATTGTATTATTACGTTCATCAAATTCCTTTTATTTAAAATTCATACGAGTGTTCACGAGTGGGAAGCTATTATTTGTGTGTTAATTTAATTCTGAGGTGTTTAAAGCAAACTTGATGCAAGCAATAGGAAAGTATTTGCCGTGCACAAGACAAATTTAGTAAGGAATTCTTTTTTTTTTTGTTACGGTATTTGATTTGAGAGAAAACATAAGAACTAAGGAGTGTCGTTCGTTAAACAAACATGTGTAAATAAATGTTTTCTTTCTTGGTTTGTGAACTTGTATTCTCATTTGATTCTTGCATGCATAAGCAAAATTTCTTTGATTTATGTGTGTATTTGGATATCCGTTCTCACACCCGAAAGATCCTGCTGTCCTGAGGTAAATACAAAACTCTTATTGAGCATTCGTTTGCGACTCCCCATTAGGTACCTGCTTGGTTTTGTCAGGCGGGGGTGGCGTCAGAATATATATACAGGGTCCATTATAAAAGTAATGCACATTTTCTGGGAAAATATATTTATTGATCGGACCTATATAAATGCTTAAAATTCTTCAAAATACTCTCCCCTGAATCAATACACTTGCAGACACGTGTCTGCCACGCTTGGAGAGCACCCTGAAAGTTCTCGACGGGAATGTCTCTCAAGATTGTTGTAACATGCTTCATGCTTTTGGATATTTTCCACTCTCTCCCAATGCTTTCGTTTTCAGCTCTCTTCAGACGTGGAAACAAAAAACAAAAATTACACGGAACCAAGTCGAGACTTTAAGGAATCCCCCTTAGAGAGAGGGACCACCGAGGTGTTGCTCCGGTGTTAAGAAAGTTCGGCTCATTTTGTATCAAATCCAACAACTCTTGACAACGCGAAACTCGAAGTTCTTTCTGATCTTCCGTTAAAACTTTCGACAAGACCTTCGCGCACACGTTGCTCATTTACAGATCCTCGGACACTATCGCATGTGCCAAAGGTGAACATGCGTAGGAAGTCAGCAATTTGTTGGATGGTCAATCGACGGTCAGAACGCAAAACTTGGCGCACCCAATCCACGTTTTCGTCGGTTCTGGCCGTTGTTGGGAGTTCAGAACGGGATTCGTCGGCGACCTCCTCCCGGCCCTCCTTGAACGCCTTGTGCCACCTCCAGGACTGTGACCTTGAAATACAATTGTCCATGAAGTATCTGGAATGTTACGGTTGCATTATTTCCAAGCTAAAACTTGATGGCATATCGTTGTCCAAGCGAACGCTCCATCGCGCCGTGTTACAAAGTGGAAAAAAACACTTCACGCGGAAGCATGGTTTTCCGCTCACACTGCTCGGAGCAAACTGGCGACCAGCTGTATTGGAAGGGCCGACCACCCACTACATTTCCCGACCGATTTTACCGCGCTGCCATGGATAGTCGCGTCATAATAAAATCATGCGCATTATTTCATAATGGACCCTGTATGTAGGTATGTATGTTCGTATGTGTGTATATATATATATTTTGTCATCGACGCGGGCGGCCGAGGCCCGGCAGTAGCTCAATCGGTAGATGACGCTAATTCCTTTTTTTTTTTTTTTTTTTTTTTTGCCTAGGGCTGGTGGAAGGAAGTCGACAGGGGACTGTTCCACAGAATTACACGACATTTAGATGATTGAATAACAATTTTCATTTAATTTTTTTGACTGGTGTCAGCGAAATTACATCTGGAAGGAATGAATTAAATACTAAGATCCTACCTAATGAGCTCGGGTTAAATTGAAAGGTAAAAAAACTACTGCTAAAAAATAGAAAACTACTAATAAATTTACTTCTTAGAGCTAGTATCAAACATGCCAGTGCGCGGCAACGCTGGTAAAATCATAGAAAAAAAAAAAGAAAACGTCCTCGTTGCGCTCGAAGAGCAGGTAAAGGGAACTCATTAGCGTGAGTTTTTCTTTTTCTTGCCAACAAGGCGACTTATGCTGAGGAGCGATGCGTTGACTGCTGTGCCGGGGTCGGTGAACTCTGCCGGCCGGGCGGCGCGGTGGTGTGTCCTCAGGGAGCGCCGGGCATTAGCGGCGGAGGCGACGGCGCTGGCGGCTGGCAGCAGGCGGCGGGCCCGGTGTCGTCTGCTCTTCCTCACGGCAATTTTGCGGTCCATCAATTGTCGACCGGAGTGTCGGATCACGGTGTGGCTCAGAGAGTTCTCCGAATTAGTTCATGATAAAAGGCGTGTATGCGCCTGTTAATCATCTAGCGGGTCTACTAGTGCAGTGTCCGAAAGCGGCTTGCTTTGACACTGAATTTACTTCCCGCGAGATTGTTAATAACAAAAGGAAGAACTTTAAAAGATCGAAACTTCTCCCAAATCTACACACACCCTCCCCTTACGTGCATTGCTCGCACGAACATTCTAGTCCAAGTCTCTCAACCGAAATCCCTTTGCTGAGGCGCGCCCACTCCCAAGCTCGCGAACTTATAAAGTTCTCAGGAGCGCTGTTTGCGCGCGTCCTCTCTCCACCGGCCCTGTCTATCAAGTTCTCGTTGTACCAAGTGCCCTATGCCACGTTCACCCTTCCTTCAGGTACCTGTCATTCTATTTGCCCAGAGATATTACGTTCTTTTAAATTTCCTGCCAATCAGAAGCATGGATTTCCCAAAATTTTCCATGGCCAGGCGCACTCTTCCTCTCTCTCTCTCGCATTTATCGTACACACGTGCGCTCTGAACCTTTCATTGCGTCATGTAATGCTCGCTCTAATAAATAGTTTTTTCATTTACGGCTTAGGGCTTCCCCTCGCTGGACGGGCGTGGTGTTTATGGTTGTATAAACCTTCTGGAAAGGACCGGAAAGTCACTCACAGAAAAGGGTCGCGATTCCAAACAAGACGGAACATGCGCGGGCCGGGGTCGTAAATCCCATGGGGGGCACCGCGCCGGTGGCGACGGAAGAGTCGAGCGGTAAACACACCACCCCACTTCTCTATGACTACGTATTATTAATGTTAAGTAATAATCGTGCCGCCACAATATATATATATATATATATATATATATATATATATATATATATATATATATATATATATATATATATATATATATATATATATATATATATATATATAACTATGTATATATAACAGCCGGTCCCATCTTTTCTCGCGTCGCACTCACTGTGAGAAACTGTACTATCCTTGTTGCACTGCGTACGTACAAAAACGTGCGTTCTCACACAGGAACGCTGTCGAACGGGATAAACAGTATCCTATGTCCGTCTCCTGGCTCTAAGCTTCCTGCTCACCAACTTTCAGCCAAACAGCCGTTCTTGAGTTATAAATAGTGTAACTAACACGACTTTCTTTTTCATATATATATATATATATATATATATATATATATATATATATATATATATATATATATATAGTAATGATCTATCATTTCGAGACCAAAACCACCAGATGCAACTTTACAAAAATGTGACAAGGAATAAACTGGTGTATCGATTACAACGGTGCCGACAGAGAACACTTTACAAGTCAAAATTAAAATAAAGAATTAGAGCGCGTGAAATTTGTGAAAATTGAACATAATCGTCCGGTAGAACAGAAATTATGGAATTAAATAAAACAAACGGCATCAAATTCGGTCAACGCATTCGGAAGATATAAATTAAAATAGAATTGGAATTTTTTAATGTAACGAGCAGAATATGGCCATTGTTGAGCCAGTAAAAGAAAGATTGTAAACATGTTTTTTTAAGAATTATAAGAAAACGCACAAACCGATTTGGCTGAAACATTGGGAAACAATAGAGTAAAACACGGGGAAGACGACAAAATTAGTGTCAACTTTGTCGCATGTTCGGAAGCGAAATTATAATATAATATTTGGAAAATTGCAATGAACTAGAAGTATGAACAATTGACGCCATGTTACGAAGAAAAGAAAGTCATCGGAATTAGCCAGAGATTAATAGCAAGCGAGTGGCAACTATTTTGTTCGAGAGCATTTTTGTAACAATGTAGGTTGGTGAAAAAATTCCGATGTGAGCTCAGATGTGTCGTGGATACCGAGGGTAAAGGTTCGTGTGCGCGGAATTGGCGCGTAGTAAAATTTCTTTTAAAAGTACGACATTTCGAATAGGGAGTAAAGTTACAATAATTATTGGAATTCTGGAGTGTTAGCAAAAATTCGGGAGTAAATAATTTTGTTTCAAGTGGAATTTTTTTTGTGATTACGGACAATCAGATGTTATTATTTATTGTAAGGAGGTTCAACGCTACGAACATTTCGTTATAAGGTGTAAAGAGTAGATGCTGAGATCAGAACAATTGGACATTCATTTTGAATGCAATGATGTAAATAGTAGTAATTTCGAAGAAACTACTTTTGCCAGAACGCGAAAATTAGTTGGTTTTTGTTTTGTTTCGTTTGCTGAACAATACGCAACGAATACATGAAATTTCATAAAACGGTGACGGACTAGCAGCTAATTCGTATCATTTATGCGGACAATAGCGGTTCGCGATAATCGGTTTCCGAGGGCGACCGCGAGCAAGAGTGGACGGCGACCGCACATCGGAAGGCACCAGGCGGCGACCACGGGGCATCGTTGCCACGAGAGCTGAGCCGCAAACAGGGAAGTGACACGTGTGTGTGTGTGTGTGTGTGTGTATGACTTGCTTTGCAGACGCTTTCTATGAAGACGCATTCCGTCGCTGAAAGCAATTGTTGAAGACCAAGTTTTGTTCAATTAGATTAAATTAGGAAATGGTCAAAGGGAAATCAGGGAATGCGCTTTCAATGTGTGAATGAGATTTCATGTGACTTTGTTATTATGTGTGAATGAGATTCTTTGTTGTGTTTTTTTTGTTTTTTTTTGTTTTAAATATGTCTATGTCATGGAATTACTGTGTATCAATGTGGAGGCAAGGACGGTGAGTTGTTAGCAGTAATAAACGAACGAACAAAATATTGTTCGTTTTTATCAATCGATAGCATGCGTCGTAATTTACTGTAATGCCCTAGCACGCACAATCTAGTCACCTTGCTTGGATTCCTGTATAGGACCACCATCTTATCCACGGCCGTAGGTTCTAAGAAATTTCGTAAAAAACTAGCTAGCAAAAAGGGGCAAACGATCAAGTACGAGAACGAAATATTGTAAGGATAGGGAGGATAGCCGAGGGAGGAAGGAAGGAAGTAGGAACCATTACATTTTGGCTGCCCAACGCGGGGCAAGGATAGACGAGGGAAGGAAAGGAAGTATCCATTACAATATATATATATATATATATATATATATATATATATATATATATATATATATTGTAATGTATCGCGCGAATCCTACTACTTATCTACTAGCTCCTATTTACTCTTCTTCCTATACTCGCCTTGGGCTGCCAATTTAACCAGCTTTCGAATCCACTTGGGCGCGTCGTTTTTTTAACTCACGTGTTCCTTTTAATCCAGTTTCAACTTTTATTCATGCCCGTCCGCTAGCTAAATTTACAAAACTTCCTAATTTTTTTTACTTCCTTTGATGGGCGTGAGGCTGTGATTGACCTATACAGGGCTTGAAACAGTACTTAGGCACGCGGGCGTAGGTCGGCATCTAGCTACTTAAAACACAACACATTTTGCGGGTTTACTGACGAACCTGAAGATGTTCATCATCATTTATTACCTCCTTTTTTTGTAATTCCTATTTTTTTGTTAATCCCAAACATTATGCACACAACGGGGTTGCTGCCCCCTAGCAACACACACAAAAACACCCCATGGCGGATGAACAATGCAATAACATAGGCAAACGAATATGGCACCAATGTGCTCGTTGCACAATTCTATTTTAAAAACATTCATTACGCAAACTTCGCCTCCGACCGACCACAACACTGCACATCCGAGCCCCAGCGCTTCTACTCCTCTTCTGATGCCCATTGTTGTCCGGATCTTTTATTTACCTCTGGCGAACATCCGCCGATCGCTCGCCCGCAGCCACAAATGACATTATAAAAGTTTTCTTTAATTCGTGCTCGTCAGCGTTATTACGCTTCGTCATCGCTTCCCACTATTATTTCTTGTTTCTTCGCTAATTATTATACTATTTCCTTTTTCATCTTTAGTCTCATTTCATTAAATTTTATTAATTTATATCCTCTTGCATCGTGACGTAAACTGTGACGTCAGCGCGATGTGTCATTTGTTCCGTGTTTATTTCAATTATACAGTATTAATTTGAATTTTGACGCGTTTCCTCGGTACTTCTCGAAACTGCGAGTCTTCCCATAATTTTCCATAAATTTTGCCCTATCATTTCCGAAAGTCTCATCTTGATGCCTTCACGCGTTTTCTTGATATTTAATAAAATTACTCTTTTACCTTAAGCTTTGCAATCGTAACAATGGTTCTCGTATTCTAGTTTAACCACGAAAAATACAATTCCAATTCTGTCCCAATCTCCTGAACCTCTGACTCGATTTTCATAATTCCACCTTCTACTAGTTCCGAAAATTATGTATAATTGAGTGTTAATGTCTATTTCCATTTTCTATCACGCATTTGTTTAATTTAATAAAAATATTTATGCGCGATGTCGCCGTCTTTTGTCTTCTCAAATCTAAATCTTGATATTTTCCTGCCATGTTTATACACTATAAACCCAAAACTGTACTATGGATCATTACATCTCCCTCCGCCTAAGATGTTGCTCAGCTAATGACACCGTCATGATGAGTCTACATCTACCACCGTGTTCTTTTATACAGAGCTTCGTTTCCCAGGTCTGTCGACGTCAGCATGCACCTGCCGCAGTTCGAACTACTTCTCCCAGACTGTTTTGGTGCACTTGACCTAGCCTAACAATTCACTCGGCGATTGCACGGCACTACTGTTCTCTTGAATGGCTGCAACGGACGCACCTGCCAGTATTCACGTTCGCATTGCACTGCTTCGGTATGCTCTACCGTCGTCTATTGCCGCACTTGTCACTCTCTACACCTGATACTTTTAATTTAGAAACTTGCTTTTTCTTGTTCACATACATTTCTTATAACTAATCTTATCCTTTACAATCTTGCTTTCTTGCTTATAATCCTTGCTTACAAACTAACCTTAACCTATTTCTATCACTACACCCTTTCTTCTATCACTGAAACTTCATACATCCTGTCTTTTGTACAGCTTGATATCGTGCCAATTTTGCACCCCTATTTCCTGTCCCTTATCCGATAATACGGCATTATTGTTGTCTAATACTTTTGTCACCGTATACGGACCGTCATAAATAGGAAAAAACTTACGGAACAATTTCTGATCGGACGAGGACGAGTGAGGCGATCGGACTTTGGTCCCCTACACAAAATGCCCCCCGATAGAAATGTCTCTGAGCCCTTTTCCGTCGTGTTGCCGACTTCTGCAGTTGGTCGTATACGATCCGTTGGTCTGCTGTCACCGTTCTTCAACCGCTAACCTCAGGTGGTATTCTTATATTGTCGAACGGTCTCTTCTTTTTGACACCGAAGTGTACTTCCCACGGCGTCATATTAGTACTCGAGTGCGGTACGGCGTTCAAAACCTCGTTGAGCATCGGCACGGCTTCGAACCACGCCCTGTGATTTTCCGCTACGTACACCCGGAACAACCGTGACAGTTCTCTCATCACTCGTTCACTAGGATTACTTTGCGGATGACGTACTGCCGTAAAATGAATGGAAATACCCAATGTTTCCATTTCTTCCCTCCACTTATCACTAGTAAATTGGGTTCCTCTGTCACTCAATATTCTTATCGGTTTTCCACACATTTCAATGAACCTCTTAACTTGCCGTATGCAGCTGGTGGCGTTGGGCTTCTTTATTGGGAAAATTTGCACAAATTCGAAAAAACATCCAATATTACGATTAAATGCTGGTTTCCGAACTTGGTCTTCGGCAGCGGGCCATACAAATCCACCGCATACAATTCCCGGGGCCCTCGTGGTAAAATTGGTTGCCATTCACCTTCGTAGCGTCTGTTCGGCTGTTTCGTTTTCTGTCACACGTTACAAGAACTCGCTAGCTGCAGCACCTCCCTTCACATATTTGGCCAATAACAGTAATCCGACAAAATCTGCACAATTTCCCCCCCTCCAAAATGCCCATAATGCTCATGCGTAGAAATTGCCAACTCCTTACGACTTTCTTCTGGAATCCATATCCTAAATTTCTCTTCTGGGCCATTGATTCTTCTCAATAATATCTCCTCGTAGATCTTCCAATTGTTCACGTTTTTATCCTTCTCCTTCCGTATTTGGTTCTCATCATAAGGCTGACCAGTAACCAACTTCATTATCTCTTGCACAAAATCGTTGCGCTGTTGCATAGCGATCACCGCCCTGGTCGTCCACTGTGGATTTATTTCCCGCACCCGAATGGCTGCCATTATGTTCTCAGACAGCCCTTTCTCTTTTACCTTTATCTTTGACAAATAATCTGGAAGCAAGTTCTTCCGGCCTTCACAATACTCGATTTCAAATTGAAATTGCTGTAGCCACAAGGTCCAGCGTAGCAACTTATCGTTGTGGGTGTGGCTTCTCATGAGAAACGTCAACGTTTTGTGGTCCGTAATAATCGTGAATGGACGCCCTACTAACAACGTCCTAAATTTTCGGGGCGCCCAAACAATAGCGAGCGCTTCCAATTCCGTGACTCCAAAATTGAATTCGCTTCCTTTCAATGTGCGACTATCTAAAGCAATAATTTGTTGTTCTCCGCATTCACCCAGCTGAAATAATACCGCTCCTAATGCTAGCCCACTACTATCTGTCTGCAAATACATGCGACGGCGAAAATCAGGATACTGTACTACGTACGTGCGTTCGAAGGCATTCAACAACTGCTAGAAGGCTTCTTGGCATTGTTGAGTTCATTTCCACCTGCTCCCTTTCTTCAACAGGTGCAATAACGGCACTACCTTGTGCGAATAATTCTTTACGAATAGCAATTAGTAGCGCGTAGTAATTACAAATCCCGAAAAGTCGACGCAATCCTCGTACATTCTTGGGTGGCGGTAAGCTCCGAATCAGTTCTCTCTTGTTTTCTTGTATCCTCATCCCTGTACTCGAGATCTCGTGTCCCATAAACTGCACCTTTCGACAACAAAACTCACACTTTTCTAAATTTTATTTCAAATTATACTCTTTGAAAATCTCTAATAATTTCCTCAAATTCTTCAGGCGGGACTCAAAATCAGATGAGAACAAAATAATGTCGTCGACGTACATCACCATGGTGTTCTTCAAATCCGCTGGGATAACATCGGCGAGATACATAATCAATGCCGCTCCAGAATTCTTCAATCCGAATGGCAACCGCGTAAACGAATATACAGTTCCTTCAAATTTGAAACTGATATATTGCCGACATCCAGCTTCCACCTCTATCTGCCAATACGCGGATGAAAAATCTAGCGCGCTGAAGATCTTTGCTCCTCCTAACTTCATGACCATTTCATTAACAGTAGGTGGCGTTTCATATCGTGGAATTGTGACTGCATTTAACCTCCTCGCGTCAAGACACAAACGAATGCTCCCGTTCTTTTTCACTACCACAACTAATGGACTAACGTACGGGGTTATTGCCTTTCTAATAACTCCCTTCTGCTCCATCTCTTTAATTAACTGACGCACTTGCCCACGATACACCTGCGGTACGGGATATTGCTTAGTAGTAAACGGCGTAGTATCCTTCAATTGCAGCTTAAATTGGTAGCCCTTCACCGGCTCCGACGACTCCCCAAAAACTTCAATAAATTCTTTCAGCAACTGGCGAACTCGCACCGGACAGCCTTCTTGACCACTGACCTCTTCCGCGGCCCTTTCCACATTCTGGAGAATCTCTTCCATGGTAGCTTGTAGCTCGTTTCCTTCAGCATCCGCCTCATCAAATTCAGTGACCACTGACCTAGAACCTCTCGATTTTAGCGTAATTCTCCTCGCTCTTATATCGACGACGGCTTGGCAAGCATCCATCCCAACGATGACGTGACGGATCAGCCCCCGGACAACAATTGCTGCTACCTCTATGGTCACTTCTCCTAAATCTATCTCCAACCAGATTTGTTTTCTTGTGGTGTTTGCCGCTTTCCGATTAGCCATAATAACGCGAAGCTTCCGCGTCGGCAGTTCGACCAACATATGCCCCTCCTTCTGCACCTTATTACGAAATTCTTCGGATACTGCACTAATACTACTGCCTGTGTCTACCAGCGCCCGAACCTCTTTCCCGTAACATACGCCTCGCAAAATCAAACACTTGCTCGGCCCCGCGCCTTCCGCTGTTACTTCTTGGAGCAATTCATCTCCTTCAACCACGATACTAGCTGTAGCCACAATTGTCACGACACTCTCACTTTTCTCGTTTGGATAGATCCACCTTATCGCACCAAACGCATCTAGTTTACCGTCCTTACATCCGTCTCCCACCGGCTTTGTACCACCTCTACTTTCTCTGCTTGCTTACGGTCCTTCGCCTCTTGCTCCGGCCGTTCTATACTTGCTCGTTCGCCGTCCTTCGGCTTCGGCTTCCGCTGCACCTGTCCCTCTCGCGATTTCTCCTCCCATCCTCTGGATTGGTCTCCGCGCACCTCTAACGCGCACACATTTTCTTGTCGATACCGTCCCCCATTGTATCGATTATTACTATTACCGTTGCTGGAATTTTGATTTTTCACATCCTGCACGTCGCGTTCGTTGTCAACGTTCGCTTGATCGAACCGACTCACTTTCTATCAACGCGTCGATCGTGTCAGGCATGTTATTCCATAGTAAGTTACGAATCCCGTTCGGCATCTGTCGAATGAGGATTCTAATAATTTCCGCCGCATTAAATTCCTCACTGCACACTTTGAATGCGCTTACCTTCCGAGTGACGAAGTCGCTCATACTTTCAGTACTCCTTTGCGGTAGCGTTCTGACATTAGTCGGTACTTTAGCTCAAATTTATGGTGCTGGTTCCAATATCTTTCTAAAAATTTAGCACGCCACTCCTCATAAGTTCGTGGTGTTGGCGTCAACGCCTGCCACCAATATTGCGCTTTCGAACTAAGTATCTCTTCCACGAATCGCAACTTCATTCCTTCCGGAATATTATTCACCTTAAAATAATTTTCTAACGCAGTTAGAACGAGTACGGCTGTTCTTTACTTTCCCCATGGAAACGTAAGTAATTCGGCAACATTGCATGCCCCATCATATGGTCGTTACCGTTTGATCTACGTGCTGCGTACTACACATGCTGCTCTAACTCCGCTATTTTATTTAAAATACTTCCATCGACCTCTTTCGTCGGTCCTGCCTCTGCTAACTTTCAATTATCAATTTCTCCCTGGACAGCCATTCTAATATTTTCGTCTATCCCGTTGACAGATCCTTCAATGCTACCCAGACGAACATCCTGCTGTCGCGACACTTCCCTGAATTCATGTACATTCTTGTTTACTTCGGATAAGCACGCCTCCTGCAGCTGCACCGATTGTTGCAAGGTGCCCACGGCTGACTGGATTTCGCCCACGCCTGAACTGATCTGTTGATTGAAAACCTCCTGTACAGCAAAACGGGTTTCGGATGTTTCCTCTACCGCTTTCGTGTCCCGTTCCAATCGGGAAAAACGCGCGATCGCCTCAGCTTTAAACGCTCACTTCTTCCTGAACCTTCGATACCGCGGCCTGCACTTCACTTTGCAATTTGCTCAGTGCGACATTTATTCCTTTATTTTATAATATCGTAAATAATAATCATTTCTGTGAAAGTATTTCAATTAATTTCCCATTTTCGGTCGTGGCAGGCAGCCGCACACTCATCCATGCCATTAGAGTTGCGTAGATAGCAGCCTCTAGAACATTTTACAATGACATTCAGTATAATGCACATTCAGTGAGTCTTGGGCAACTCGTCTTATTTTGAGAATCGGGGCGTATTGCGCACCCAATGCGCCTTTGTTACACCTGTCGACCAGAATATGAAGTGGGTCACGCGCTGCGGCGTGTCCCTTCCCTCCCATCGGATCGGAACCTCGAGAAGCTGAACCTTGGCGCTATGTGACAGACACAAAGGAGAACGAGGGCTAAAACAGCACGTACTCCCCCCCATATTTTCACGCAAAAGTACGCGAAAAGTACTCAAATTTTCGAAAATTGTTCATCTATCTTTAAGGAATAGATTTCATTTAGGGAAAATCTCTTACTTTAATACTTTAGTTGTAGGAAGACTAAGAAAAAAGTTTGAACATTTGCAAGTTTTGAAAAATCAGGGTTTTCAACGAACGTGAGACCTACACCATTCTCTTAAACGACCTTCACACTTCCCAACAACAAAATTTAATCAAAAACAATGGAGCCATATATTTTGAAAATTTGAAAAATTACCCAGCAGCTTCATGTAAAGTACCCCCAAAATTAAAATATCGGTTTCAAAATCAAGGGGTCTCGACATCAGCCATATCGACTGGGGAATATCAATTTTGAATAAAATCTGGTGAACTGTTTAGCCGCTAGCGTTGTTCACAGACGGACGCATAGACGGGCAGACGGACCGACAGACAGGCTGACTTTTGCTGTCTTTCGATTTTTCGCTATCAAGGACCCACAAAATATGGATTCTGGCTACATCTTGTGTTAGAGGATTTTTTTCTAAATTTATCAACAGAATTTATTATCTTTTTCGATACTAGGGCGTTGTAAAAGACGTTTTCCTGCCAAAAACCTCTTTATGAGTATTTTTTGAGTAAGTAGGCGTCAAACTTAATCGACCGCTCTGAAAATCCTGCGTCTCGTAAACGTAATTTTAAGAGATGTTTTGAGTCAGTTAGATGCTTCATAAGTTAGAATGTGTATGTTATTTTATATTTCTTCGTTTTTTAAATTGGAGCTTTTGTTATATATTTACAAATTAATCTTTTAGAAATAATTTAAAACCTATTCGAAATTAATATGAAATAAAGATTGCTAGCCTTCAGTCGCCCGCTCCCACGTTGGATGATACGTAAGTGAGGATTTGTTTATTATTTCATATTTCATTTTATTTTTATTATATTTGTATTCTATTTGTGTTATTCCATTTTAAATTGAGTCCTTTGTGTTAAATGTGAAAACTAATAGATGAGCGGTCATTGCAAGTATTTAATTTCCATTACTAATTGCTGGTGGAGAAAGTACTTGCTGTTTTAGTACCATTAGATTTCTTGGTGAAATGCGTTCATTAAAAACATGTTTATGTAATGTCGTGTTCTATTTTTCGAAAATATTAGTATTTTGTGCGAAATCTTGTGTCAAACATTGACATTTTTAAAACTATTTTTCTTAAAAAACGCTAAAGATTTTTTTGATTAAATTTTGATCTTAAGTAGCGTAAAGGGTCCTTGAGAGAATGATGCAGGTCTCATGTTGTTGATATGCTCGATTTTTCGAAAAATGAAAAAGGTTAAAACTTTTTTATGGGTCTTCTTATAACTTCAATTTTAAAGATACAGTTTTTTTTTCTTAATAAAATGTGTTCATCAAAAAGAGATTTTCAAATAAGGTCATGATGAATTTTTCGAAAATACGAGTATCTTTTGTGTAATTTGGCATCAAACATAGTCGCGCGTTTCGGATTTCCTGGGCTTCGTAAACATAATGAGGTTTTTGGAAACTTTTGTTATTCTTATAAAAGAATGTATATTGATGGAAGGTCAAACAATGAACTTTAATCTAACAAATTACTTATTTACTTCAAGAAATTTTGATCGCTAATTATGGAAAGTTTCATTTGTAAATGTTTGAAATGACTACGTCCCTGGCTATCAAAATGACAGCTGGCATGCACCACAGGCGCGTCGTTTGAATTGGTTGGGTTTGGATTAAATTGGCATTATTTCTAAAATTTAACATGAAAGAAAAATTTTAAAAAATGAGTACCATAAATTTGTAGCAACATTTTAACTTTAATTTCATATTACTACCTGCGCTGCCTTGAAGAACAATGCAGCGAAGGAAATAAGTTCTACTCGTATTTCCTGGCGCGCAACCCCGTCAAGATCACCGCATGTTCATTATCTTCGTGCTCCCTGTCAATTCGGGCACTGTCACTCTTAACCTCCTTGTAGGTATGCTATGAGCAAAGATAGCTTTGACTGCGCTCTTCTAGAAAAGAAGATAAAATTCCCTTTGAATATCGTGGACGAGATAACATGGTCGTTTCGATCGGAAAAATAGCGATGTGGTACCGTCCATGTCATCAAAAAAGACGCGCGACACTAATCGAAACTCAGCGACTGAGTTCCCAGTGAGACGGTTGTTCCGCAAATCTCTCGTCCATGCACGTGCAACCCACAGGCGACCATACAGGTGCTCTGAGGTGATAGGTACTCTACCAATGTTGCACCTACACAAGGGGCAGGGTTTAAAATAGTCATGCGTGAGTCAAGAACTTCGTGATCCTCCAGCAAACATGTGACACTTCTCATATAACTTCGATTTAAACACTCGCCGTTATCATGTACTGAGTTGAATTCTGCACTTTACTGAACACGATATGTGAATTTGTGCTAAATGTTGGGAAAAATCTGAAAAAACGAAAATTCCCGGTTTTCAAGGTTACCAGGTTCGATGGCCACCCTGACATAATTCGAGGGTTGTGGCAACAAATTCTACGTAATTATATGCATGATTTGTTAAAAGGAAATCGTGTTTTCCCGTCTAGTTTAAAAGTTATTAGTCCCTGAACGCCGTGAGGAAGTGCATACCTGAGTATTTGCCTTGCATTTGTGCAAAAAGGTTTGCTTAAGTTTACGAGCACTTAATTCAAGGGCTACATCAACAAATGTGTATTTGCATGCATAATATGTTAAAAATAAACTGTCATGCTAGCTAGTTCAATAGTTTTTACGTGCTGAATAGTCTACCTAATTTGAGAGCTTAAATTCGTTATAATTTGTACAATAATAAATATTAATATTTACAAATAATATTAGCAAGTTTTTTGGTCCAATAATTCGCCTAAAATCTGAGTAAAAGCAGTTTTATTCTAACTTTAAGTTTTGATTTTGTGACAGCTGAATTTATTCTAAAGCTAGCTGAACTCTGATTTTTCAGAAATCTTCAGCTGTGCATTTTATTTTTAATTCATGTGGTAGGATATTTATGGTTTTACCCTCTAGCAAGTATTTTGGTGAGAATTTTGTCACTATGCTCTGTCTCGTATTTCTCCACAGTTTTTTGACAATAGTTGTCCATGCAGCCTTTTTGTCAGTTTCATTCATAATACATCTTATTTTATTCACTAAAATCTGGTTTAATCTTTCATTGAGACCATTGAAGAAAGGCGCATCTATGGCAGCAAAAATCAATTTTATTTTTTTCTTTACTAGGAATTGTTTTAATTCTTTTAAATTTATTCCCGGATATTGATCCGTTAGTATCATCTGGACATCATGGTTTTTTGTTACTTCCTCAGTTAGTTTTACGAAATCATCAGCGTTTTGATTTTTAGATGTTAAAATATAAGCATATCTTGTTAAATGGTCGACCAGTAAGTGTAGGTATTTTTTTGTTGACCGGGATCCTCCGTAACCTCCGATGATATCTATTCAAACTATCTTGAATGGGTACGTTGCTCGACCTAGGTGTGACATTAATCCCAATATTGATTTTCTTCATGATTTATTCTTTAAGCAGATGTCACAAGTTTCACAAATCTTCTCTATGTTTATGATTATATTTTTGCTATAAAGAATGGTGTTACTTTACTTATCATCTGCGCTCTTCCCAGGTGACAATAAGTATTGTGTACATATTTTAGTAATATTTTACTAAATTCTTCTGATAATGAGAGTTTTTCTCCTCTTTAACTTTTATAATAAATTAAATTTTTGAATATTAGTTTTTTCTTATTGTTTTCTAGTTCTATGCATCTTCTTTGATCCTTTTTTATGTCGTCTAAGTTCACTAGGTTTACAATTTTTAATATCTCATCTGAATTTTCATCAGGCTCTAGAACTGGATGCCTGCTTAAACAGTCTGCCTCTTGGTTTAATTTTCCAGGATTATATTTAACTTTAAAAGTGTATTGGGACAGATAGTATGTCAAAGTTCTTCATCTGTTCTTGCTTTTATATTTAAATTTTTTTAAGGTTTATGATTGGTGTGTACCAAAAATTCTCTTCCAAGTAGCCAATGTTGCCAATATATCACAACCTTGCCAAGCATTCAAGGAAAATTGTTTTTTTTCCCTTTTGAGCTTCACTCAATTTCTTCGAAAAATATGCCACTGGCTTATTATCCCCATTTTTGTCCTTGTTTTAGTACAGTTCCAATTTCTTTTATGCATGCGTTCTTTTTCCAATTGTTCCATTCTGATTCTACTGTAATTTTCAAAATCATACTTGAGTACCAATCTGCGCTTGCATTGTCAAGGGAAAATTTTAGAATTTCTCTTCCACAAAACAGCGTTCAACTCTTTTTCAAATTCGTTTATCCATTGGTATGCGTTTGAGTTTCTTCCATTAAATATATCGATAATAAAATCATTGGCAATTTTTCTCAATTTTTTTACTTCTTACCTTACCAAACATTTGTGTTGTAATTAGCTCCTGGTGAAGGTTTGTGTTTTGGAGTTCATCTGGTTTAAAGTTTTTACCTCAGGTGAATTAATAGCTTAGAACTTGCGCTTCTTGACAGATGCCATCATTCATCAATTGTCTTCCTGTCTTTGAAATCAGTCGCCAGGTGCCTCCATTGCGGTGTCATGTAACAGTCATTTGTTCGGTAGCATGGCAGATTCGAATTTTTAGGAGACGACACACAATAGTCTTTGTTTTCTTTATACACATATATATGTGTATATATACATGTGTATACATATTGTGACCATCCGTTTCCCCCGAAGCCTCGGAAAGCGGGTAACATTAATGTCCTGAACAAGAGACCAGCTGTTTGAACGCGCGCCAACGCGGAATGATATGAGAAGGTAACAATTACCTAAAGAGATCAATAGAGATCGCCACGTTAGATCGGGCGAGCCCTGTAGTTGACGGAGAAAAAGTCGTTCTTTCTCTAGACACCAGCGGACCAGTTCGGACGTGCCGACCACAAGACGGGAACTTGTGCTGCAACGGACTACAGGAAGGCATTCTATGAAAAACTCTTCATGAAGACTAGAAGAGGTAATTATCTCCTTACAATTGATATAAACGTATTCTCAAAGAAAGAGACGAAGTGAAACATTTTAATTTTGCAATTTGAGACGTAATAAGAGAAGTAATGAATAGGCATGAACTAACCAATGAATTCGTCTCTTTTATTTTCAGTTTATTTTTTTCTCTCGTTAATTTCGTTTATCGTCGTAATAGTGGCTCTTGTAAATCTGTAGTGCTCAATTTAAAAGAATTCGTCGCCAATACAATTCTATCTGAGCATACGAAAAGAGTTTCAACTGAATACGAGACGGTGGGCACGTGCTGGTGAACAACGAGACTTCGACGGAAGAGCGAGCAGTTCTGTGGAGGGGACGGCGTCCTCAGACCGAGGTTGGTTACTTCAAGGCCGCGCCGCTGGGAGCTTCGCGTCGCACCCGAGAAGCGAAAACGTAAGGTCGTGCCTAGCGAACAGTTTCTAGATATTGGAAGGAAAGTTTAGGTTGCAGTCTTGGCGTAGAAAAGAGGGGGGAGACGTATTTGTCATACTTAACGATAAGAAAAGTATAATTACAATTTCTTTCCACCCCTAGCACGCGAGTAAAGAATCAACCTTTTCTTTCAAAAGAAAATTGGAAATGTACAGTTATAACTGGTAAAACTAGAAAATGAAGGAGTAATCAGTTACAGATATTCTCAGAATTGTTTTGTTGAAAGAGAGAGAGAGTAATTTATTTCGGACAAGATCAATTCAGAATTGTCAGACTTGATTTTTAAGTATAATTTGTTAATTTGTAAAAAGTAAACATTTCTAAACCTTTCTCATGATTGAAGAAAGTAGTAACTGAAATTGAATGTTCAGAGAGAGAGTAAGAAACCTTGTATATAGTGACTAGTGTGTTTTGTGTTTTTTTTCCTTTCAGCATTTTATGATCAGTGTGTATTTAAATTATCTTCTGATTGATTCGTGTAATTGTAATAACAGCAAAACTTTTCTAGAATATATTTGAGTCTGTGAAAAGTGATTCTCCTTGTGTTTTTTAAGTAATTGCATCCAATCTACAACGTTCTGCACGACCCTCAACCCCGCCATTCTTCTTATAAAAATTTTTTTTTGCTTGCGTCCAGCCAGAAAACCCCCATTCTGAGCTAGTCGGACGGGTGGGTCGCAATATATATGTATATATGAAATAGAAACAAAGGCATGCAGTGCTGTTAACATTTCCCATTTTAAGTTTGGCAATGCTGCTGATTTTAATTATGAAAATTATAATTAGCAGAGGAAGCTGATTAAGTTGCCCTAAAACTTGCCATATACTTGTAATATATCAAGTGTTTATTTGTATTTTTACTTTATAAATTTTGACAGATTTAATGTCCTTTATTTATTTTTATTGTAAAATTCACATAAAAATCCATTGAAATGTATTTATATACATTTAAATACATTTAAATTATAAGAGTCCTTTCTTTCACTACTTTCTTCCCAACTTTCTTTTCAGAATTTGTTGTATTGTCAGAATACCAGAATTTTCAATAATATATTCATAAAATAAAGAGTGTTAACTGCAAGCCAATTTTTCTCCGTAGTGAGTTTTGAAAAGTTTCTGAATATCGGATTTCTTCTCTGTTGTATGTTTTTCATTGGTTTAAATAAAGACTTGAATCTTTATCTCACTTAAAAAAATCTTAATCTTTTATCTCACTTAAAAAGGCAGTCACTTAAAAATTCACCTATCTCCCTTTAAAATTACCTTAATTCCAACATATCTCTTTACCAGTATTCCTTTCATTGAAAAGCCAATGTTTTGTAAGTAAATGATGTAACAAAATTCTCCCTATCCTAAGAATAATGTGACTTAAGGAACTAAATCATAACATCGGAGAGTGTTTTTTCTATGTGATAATGTTGAAGACAATAAATGAACAGATGGATTGTGCTCATATGAAATAGTATACAGATCTATTATTACCTCAATTTACAATTTTTTTGTGAGTTAAGATTCTTAGTGACTTAATATCTATTGCCATAATGTGTATACGTCTATTGTATTTGTATTGTAGTTAATAATTACAGTGCTGTTTAAGTAGATGATTTTCCCATAAAATCTTTCAATAAATTTGTACCTAATTAACTTTGACTTTCTTTACACAATATGTCGCTACCCCTGTACTATACTGCACAAACCCAAAAATCCTACTATTGAGATATCAAGGGAAAAATACTTCAAATACAGATATAAATTTATTGTATTGTATTTATTACATTTTTATGTTTTTGAAGTATTTGTTTAAAGCAATACAGTGATTTCTCAGTAGTAGGATTTTTGGGTTTGTGCATTACAGTACTGGAGAAGCGATGTGATACTTCACTGATTCAAATTAGTGAAGCCTTACTTTCACTGATTGCAACAGCTATTTATTCCACTGGTTCAATTAGTTGTCACAGATTTCACTGATTCAAAAAGTGGACCCGTTTTCACTGATTCGTTCAGTTCAATTCACTGATTGCCAGTGGCAGGGTTATAACTGACACAATCAGTGAATAGTCACTGTCAATCAGTAGTTTTTCACTGATTTCGGCTGAGAGAGTGCTGTAGTGTGTCAGCCATCATGCCAATTATAGACATCATGAAAACAGGAGTTTCTCCATGGTGACGTGACTTAGAGAAATATCAACGTAACGCAAGCATGGCAAGACGTAGAAATCATTTGTATACGATCATAGAAAAATTATGTTTTGGGGGAGAGGGGATCATAATATTTTACATTTGCTTACATATGTTACGTACTCCATAATCATATTCTGGGGGTTATTGCCTGAAATACATATGAGATCAAGATAGAATTTCACTCTAACAAGACACTCCTTTGGAAACAAGTCCCAAGTATGCAACTGAGATCATGGAAGCAAAAAGAATTGGCTTTGGCGTGCTTCAACATCAATTATTGGCATTGGAAAAGTCATGCAAGAAGCATTGAGCTTTGCTATAGTGAGGTATTTTTGTGAATAAATAATTATAGAGCACTGATGAAACACATAATATATAAGATAACATTAATTAACGGAGGTAATGCGATTTATATTGATGGCTTGCAAAACAACTTCCGATACAACATTCAGTACTTGTATACTTTGATCAGTTCGTTTTGGCCTTCTTCGCCTTGCTGTCCTTCGGTTTTGTGAAGAAGCAATTGGTGAGGGTGCGCACTGTTAGCCAAAAGGCAGCAGCGAGGAGCGCCAAGATGGCCAACAGCGCCGCCCCCACGTCCAGCAGCCACAGCTGCGGCCACGCGAGGTCCACGGCGGCGGAGCGCAGCTGTGGCGACCCTCGGTGCCGCATCACGTACTCCGTCCACCACACAGCCGTCTCCAGCGGCGTCTGCGGCCGGTCGCGGAACTGTTCGCTCAGGCGCTTCGCGTTCTCTCGATAGCTGAAACAAAGGCTCCATCAGAACAAGCTACACTGCTCTGTCCCTGTAGCTGCAAAATCGCTCTCCCAGTCGCTGTCTTACAGTAATTCTCACTGAACTCTTTCTATTCCGGTGACAAACGCTCTTTCACAACAATCCTCACAGCTCTCTTTCACTCGCTGTCTCACTCACTCACTCTTCCTGTAACAAACGTCTCCCAGAGCTACTCGTTCTCTTGAAACAAAGACTCTCTCAGTATACTGCTCGTGCGCTGTATCTCCAACCAACTTTCTCTCGCAACTAGACTCACAGCTCTCCTGGTACCACAACAAATGATCTTTTAGAACAACCCTCAGCGTTCGCTCTCTTTGCTCCTGTAACAATAGCTTTCTCAGAACAAGCCACATTACTTCGCACTCGTGTGTTCCTATCACAAACTATCCACACGACTCGGAACAAGCAACAGTGTTCGTTCATCCACCAAGCGCTCTCCCTGTATCGCAGACAATCACTTTCCAGTAAAAACAAATCATACCGGTCACTCAGCTAACGCGCTCTCTCTAAGCGGCTGCAAGAGCCCTGGAGGGAGAATTTGTTAGTTTCTGGGCGCATCAACTGATAAGGTCAGTAGGTTAGTTCCCTAAGTGTAGTGCATGTTTAATCCGTGCTCTTCCCCCCTGGATGGCAAGATTCGGCGCCGAACTACACGTTAGTTGTGATATTTTCCCCAACCAGGTATCTCTCACCAGCTGGGCACCGCCCCAGCCATCACAAGCTCTAAGCTTCCGACTGGTCTCCCGGCATGTGTGGTGGTGTAGAGCATGTGAATGTAAGTATGTGTAAGGGGTGAGAATAAAGAGAAAAGAAAGATCGCGCGCGGTCCATGGCCCGTTTGTTAGGGTTCTGGTCTAACATTCGCTTGGTGTTGATCGGAGAAACACGGAAAGCTACCGAACAAAGCAGTCGGTCGCTATAAATCTCCTCCAGGAGCGGCTGAATTCGACCTATTTATGTACTAGGTAGCTACTGCCGAAAATCCTGTCACAGTCAGGACTCGAACCAGTGGCGTCTCCTGTTCAGTGATCATGGGGAAGAGATCAGTTTTACGGATTAAACAAGGGAGACCAATTAAGGTGTCTATCCATATTACGATGTACCCTCTCCCTCAGAAAAAATGTCGTTCAAAATTCTATCTTCCACACCGCGCCGACAAACTTGGACACCCCTCGGCCTGGGGGAGGGCAGGGGAGGGACGCGTTGACCAATCGCTAGCAGGTAGAACCACAGTTGTCTGTGATTGGTGCAACATCCCAAGGGGCAGAAAGAACGCTGTCTCAGGGGGAGAGGGGCTAGTTCGTTTACGTACGAGACAGAAATATCGTCATATTTCCCTGCTGATAGAGATAGTTTGCCTGCGCGTACACCACGACGAAAAAAATATTTCTAAGCGAGGTTTTCCGTCCAGAATGATTGTCTATAGACCAGTAAATATTTATCATTTTAGCAACAATTATTCTAACTTTTAGTAATCGATTTGTAACTCCTGACAAAATGCTATTTTGAGATATTCATTTCAGACACAATTTGCGGAGCCTTCCTGGCCGTTCTAACGCATATTTCGAATTTGTTTATAAAATTATAAATTGTTGCAAAATTGTTAATTCGCTGTTTTTGGTTCTGGGACATCGGGAGACTCTCCCCACTTTAGATTTGCAAAATTTGGAAATTGTTTATAAATTTGCAATTGTTGCAAATTTTTTTATTGTCTAATCTGAATGGCGTTTAAATGTGATGCAAAATTCCGGAATCCGTTCGGTGCTATTATATCTCGTTCTCGAGTTATATGTAATTGTTTATAAGAAATTAACATTAGAAAGACAACAGAAATTAACAAGAAAAAAAATCAGAGTTCAGCTAGCTTTAGAATAAATTCAGCTGTCACAAAATCAAAACTTAAAGTTAGAATAAAACTGCTTTTACTCAGATTTTAGGCGAATTATTGGACCAAAAAACTTGCTAATATTATTTGTAAATATTAATATTTATTATTGTACACATTATAACGAATTTAAGGTCTCAAATTAGGCAGACTATTCAACACGTAAAAACTATTGAACTAGCTAGCATGACACAGTTTATTTTTAACATATTATGCATGCAAATACACAACATTTGTTGATGTAACCCTTGAATTAAGTGCTCGTAAACTTAAGCAAACCTTTTTGCACAAATGCAAGGCAAATACTCAGGTACGCACTTCCTCACGGCGTTCAGGGACTAATAACTTTTAAACTAGACGGGAAAACACGATTTCCTTTTAACAAATCATGCATATAATTACGTAGAATTTGTTGCCACAACCCTCGAATTATGTCAGGGTGGCCATCGACCCCATTTGTTTGCGCTTAATTCATTCGCGCTAGCAGAATAGCGTGGGATGGGCATACTGACAGTTCTCCAATGCTGCGCTTTTGCCTGCCACATTAGGTTAAAATGCACTTGCTTGTAAACAAATTCTGTGGCCAATTTAATTATGCTAAATTCGTATTTTTACGGCGAGTATGAGCATAACTTTTATTTGGTTTTTATATTCTCTTTTAAGTCCTACAATTTGCAAGGCGATATATTTATCAAATAGGAAAGAAATTGATTATAAAAAATATTTTTCAAGGTGCATTACGCCCAAACAATTGTTTCTGTTTTTCTATCAAAGGGATGTTGAGCAACCGAATAAATGTATTATTAATTTTTTTTAAGTCCCCTGTTAACACCGAGAGTCAGAAACTATTTGTTCCTCTTGTTTACCCATTACCATTAAAAAATAGGGAAACATATTGCTTAGCTGTTTGCTATAAACTGCACTGGATTGGATGAAGGTAGTGTTAAGATTTTCAAATACAGAAATATTCAATTTTGTGTTTTGAAAGATCACATGAGTAGAATCACACATGACAATATTTACACAAGTATAGAAATTTCTAAATAAACGTATATAAACTTTAAGTTAATATTTTCAATTCAATTTATCATTCCTTTCTAAAACTGCTAATTTGATGATTTCATTGTATAATATTCAAATCAGAGCTTTATGTGCTAAATCTACGCATTGTTAATACATATTTTTAAACAACATTAATATATTTAATATACATTTAAAAGGGTTTTAGATTGGCGAACGTTTCAATGAAATTTCATGAATTCCTAAATGCTTGAAAATAAATACTTGTAAAATTAAATAATTGAGGCGTGTAAAAATATAACAAACTCACGTATTTGGTAAAACGAGTTGATATTACTAAAAGAAAGCAAAACAGATGTTATAGCAATTCAAAGAGATTTAGCGTTTGTTTACAGTTAGTAAATATCAATGCTCTAGCATTTCCCAGTGAAAATACATAGAACGAACTTGGTGGTCAAGTGATATGACCTTCCCAACACAGACTACATTTCAGTATCGTCAGAGTTCGAAGGTGGTTTGTTGGCCGCCATTCTGCGAATCTATCAAAACCTTGAATTTTGCACCACCATCTGTACAGGGAGAACGTAGCGGTTGATTAAACGGAAACTGGCCATTCGAGGTATCTAATGTGCACTCTTTGAAAACGTTTAACCATTATAAACTATCCCTAAGAAAAATATCAAAAAAACAATGTTAAAGGTCGCCAGCTTAACATTGCCTCTACTATTTGAATGATTTCAACATCCCCAAAACCAACAGAAAACCCATGTTTTTACAGGTAATTATAAAACCAATTCAATAAATATAAGCATTTATTCACGTTATTATTTTTAAAACACTCAAATATCTACGATGTTATTTGATTCATGTCTTCATCGAAGATCTGAGATTAAAAACTGATAAGCAGAGAAAATTAAAGTAATTTTGAGTGATTGATGAAGTTGAATGATCAAATGAAAAACAATGTTTCTTGCTTCATATAATGCTACCGTGTTTAACAGACATGTAATTACATGTGATACCTATATTTAAACATCCAAACTAATGAAAATTTTCAAAATTAAAACCATCAATAAAACGTTGATTCATCAGCAAGGATTATATTATTAAATACTTTTTTGAGATTCATGTGCTCCTGTGTGAATAACGTAGTAAACGTGATTCGTATGATCCAGTTTCTCAGGATAATACAAAACCTGCTAGACACATACACTAAACATAATAGTTGTCAAATAGCTATTTACGACATGAGTATCATAAGATATCTTATTACAATACGAAATTGGAGAATTATCAAACAAGACTCTTTAGCCGAAATTGTTAACCAATTGAATATTGTAATATAATGTTACCATTTGAATATCATAGAAAGTAAGACGCAATTTGTCAAAATTCATGTGAACTATAATTTTCTTTAAATTTTACTCCTTATCCTGCGAAAGATGTGTGACAGTACTTATGTTAACAATTATACTGCCATGGGTTTAATTAATTAGTTTTCAGTACGAAAATTATTGTTTTTGGTTTTAAAGAAGCATGGATATACAGAGTATCGGGGAAGGAAACGTGGAAAGTTTGAAAAAAGCTGTTTAAACAATTTTAATCATACTTTGTCTAATAAACTACATAGATATTTTGAATAACTGAGCTGCAATAAATACGCAAATGTTGGTTTGAAAATATGATTTCTACGCAAAACTTTGCATTCTAGAATCATGTAAACAGACCAGAAACATGTAACATGTTTATTATTAACAATATAAATTAATATATTAGTTCAGAAAAACAACAACCGAGAAATAAAAAAGCAATCGAACTGTGAAAATTGGGTGCTTTTTTATTTCTAGGTTAATTTTTCTTTCTGATCAAATGTATTCATTTATTTTGTTAATCATAAACAATTTAGATATTAATGAAGTGTTTATATGCTTCTACAACGCAAATAGCTGCCTAGAAAACATATATCCAAACCAACCTTTGAATGTTTATTGCGGATTAGCCATTTGGAATATCCGCGTAGTTTATTAGACAAAATAAGCTTAAAAATGTCTAAGCAGCTATTTTTCGAAGATTCGACATTTCTTCCCCGAATATCCTGTATATAAAAGGCTTGATTTCTGTTGGTACGCGACGGAACGGCGTTCCGGTTCTTTGGAAATAATTATGAAATTATATTATATATAAATAGCTATTACTATTATATTAATAATTAATTTGAGGCACGTTTTGGGGCCTAAGATTTTAAAAATAAAGGATGTATGTATCATAATAACTCTTATGGTGACACTGTTCTCAGTTACGTCAAGTTTTAATTTAGAGAATCAAAGTGAATGGTCTAAGTTTACTCACCTAAATAAAGTTTATCTTACTATACATACTATTTAGAAAATTGTTTTATGTTCCAAACAAGTGTTGCCTCAACAGCATATATTTTCACGTATTATTCGTAATTGCTATGCAATATTCAATACGGACTATGTGAACCTGCAAAAAAGAAACAAAAAAAAAGACCTACTGCAGCAGAAAATATTTTCTACTCGTCGGGATTCGAACTCGGGTCTTTAAAGTTAACTCACCTGACACGGTTCCCCCTCACCACCAGGTACACGACAAGACTACCTCCTTTCCGATGCGAAAAGAAAGTGAAGCATTTGCAGTTTAAAAAAAACAGGGTGTTCAATTGATCTTAATACAAGATCTATTTTTAAAAAGAGATTTCATTAAACAAAAATCTCTAGCGTTCATATTGTTTTTCGACAATGTTATAAAGATCAGTCGGGGCTAATATTATATTCTTTTCTGCGTTAAAATAATGCAATAATATTAATCGTGTCATGATATATACAGCCTCAAATTTGTGGGGCTAATATGATACAACTTAAGAGGCTAATGTAATACGGGTGTCGGGGCTATTTCGATACACTAAAAATTAACACGCAGACAAATGGAAGGGACTTTTTATGTTTAATATTACATCAAAGGCGCTAAAATTCCGATTTGATGTTGATAAACTATCCAAGTGTTTATCTGAGAAAGAAAGAGCAGGCGACAATTCATATAGATTTCCTCGTTCTCCTCCCTACCCAGTACATGGTGATTCACTTATGATTATCAATTGGCGGAAGCTTCTGCTGTTTCAGTGCAGTTACTGATTTTTCACTGGAATCACAAGGAACCAGGCCTACAATAGGAGCTAACATCATCCCTTCAACTCCAGATATCAACTGTTCTCATCCAGTATTTTTGAGATAATACTGTTGGAAAAAAGTTTTAAAAAACAGTAGCCCTCCAAAGAATAAGGAAGCGGTTAGACCCAATAGCAGCAATCATTACTAGTGAAGAGTGGATCATTACTAGGAAAGAGTGGAGTGTTTAATTTACATTAATTTAATATCTATTTTTAAAAAGAGATTTCATGAAACAAAAATCTATAGCGTTAATATTGGTTTTCGACAATGTTAATAGGTATTTGTTTGCAATTTTCGAAACTTCAGATTGTTCGCCCAAAATTGAACGTACGCCACCTTTAAACATCTTGTGCTTCGGGGAATAGATTTACAGAAAAATTGGAGCTCTTTTTGAGAAAATTATGTAAATATGATGGGGTTTGGTGTAAAGTACCTTCAAAATTAAAAGATTCGTTTCAAATTCGGAGATTCGTAATATTAGCCAGATCGTTCAAGGAATATCCATTTTGGTGAAAATCGTGTTTACTTTAGGCTCTAGAATTACTCACACGAAAACGGATTCACAAAGACGTTTTTTCAAAAAACAAGCGTTTTGACAGCCTTGTGTATAGAAAATAAAAGAACAATACCAACAATCCACTTTTTTCGAACTAGCTACTTACAAAACGTGTTTTCTGTGAAAATTTCGACACTTCCTCCTACAGCATTACGTAACTCTCTTTACACGTGGAAGTAAAAATATTCCAGCGTTACTGGGATTTGAACTCGGATCCCTGTAGTCTGTAGGTCTGGCTCGACCGCACTGTGCTATCACAGATATTTCTCAATACGCTGTCCAAGCACACTTATTACGAAGAGAATAGTTACGTGATATTCATTGCACTTAGATTTTTTATTAGAGGAATGTTCTACATGCGTCAAAGGTATCAAATTCGCAATAAAAATTCAAACGATTACAACCCACGCAACTACATAGCTCAGTTTACTAAGAAATATTTTCAACCAGAAGCCGTGGTCTTTAGAACCGTCTGTGTAAGTCGTTCCCGGTCTTAACTTTCGGCGACTATGGCCAAGGTTGAATTACGTCACAGATGAAAGTTGCGATAACTCTAGAGCTCAACACGGGCGCACATGCAGACGTTCTGAAGCCAGAACCGCAATAGGGACATATTTATACGTGATTTTTTAAAACATTAACACACTAAAATAAGTAGTGGCGCCTCAACAACACATGCTTTATGTGATATTTATAGTGGATACGAATGATTATAACTATACAATTAACCGCAAAATTGTTTTTCCCGCAAAAAATTATTCGCCGGGGATGAGATTCGATCTTACGTGCCTAAGCTTCTCCAACAGTGCGCTTACCTGCTATACCACAGAAGCTATTATCACTTTTGTCTCTCACAAAGATGATTTTAAACTGTCATGTATCACAGATTTGACTAAAAAAGAACGTGCGGCGTTTAGATGCTTGTGTTAACTACAGACGGACAGATAGACGCCAACATGAGATCTACACCATTCTCTTAAACGTTCTTGAGATTATGGAAAAAAAAGAATCAAAACCGATGAACTCGCTTTTGAGAAAATTTTGAAAATATCACTGGGGCTTTATGTAAAGTACCTCCCAAAATTAAAATATCGGTTTCGAATTAATGGGACCGTCATATCAACAAGATCGATTGGGTATTATCAATTTTGGACAAAATCGGTTGAACAATTTAACCCCTAGCGTTGTTCGCAGACGGAAGACTGATAGACAAAGGTTTTGCCGTCATTCAATTTTTCGGTAACTACAATCCACAAAACATGAATTCTGGCTACACAACGCGTTAAAGGATTTCCCCCTAAATTTATCAAATAAATTTATTCACTTTTTTCGTTACCAGAATGTGACGGTTTTTCTGCCGAAAATTCGCCGTATTCTGGTGCACGATTAAAATACCTTTTCTTCTTACGACAGTAAGTGCGAGAAAGTAAAAATCAATAAAAACATTAAATCCAGTTTTTCTACCCCCATTTCCGTCTTCCTAAAGGCCTAATAAAATAGCCTGTCCAACATAAAATGTATTAACCACTATGGCATTGGAGAACTGTCAGTATGCCCATCCCACGCTATTCTGCTAGCGCGAATGAATTAAGCGCAAACAAATGGGGTCTACTAAGAGGTTAATTTCTTATAAACAATTACATATATCTCGAGAACGAGATATAATAGCACCGAACGGATTCCGGAATTTTGCATCACATTTAAACGCCATTCAGATTAGACAAAAAATTTGCAACAATTGCAAATTTATAAACAATTTCCAAATTTTGCAAATCTAAAGTGGGGAGAGTCTCCCGATGTCCCAAAACCAAAAACAGCGAATTAACAATTTTGCAACAATTTATAATTTTATAAACAAATTCGAAATATGCGTTAGAACGGCCGGGAAGGCTCCGCAAATTGTGCCTGAAATGAATATTTCAAAATAGCAGTTTGTCAGGAGTTACAAATCGATTACTAAAAGTTAGCATAATTGTTGCTAAAATGATAAATATTTACTGGTCTATAGAAAATCATTCTGGACGGAAAACCCCGCTTAGAAATATTTTCTTCGTCGTGGCGTACGCGCAGGCAAACTATCTCCTTCGGCAGGGAAATATGACGATATTTCTGTCTCGTACGTAAACGAACTAGCCCCTCTCCCCCTGAGACAGCGTTCTTTCTGCCCCTTGGGATGTTGCACCAATCACAGACAACTGTGGTTCTACCTGCTAGCGATTGGTCAACGCGTCCCTTCTTCATTTTTTCTGAGGGAGAGGGTACGTACCTACTGTACCTTCTTTGAGAATTGCTATTTGTGCATTGTTTGCTCTGACAATAATATACAAAACAATAATACGCGCGTGCATGTGTATTGTGGTCAAACACCCCTCCCCCAACCCGCTATGGAGGCCACAGTCGTTAGCACGTGACCAATGGGAGGCGATGGCGAAGTTTTGGGAGGGGGAATACAGAAGTGCCAATGAGAAATCCGAGATGCGACAGTCAACGTCGCATCACCGTCGGCCGAAACCTCGCATCTTGCATAAAGCACATGGTTCAATGACCTCGGTAATGAATCGAAGTTCTCGAAGGGATGTTTCTCGGCCTGTCACATCCATGGAGGAGACAGACGTCTACCGAAAAGGGCATGTGGAAAAAACGAAAAATACAAACGGAACAGAGAGGTGTACTTGAGGAATAACAAATATTTTTAACAAAAGTTTTAAAAGAGACGAAAACCTTCGGGATGCGACACATCACTTGCATTCATTAAGCCTACGCCACCGACTCGAACCCTAGAACCTCACGGTCAGGGGCACTGCAGTAACGACAATAGATGCCCTGAGCCATCTAAGCCGGGCCAGAGGGAGAGGGCGCGTCGCGCTCACCGAGGGTCGTTGAGGACGGCGTGCAGCGCCTGGCGGAGGGAGTCCTCGGTGATGTCGTCGAACTCGAGCACGCGCCCGGCGCCGTGCTGCTGCAGCAGGAAGCCGTTCTGGTGCTGGTCGCTGAAGAACGGGATGATGACGGTGGGCACGCCCCAATGCACGGCCTCGTGCGTGCCGCCCAGGCCGCCGTGCGTCACGAACGCGCGCATGTTCGGGTGACCTGCGACAAGGAAAGTTGCGTGATGGCGACGCTTTGGGTTCTCACGTGTTGCTGCTCTCTTTTGCTCAAATATCAAAGTATTTCGTGCTAAAAAGAAGTATGTTGCGGCACAAAGATAGCTACGGGTGAATACATTGTCTTCAAGCTGTAAGGGAATAGTCTCGAAGCAGTGGTGTTATGTTTTCGTGGCCTCTCAGCGCAAATACAATTTCTCAAAAACAGCTGCAATTTTTTTCATTTTTTTCTACGGGTAGAACATGAGACGCTTAAAATAATGGCGCATGTCTAATTTTCGTTGTACTCTCCGAATTTTCGAAAATTGTCAATTTAGAAGTAATGCCAGAAAGCACGTGATGTTGTAGCATCGCTAGTTATTTAAGAGACATCGATACAACGTCGATTTTTTAAATTGAACCTTATAGATTTATTCTAGATAACGAGTGTGTTGACATGAGTTCATACCTACCATGGACGTAATCCATTTTTTAGAAATGTAACGTTTTTATGACCACGTTGTCTCTCAATATTCTGCCACTACCCAAAGCAAACGCAGCAAGGCAATTCTAGTCGATTGCGTTGGCCCTAAAGAGTGGAAAAGATTGCAACGCCGAGATGGGAGGCAAACGTGTCTGTCCGACCGTCTGTGAACAATGCTAGTGGCTAAACCGTTCAGCCGATTTTATCCAAAATTGATAGTTCCCAATCGATGCAGCTGCAGTCTTCCTACAACTAAAGTATTAAAGATAAAAAAATTTCCCCTTAATTAAATCTGTTTCTTAAAGATAGATTTTGAAATAACGTCAGTGGCCAGCGATCTGGATTTTACAAATTCAAGGTTTTTCCCGGTTTTCCAGGTCTGAGAATATAAATTTTCCAGGTTCTTTTTGCACATTACAACACATTCTTACATTCTACCGCTTACGTAGTAAACAGAAAGTTGTGTAATATTGCGGGAAAAGGCAGTGAATTTTGCGGTCGAAAAACTCTTTATTGCCGGGCCATAGAAACGAAAAAGTGGATAAATCCAGTTACTAAATTTGGGGGGGGGAAATCTTCTAACACGTGGCGTAGAATCCACGTTTTGTGGGTCCTTGATACCGAAAACTGGGTTGACGGCAAAACGTCCGTCCGTCTGTCTGTCCACTGAACAACGCTAGCGGCTAAACCGGTCAGGCGATATTCTTCAAAATTCATATTCCTTAATCGATCTGGCGATTATATTGAATGACCCTTATATTTGAAACCAATATTTTATTTTTGGGGGTACTTTATATGAACCCCCTGGGACATTTTCAAAATTTTCAAGGAAATGACTCCAATGTTTTTGATTAAATTTTGTTTTTGGATAGTGTGAAGGGCGTTTATGAGAATGGTGTAGATCTCATATTCGATGAAAACCATGATTTTTTCGAAAATTGAAAAAATCATTTTTTTCTGTGTCATCCTACAATTACAATTATGATGATAATAGAGCATTTAATAAAATCTGTTCCCAAAAGCTAGATTTTGAAATCAGGTGATGTACAACCTTTCGAACATTTTAGTAGTTTTCGCGTAATTTTGTGCAAATATAGGCAATTTTTAATTTTTTTAAACAATTTTTTTCTCAAAAACGGCATAAACAATTTGAACGTTCAAGAATGCAGGTGTCATGTTCAATGAAAATTCTGATTTTTGAAAATTGGAAAATTTCTAAATTTTTTCGCCGTTTTTCTACACTTACAATTATGAAGATTTTTACTTTCTCGCGCTTAAGAAGGAACTTCTTAAGAAGAGAAATTTATGTAACGCTGCAGAAAAAATGGTGAATTTTCGGCAGAAAAACTCTTATTATAGGACCCTGGTAACGATACTGTGGGTAAATCCGGTTGCTAAATATAGAAACAATCCTCTAACACGTGGTGTAACCAGAATCCATGTTTCATGGGTCTTTGATACCGAAAAATCGATTGACGGCAAAACATCTGTCTGTGAACAACGCTAGTGGCTAAACCGTTCAGTCGATTTTCTCCAAAGTTGCAGATATTCCCCAATCGATCTGGCTGATCTCGAAGCCCCTTGAATTTGAAACCGGTATTTTTATTTTTGAGGGTTTTTTTACATTAAACTCTTCGGACATTTTCAAAGTTTAAAAAAAAGCGTCATCGATTTAGATTAAATTTTGTTGTTGAAGTCTAAAGGAATTTGAAGGGAATGGCGCAGGTTTCATGCTGGTTTTTCGAAAATTGAAAAATTTCAAAACTTTTTTACGGCGTCTTTCTACAATTGCAATTATGAAGATACATTTTTTTCAAAAATGTGTTCATCGAAAACAGATCTTGAAATAAGGCCATGTTGAAGTTTTTCGAAAATATGAGTATTTTTTAGTAAATGGGTGTCAATTCGGTCGCTCTGAAAATCCTGCGTCTCGTGAAAGTAATTTTAGAAATGTTTTGAGGCAGTTGGATGCTACGTAACTTAGAATGTGTATATTATTTTATAGTTTTTCGTTCGTGTTTTACAAGGCTTTTGTTATAAGTTTACGAGTTAATCTTTTAGAAATTATTCACAACCTATTCGAAGTAAATATGAAATAAAGATTGCTAGCCTTGAGTCACCCGTTCCCAATTTACGCAATTGGGTGATACGTAAGTTAGAATTTGTATTTTATTTCATACTTCATTTTATTATTATTATTTATATTACATTTCTGTTATTCCATTTTAAATTGCGTTCTTTTAGTTAAATGTGAAAACGAATTGCGACCATTGAAATTATTCAATTTTCATATCTAATGGCGAGAAAGTACGTTGCTGTTTTAGCACCACTACTTTTCTTGGTGAAATGTGTTCATCAAAACATCTTTATATAATGTCATGTTCTATTTTTCGAAAATTTGAGTATTTTTTGCGAAACATTGTGTCAAACATTGACATTTTTTAAACAATTTTTCTTAAAAAACGGAAAAATTATTTTTGACTAAATTTTGACCTTAAACAGCGTAAATAACGCTTAGGAGAATGGCGCACGTCTCACGTTGGTTGATATGCTCGCTTTTTGGAAAAATGAAAAAATTACAAATTTTTCTGCAACTTCTTATAACTTCAATTGTAAAGATACAATTTTTTTCTTAATGAAATGTGTTCAACGAAAACAGATCTTGAAATAAGGTCATGGTGAATTTTTCGAAAATAAGAGTGTTTTTGTGTAATTTGACACCAAACATATTCGTGCGTTTCGAATTTCCTGGGCTTCGTAAACATAATTTGAGACGTTTTTAGAAGCTATTGCTATTCTTATAAAATAAAGTAGATTGATGGGAAGGTCATAAAATTAACTTCAAACTTACAAATTACTTCTTTACTTCAAGAAATTTTGATCGCTAATTATGGTATGTTTCATTTGTAAAAGTTTGAAATGACAACTGTTCTTAGCTATCAAAATAAACGCTGACATGCACCACAGGCGCGTCGTTTGAATTGGTTGGGTTTGGATTAAATTGGCATTATTTCTAAAATTTTACATGAAAGAAAAATTTAAAAAACTGAGTACCATAAATTTGTAGCAACATTTTAACTTTAATTTCATATTACTACCTGCGCTGCCTTGAAGAACAATGCAGCGAAGGAAATAAGTTCTACTCGTATTTCCTGGCGCGCAACCCCGTCAAGATCACCGCATGTTCATTTTCTTCGTGCTCCCTGTCAATTTGGGCACTGCCACTCTTAAATCAAAAAGGAGGCGCGACACTAACCGAAATTCAGTGAGACATTTGGTCCGCAAATATCTCGTCCATTCGCGTGTAACTCACAGGCAACCGTAGACTAGGTACTTCACCCATGTTCCACCTACACAAGGGACTGTGTTTGAAATTGTATTATGCATGAGTCAAGAACTTCGCGATCCTCAAGCAAACATGTGACACTTCTTATACATACTTCAATTTTAACACTCGCCGTTATCATGCACTGAGTTGAATTCTGCACTTTACTGAATACGATGCCCTATATGAATTTGTGCTAAATGTTGAGAAAAAATATGAAAATAACGAAAAATCCCGGTTTTCAAATCAAATTCCCGTTTTTTTCAGGTTGTTTCAAATTCCAGTTTTTTTTTACCGGTTTCAAGGATTCCAGGTTCGCGGGCCACCCTGGTCATGTAAAGTGTTTTGAAAATTTAAATACTTTTCGCGAAATTTTCCGTACTGCTGTTTTAGCAGTAATTTATAAACTGTAGAAAAGATTGAGGCTTCATGTAAAGTTGAAAAGAGAAAATAAAAATATCAATTTCAAACTCAGTTGGTCTCGAGTTCATTTAAATCGGCGGGTAATATCAATTTTCGAACAAATTGGTTGAACGGTTAAGCGCTGGCTTTGATCACAGACGGACTAGTCTCATTTGTGGCGAACTCATCGTATTATCGAAAATTGAAAAAAAGGTAACATTTCGAAACTGCAAAGTTGAAGATATAAATTTGTACCTGAAACAAGATCTGTTCTATAAATAAGCACTTTAAAAACCGGTCATGTACTTGAAATAACGCGAGAAAGTATGTGCTGTTGGAGCTACTAGTTTCTCAATGTAGCCTCACTATATATTCTAATTACAGTACTGATATTACTATCCAAGCGAATGTACATAGTTTTGACAACGCTGCGTTGGCAACAGTGCATTGCTCGCTTCTTGGTTGAATTGTACGTTTTGAAATAATAGATGAGGTGTTAGTACTGCAGAAAATGCAGTATTACCAAGCTGCTTCTAATAACGCGAGAAAGTATGTGCTGTTGGAGCTACTAGTTTCTCAGTGTAGCCTGCAATGAGTCTCAGCGCTACTCACTGAGCAGCCCCTGCTGCGGGATCCACGTGGAGCCGATGACGTTGCGTGGGAGGCCCCCGGGCACGCGGGTGGCGTTGACCCGCCAGACGACGCGCTGCGGCAGCGCCCCCAGCACCTTCAAGAAGACCTGCAGCTGCTTGGGGGGCAGCTTCTCCCCGGGCACCAGCGACCCGAAGCTCACCAGCAGCGCGCCCGCCGCGCCCGCGCCGTCCAGGAACGACCGGAAGCGCTGCGCACCACCCCGCACCACACCTCTCGCGAATGACGTCAACAACAGGGAGACATATTAAAAGTAACGGATGCTCGGAAATCCCTCTCGGCGGACGCGCCTTCGGCAGCCGGAAGTCCTTTCTTCGCTTCTTACATTTCGTCAGAATTGTTAGAACTCTTGCTTTGGCTGGAATGCGTAGATACTTTGGAATATTCTGGTCATCTCTCCTGCTAAAACCACTGATTACGAAGTGAACAGTCACGGAAGAGACGCCACTCGCGGCTTGTAGTCTTTCAGACTTCAAGCTAGATGTCACCCACGCTGAGAAAATATTCTACTCACGAAAACCGCACACAGAAAAATAATTGCGTTAAAACAATGGAAATATCAATGCTGTGATTTCACGTGATTCCCAGTATCCTGATTGTAAGAAGCGGCGGAATGAAATGCGGAAAGCATGGAAGAACCTGAAGCAGACGTCTGAGCCAGCGTAGGATCGCCCGCCGAGGGAAAATTCTGTAGTGATCGGTAACGTTTAATTGAAACACTGTCGTTGTACCTTCCTGTTGTTTACAGGAGTGTGAAAAAGAACTACGCCGTATGCAGGCCACGAAAATAAATATAATAATTAAAAATGCAAATAAAATTATGTAGCACAAACGAAGACTATCGTTGGAATTCCCACCTCAGGCAGCGGTTCTGGATTAGGATCCACATTCATCCCTCCGACCTCCACGTAGCCGGGCACAGCGGGCCGCGCGCCGTTGAGGCTGAAGTGGCTGTTGACCATGACGAGGCTGGTGTTGCGCTGAATGAGTTCACTCAGAGGCGGCATATCTGCGCCCAGGTGTTCGCGCAGCAGCTGGTCGTTGAGGCTGCGCCCGCGCAGCTTCTCCCCCCACACGGCGTACAGCTGCCCCAGCGTGTTGAGGGTGCGCTCCCAGAGCGACATGTGCGACGTGAAGGGTAGCTGGGCACCGGGCACGTAAGCTGGGTTCTCTGGGTTGCCCACGCGCTCTTGGACCCACGGCAGCCCCACCAGTGTCGTTATTCCGATGACAGGGGCACCAACCTTGTAAGCGTAACCATAAGCGCAGTCCGCTCCGAACACCTCCACCAGCACGACGTCGTACTTCTCGGGAGTCTCTGCCAGTTGCTTCATCACGGGATGCTCCATGACCTGCGAATGAGCAAATTCAAGCTGCTGAGGAAAACCGAATCACAGTCAAGTCCACTCTAAGAATTCTGGGATACAATAATCGTATGTTTGATTGATGTTTCCCGGCCTGACAACGTCAGTGGTCATTAGTTCCGTAAGTACAGTGAATGTTTTATTGCTGGAGATGCGGTGCTCCCTCTCCGCTGAATGTTGAGATCAGGCACTGACATACACGTCGGGTTGCGAGGAATTTGCCCTCCAGGTATCTTCACAGCGGGGCACTGCTCCAGCCGGGACAAACTCTAAGCTCCCGACTGGTCTCCGAATGTGAGAGGCGATGTAGTGCACGTAAGTGTAAGTGTATGTATGTAAGGGGTGAGGATAGGACAAGGAAGAGGAAGGAGACGCCGCGCGGTACGTTGCCGTTTGTTCGGGTACTGTTCTGGAATTTGCCTATTATTGATCGAAGTAAACAACCAATCAGAGCAGCCGGCAGCGAGAATTCTCTTCAAGACGGAGGTTGAATTCGACCTGGCTCTCCAGCTAGTGTTGAAAATCCTACCCCGGTGAGACTCGAACACTAGGCCCTCCCGGTCAGAGACACTGCAGAGACAGTGGTAATGCTGGCTCGGAGCTTAACTCAGTAAGAAATGTCGTAGGAAAATACTGTATCAGTACAAGAATTTACTCTCGAACAACCTAAGAACCTTAATATAAAAAAGTTATATTTTCTTTACAACTATTTATAATATTTTTTATGAGGTGGGACAGAACAGAATTACACAATCACGCAGGCACCGTGCTGATTTGTATTTCGCACGCTAACCTCTGATTTTAGAGAGTACGATTGCTGTGCGTACTCGATATGAGTGTGGGAAATTAAACAATCCTGATTTTATTATTAATAACAACGTTTATGCTGTCGAAAGTGAATATAAAATGTTAATTTAGCACACATCTTTCGATTTTACAAATGATAATAAAGACATGCAAAGTAAATATTCAACATAATTACCGCTCATTATTTCCAGTGCACATATACGTTACGAGGCACACCACTTTTGAATGTGTCGCCACCGGCAGTTTCCGACGCGGCTAGGAATGGCTGCACAGGCCACAAGACGCCAGTCAGCCTGATATTGCTGCGCACATACATGCTTATTCTACAATTTCTATCATTGCCCCAGTACTGGAGCTCAGTTAACGCTTCATTAAGCTTCATTACTCAACATGCTGTTTAAGTAGATCTGATATCTGCTAGATGCCGAAGGTGATCTGCATTCAACTCCCGGAAAGTTTCTTCTATTTCCCTGGGCTCCATACAATCACTATCCAATCGCTTTCATTTCTGTGAACATCTCCCGATTAAATCGCCTTCACGATACATTTAGGGTTGCCAGATGTCTTCAGAAAATAGTGAACTGGGAGGGAGGGAGGGAGAGAAGAATAGTAAGATAAGACGTATTGTGACATACCAATATGTCACTGAATATTGTACAACATTTATTATAAATGGCGTCAATTAAAGGGGATAAATTATGTGAATATGCTAGCATAGCAACGGTAAGCGAGCCGTCGTCAAGGTCAACATATTCATGCAGTGACAATCGCGGAGACGGCTAGTTAATTCTATATAGAATTCTGGGATGGGCCGAAAAAGCAGTGACAGTCGTGAAGACGGCTAGTTCGTTTTGCAAGAAATTTAGAGATTGGCTAGGTACGAAAGTACATCAAATGTTATCTGCAAATAAACAATCGAAATTATGAACCGAGCTTTGCAGGGCTGAAAGAATACGAGAGACATTCATTCTGACTGATGCCGTGCTCATGAACGGATCGTGCTCCAATTAATGTTAGGAGTTTTTTTTCTTTGGGGACTTGTAAGCATCTACTAGGGAATGGATATTGAGAGAACATCAAAAATTTGAACACTAAGTGCGACAGTGGAGCTTAAAATATTTCACGTGAACGAGTTGGAGGGACATTGAGGGCTTGGGCGAAGTTGTCAGTGATTGGACTGGAATGTTAGCAGCAAATAGTTTATTGATCTGATGAACAGTGATTGAAGTGAGCTTCCGAGAAAAGAAGAGAGAAGATGGTGTCTGGACCTGAGGACGGCGGCGTCGGAGATGGATAAAGATGGTCAAAAAAGCGCGCGAAGACATAAGGTTGGAACGGTCATGACAAACGTTTAATTTTATATTGGGTAAAGTTATACAATATAAACGATTGTTTTAAATTGTTTAATAAATTTCCATGTTTTTGTGAAATGAATATATGATTTTTCATTGAGCCAATTCTAGCAATGAAGTAACAAGATAGAAAGATATTTGCTTTTCAGGTTCCTCGGCCGAGTTTGTTTGAATAAATTGCAGTTTATTTCAATATATTTCTGAACAATTAAATTTACATGAATTAATGTAACTATCACCTGTTTTAATTTCATGTGATTTTTGAATAATGATATGGTAGTCAATAATTTATAAATAAACATCATAGTTACCTACTTTACTACTGGTATCTTCGGATAACATTCTTTGGATTTGACCTATTATTGAACTCAACGGATTAGCTATTTGCTTCAGTCATACATGTTCTGAAAGCAAGAGAGATCAAACTAGTATTGAATAATCATTCTCCCGCTGTTTGAATAGCTGCATTTCGAAGCCTTTAGCTTTAACACAATGTTTTCATGAATTCTTTAAATATTTATCCGATATAATATATTCCGGGTAAAAATCAGTTTTTGGTCAAGGAGTAAAAAATTAAGAAAATTCAATATCTTACTTTGATGATAGGCTCTGGAGATCCTAGTGTAGAAAGAGTTGCTTTGTATTATTTTCAATCCGTTTCTTGTCTCTCTGAACTCTTTTAGAAAGTTTAATCTCTCCTAAATCATTTTATTCTTCCTTTCTTGCTTTTCTTAATTTAGTTCGTTAATTCGCTTGTTTTATCTTCTAAAAGCCTAGTGCTTTGCATTAGAAGACCTCTCATCTACTTTCTAGTAGCGCTATTAGTTCTTGGAACCTTCATTTTCAGAGCTCTGTGAAAAAATATGTGTTAACACACATACCTCTCCTCAATGCAATTTATTCAAATAAGTCATAATACAAATGAAATTTTACGAGAAAGAAGAACTTAAGTGCAGTCAATTAACCTATGTTGTGGAAGAGCTTTTCAAAAGGTATGGAAAAGTAGTAAATTTCCCCATAAGAACTATTTAAACAAAAGAAGTGTTGTGTTTCTGTTGCTTAGAAATCTTAATGCTAATTTAATAAAAATGCCTCGGAAAATTAACAGAATCGAAAATATTACTTCAATACTTGACGTACGAGCATTTCGGTTTCGTGCAGGACACAAAAATTGATTAATGTTTACGTCATCTTTTGCCCATGCAAAAGACTGTAAGGAAAAGCTGTTCATTTACATGAAAGAGCTTTCTCTTCTCAGTGCTGGTACAGCAAAATCTCAGGAACACTTCCTTTTTGCAGAATAAACTTGAAGAAATAGAGTATCCAAACGGTAGAGATACATTCATATGGAGCAAGATATTTCATAACATGAATGACAATTTTCCAACTTATTACCTAATATATGTAGTTACTTTGATTTCCAAACTAAACGCTTATTGCAGTTTTTTCATTAAGATTTTTTTTTAAGGGAAATGTTCGATTTTCAATGCAATGCCCCTGTTGAAGCACGCGAACGTCTCCCTTTGGACTGATTAAGGCTTATAATTTTGCAAAATTCTCCCATTTGAAACGGTAAATGTCCTTCTAATTGCGCATATTGATTCTTCAATATGCTAGCTTCCTAAGAAACATTTTTTAAAATCAATTTCAACAGTTATTTTTCTCGCAATTTTAAAATTTCAGACCGGATCGGTCACGTCGCTAAGAGCCCATGTTAAAAAGACAAACATTACGATGACATTACGCGAAAACTAGACGGTAAAAACCATTCAAACTTGATCAGAATATAGAACAACCTCTGATCTTTTGATTAAAACAATAAAAAGCTATGTTAAACATATCAAGTATCTCGCTCAAACTACCTTAAGTGGTGAAAAGCTTTGAAGACTAAATCGAAGACATGCAATTCATCTTTCTGAGTTTTTGTCAAATGACAAGTATTAAGACTATTAGCTCTAGCTCGGTGTTAGAATCTGCTTTTACCATTAAATATTGAAGAAAATATCAGTGTTACCTATGTCTGGGCGAAAGGAAATCTGTTTCTTTTCTGGTTTTCTCTCGTTTTCATGCATGTATAAACCAGGGCCATCTTTAGGCACAGGCAGACGAGGCTCGTGCCTCAGGGCCCCCATGATCAAAGGGCCCCCACAGATAAAAAATATATAACAAAACTGAAAAATTGTAATATTTACTACATATATATTGATTAACTTAAATATATTGAGTGGAACCAATATAGACTGCATCTGAATCAATTTATGTTCACGATTAAAGTAATATTATATATTTCTAACATCAATGGTACAAATGTCGAGAGATTAATAAAATATGTCACTTATAATTTGATCAGTTCAGTTTTCGAAGTCTGTCGCCAAGTCAAACAGCTGTCTACAAAGAATCGTTCTTTCTAACAATGCACATGTTTAACAACAATGCGCGCTCTTTCATACAAATTTACCAGACTTACCAAACGACCTTCGTATTGCTTGGCAGCAATCGGCAAGTATTGAAAATGAATTTAGTTTGCAGTCAGAAATCGAATGAAGAGCAAGTGCAATACAGTGTTAAATGTTATAAGTATAATATAAAATACAACATCTTTACATAATTAACATCTGAAAGGTTTATCATATAATTTGAACCCACGACGGAACACACTAAAAAATGTAAGTTTAAGATACATTTAATTACATTTTAATGTATAATTTTGTAAACCACAATGTTTATTTATTTTAATAAAATTATATTTTTATAACTAATAAATAACAATACTATAACACTATAATTAATGAATTTAAAAATAGAGCAACAAACAAATAAAAATTGATTAAAGGATATTAAAAAGTGTATAATTTTATTATATTATAATTTGTATAATAAAGTTTCATGGTTGAAAATTAAGAGTATTTAAGAATTACATATTAACGAATCAATCATTTAGACAAAATTTTTATTTTAAATACAAATATGATAACATATAACAAGTGTAAATGAATAAAAAAAATCAATATGATTAAGAAATATCAACCCAATTTTTAACATGCAAAGTGACATTATAAAAAATTGAAAGCACCGAAAATGTTTGCTTTTGTGAACTGTGAATTTGACGCATGCAGAAAGTATCTGTAAATAAACTAATTTGAATAACAGTATATTGTATTTTCTTCTAGAGTTCATTGGTATTTCATTTTACTGGTACCATGTCGAAACGCACATATCCAAGCGGTGCATCTAAGAGAAAAAAAAGCGATTGAGGAGAACGAAAGGATTAAAAAATTACCCAAACTGACATCTTTCTTTACAAAATCAGTAAATCCATGTATATCTTCAAATGACACACCAGAAATTCTTTGGACACGCCGAATGAAATTAAGGGCATTGAGGCATTGAGACTAAAAGTCGCAGGCGCATTGAGACTAAAAGTCGACAAATTTGGGTAGAATTAGTGGTCCAAGGGGTGACGATCCAGTTTCCGGCAATTGTTGTAAAGAGTTTAATTCGTCCAATTATTCTGGGGATCGACGGCCTAAAGATGTATAATGCCAAACTCGACGTAAGTAACAGGTGTATAACGTTACAAGGTGATCAAGGGCAACAACATTGTTTAGGGGTCGGAGAACCGGAGGACGAAACTCTGTGTATTTGCGACATTGTGGAACGTATCGAAGAAACCGGGAACCAATTTCACATAGCGGCAGAAGGCGCGGTCGACGAGAATGGTATTGATAGCAGTAGCACAGTTGAAGAAGTGATCAGCGAATATCAGGATGTTTTTGGGAATTCTACAGATCCAGTCAAGGGGTATCAATTCGAAATTGAGCTAATAGATAAGGAGCCTTTTAAGGTTAAGCAATATCCGATTCCCCAAATGTATAAAACTGAGGTTAGGAAGCAGATAAACACGATGCTCGAGGAAGGAATTATAAAGAAATCGGTAACTATGTAAGTCCGATTGTGATAGTGCGGAAGAAGAATAACGCTATTAGGTTTTGCATAGATGCTAGAAAATTAAATAGTAAAACCATTGCTCGTCGCGAAAAAACCGCCTAAGCTGGAAGAAATGATACGGAAGATCAAAGGAGCTAGGATTTTTACTGGGTTGGACTTCACTGCATCGTACTGGCAGATAGGATTACATCCCGAGTCGAGGAAATTTGTAAGTTTTACGTTCGAAGGCAGTACGTATAGTTTCCAGAGGATGGCTTTTGGACTAAAGAATAGTGGCGTGGCCCTAATCAGGTGTACCTAAACGATGTGATTCCAAACGACCTGAAAGAAACGATTGTCATGTACGTTGACGATATAGTGTTATTTTCAAGCAATGTAGCGGAACATTTGGAAAAGGTAAGACAACTGTTTGAAATATTTCGGAAATATAATCTAAAACTAAACATTGGGAAATGCCAGTTTGGAAGAAATAAGATAGAGTTCATGGGACACATAATATCGGACAGAGGAATGTCTATCCAGGACCGAAAACGGGAATTTATCAAGGGATTGCCACGCCCCAGAAATGTTAGAGAAGTTAGAAGATTGATAGGGGTGTGTAACTATTATTCTCGATTTTGTAAAGGGTATTCGGAGGTGGTACACCCGATAATAGGATTACTGAAAAAGGGAAAAAATGGGAATGGAACGCGGCGTGCCAAGATTCATTCGAAAAATTGAAAGTACTGTTTAACGAAACATTCTAATTTGTTATCCCGACTTTGAAAGAAGAATGTATCTGCAGGTGGACAGCAGCGGGTTTGCCATGGGGGCTGTGTTGTTCCAATTAGATCGGGAGAATAAACAAAGAATCATCGCTTTGGAGAGCCGAATATTGACACCAAACGAACGACATTTTACAACCAATGAACGGGAAGCGTTGAGTATTGTATGGGCGACGCAAAAATTAAGAACTTTGTTGATTGGACAGCAATTTACAGTAATAACAGATCACAAAGCGTTGATCTTCTTAATGCGTAGTCACTTAAATAATGACAGGCTGTTGAGATGGTCGTTGTGGCTTCAGCAATTTGACTTTGATATTCGCTATTGTGAAGGCCGGGAGAACGTCTTACCCGATTATTTATCTAGGATTAAAATACAAAAAACGGAATGTAGACAAGAGTCAGAACTGAACGTGATACAATTGGTGGAAATACGACCACGATAGACTAAAGAAGAATTGACGAAACTTCAAAGGGAGGATCCTCAAGGGAATCGAATCATAGAACAGATCGTAGGTGAAGTCAACAATTCGAACAATAGTAACCCAAAATTATCTATGTGGAAAGTACATGAAGGACTGCTATTGCACAGTACGAAAAACAGGGGGACGCAATTTCAAGTATGGGTTCCGGAGGCGCATAGGCGAGAACTGATTAAGTCAACACACGAACATTTCGGCCACTTTGGGGCAAACAAAATCGAAATTATTTTAAGATCTAAATGTTATTGGAGGGGCATGGGACGACAGATCCGCAGGCAAGTCAGTCGGTTTGATATTTGCCAAAGAACGAAGCAGCCCAATCAAAAGTATGAAGGAAGTACTGAGGCTAGTATAACACCCAAGGAGTTATTTACACATTACCGCGTTATATACAACACCCAGGGAGTTATATGCAGTAGATATTTATGGACCTATGCCAAAATCCAAATTCGGAAATCAGTACCTATTGGTCATCATGGATGTATTTTTAAAGGTCGTAAAACTGTATCCTATCAGGAGAGCAAATGCCCAAAATTGTATAATTCAGTGTCGAAAATTTTTTGAGGAATTTGGTACGCCACGGAAAATCATTAGCGATTTAGGAACTCAATTTACTGGTGGAAAATGGGAGCATGAAATGAAAGAAAGGGAAGTCCGGATATGTTTTACGACAGTCAGAAACCCACAGGCGAACCCAAGCGAGATGTTTATGAAAGAAATTTCGCGGCCATTCAGAGTATATACGGCAGAACATCATAATCGATGGATGGAAGCGGTCCCTGTACTTAATTACGTCTTAAACCACATTCCTCATGGGAGTACGCGTTGTACGCCGTTAGAAGTTCATCTGGGAAGAACAAGTAGGGAAGATCCGTTTGTAGGACTGAAGATACCCGCGGAAATTAGTGGAATTCTTGAAATTAGTGGAAATTAGTGGAATATTCGAGTTGTATACGAAAATTTCAAGGAAGCGGCTGCAAAGAGGAAAAGAAAACAGAAACAGCACTTTATGGGAACGTACCAGGAAAATGATGAAGTATTAGTTAGGGTACCACAAGTGTCATCGGTAGATAAAAAACTATTTTATAAGTTTTTTCCGCTATATAAAGGACCCTATAAGATAGAAAAGGTTCTTAGTAAAAACGCGGTAATTTTGAAAAATGAGAACGGAAGACAGATCGGCACATATAATTATCGTAACATTAAACCCTATAAGCGGGACGACTCTTATGACTAGATAAACGATAAATAGTTTGCCATTAAATGTGTCATATTTTGTAAATAGTAGTGTATGTTATTTTATTGCTTTATGTTTTATATAATATGTCATGTTGTAAATAGTAGGTTAATAGTAGGCAATTGGTTGAGCAATGAACAAAGGACCCAATGAAATAATAATAAATATGTCGGCAATAAAACTTTGTAATTAGTTATAAGGCAGTAAGAATGAAGAGGGTCTGTACAGTGTAGTGAGTGCCAATGCAACGAAGGTACGAAAAATTCAAAGTGTCAGTAATTGTGGTCTTGTCATTTGAGTCCAGACAAATAAGATGACGCTTAGGAGAAGGGAAGTTGTGGCATACCAATATGGGGACGTTTTATTACAGAATATTTGTCGTAAATGGGCAGGGCAAATAATAGGCAATATGGCGCCTTAGTAACGACGTCGTGGTTGTCAGGATAAACAAACATTCATCTGACCGTGGAGGCAAGGCGAGGCATTATGGGTTTTTAAAAGGGAGGAAAAATTCATTCGGTCGCATGTCGTGACGGTGAGCAGTTCGCTCGAAAATAGATTAATTTGTGCATGTTAGGACTTTGCATATTTTTTCTTGCTATAAACGGAAGATAGAACTGAGAGATTTTTCTGTGCGGTGTAAGCATAAAAGCACTAGATATTTATACGGTGAGAACGGGCATCAGACCTAATATAGTGGAGCTGGAACAAATATTTGAGTGGTGCGAAGCGGTGAATCGGCGGTGTTCGTCAAGAAAGAAGAGAAGATTCGTGGTAACTGGACTGCGGGACTTCGGAGCTTCAAATACAAGAAGGGAAGGCGTGTTTTCGAGGGAATACCAATCAAGAGCATGCGAAGACCAGAATCGCCGTATAAGGTTCGAACCAAGAAAGTTCTTCAATGTAATTTTTTTTTATTTTAATTTGCTGCATTGATAAGAAATACACATTAAGTTTCTCTTGAAAAAAAGATAAAATGATTTTCATTGGCCAATTCAAGCTAATAAGTAGCTATATCAAATAATCTCTGTTTTCAGATTCCTCGCCATTCTGTATAGATGGCAGATCGGGTAATCGGCTATTAATAGATAATAGCGATTATATCTGACGGGATCCATCGCCCCAGCTAGCGGGATAATATTCATTTTTTTATCAGAGTAATAATAGTTAAAATATTATCGTAACCTTTTTCCTGGCGCCCATGTTATTAGAAATTCGGAAACGGGTTACGACGAATCGCCCAATAATTGTAGCAGTTAGGGGCATGTTTCAATAAATATATATATATATATATATATATATATATATATATATATATATATATATATATATATATATATATATATTTTTAAATAGGTGGGAGAGGGGGTCCATATTAAAGGGAATCTCTTTCACCTTTAGGTCCCACAGCTCCATCTGGTCCAGGAAGACCTCTGGCACCTGGTGCACCTCTTTCTCCTGGCGGTCCTGCTGCTCCTGTTGGCCCTCGCAAACCTCTTTTGCCTCGCTTTCCTTCACTTCCTGTAGGGCCAGGAAGACCTCGAGGGCCTGGCTGACCTGATTCTCCTTTCATTCCTCCTTCACCCTTAAAACCTCGCTCTCCTGGAGTCCCCTGTTAAGAAAGGCAAAATATTTTCAAAAGAACTTCAGTGATATAGTTATGTAAATTTGGATACACATTGCTTAAGTTGCATTTAATCCTTGAGGGCAAGGGAAATCGCAGTTAAATAAGATTCCATTTGTGTACTATTTTCCCTTTTGTCTCTCTTCTTTTATGAGACTTTCAAAAAAGATTTTTCATTATCTATTTTGTCTTTGGATTTACAGTAACTAAAATATGCACTGGATAGAGAAGTATAGTTTTCACATTCATGTTGTTTACATTCGCAGCATTGAAAAAGATATAGATCTAAGAAGAAAAAAAAACCCACACACATCGCTATCTTCTTTGTGTAATTCAATCAGATATTGTATATAGCAGTTCCTCTACACCTAGTATGATAGTATGATGATTAGGCAACAGATGGTACTGCAGTGGCTCAGTACTCAGTATTTTTCTCAAATAATGTACACTATCATGTCTTCTGTAAACTTTGATTTTTACTCTCCTGCTATCTTGCAAAACTTCATTTATAGGATAATGGCAAATAAGAAAACCTCATAGTTTTACTAACAGGACTGCCTTTGCTGCCAGGGGCACCTGGGCTGCCTGACAATCCAGGTGGGCCTCTTTGCCCAGGAAAGCCCGGGGGGCCTGATAATCCAGCAGCCCCTGGACTGCCCTTCTCTCCTGCTGATCCATCCTTTCCAGGAGGTCCTGGAGGTCCCAGATCTCCTGGCTGCCCAGGTCGTCCTGATTCACCTGGAAGGAAAGAATGGAAAAATATATAATAAACACTTAGAACACTCACATGCATGTATACATATTTCATTTTATGGCAGAGGAATGATAAAATGAATGTTCTAAAATATCAGTTATCTCTTGTGTCTATAATCCTTGTTGAGTTAAAGTGTTAAAGTTCTGCAAATTATCAATTAACAGACTTCATAAAAATGAATAAAATGTGTTTTATGGAAATGAAGAAAGTTAGTTCATCTCTTTAATGATTGATTTATGAGAATTACAAACATGAATGTTTATGGAAATAACATACCTCGTGGACCTTGCAAGCCCTGACTTCCTTTTGGACCTTGGCTTCCTTGGTCACCCTTTGACCCTGGACTACCAGGAAATCCTGGAGGTCCAGGTTTACCAATAGAACCCTACACAAAATGTTTTGGGAAATCAGATATTGCTTGTAATATTTACAAGATTTGTATACATACACATTTATATAAATTTTTTTTATTATAGAATAGTCAGGACTTTTCATACTATTAAAGTATCTTAGATATTGTGCAAGTATTAACTAAATAATAAAGGTAAATTACTATAACTGTTTTGTGTTTAAACATTATTTTTGTAATGGCATTAATTTTTTTCTTCAGTGGCGTAATTGTGTGTTGTTAAAACCTTACAGCATTAAATTTACAGCAAAGTTTATGTTTGCTACTTACTGGAGGGCCTGGGGGGCCTGCAATTCCATCTACACCTCTGACTCCTGGAGGACCGGGGGGTCCTTCTCTGCCTCTCTCTCCTCGAGGACCTGCTTGTCCCTGAAAATAGGAAAAAAGTGGTTAAAAACACATCAGAACTCTGTGCTTCCTCATCTAAGTGGTCAGATATGTCCATCTGCATGTTACTAAGAATTCTTTGTTTAGAGTCTTTCATTTACATTACTAATATTCAAGATAGAAGTAATACCACTTCGGCATTGGAATTTTTTTCCTGTTGTGAAAAGCTGAGAGAATTTATCTGGAAATTTTCAAACCACAAGTGGTATTTAATAAGACTATTCTATGAATGAAATTCTGTTGAAAATATTTTGAGAACGTGCCAAACACAAAATTATATTATGTGAAAGTGCACACCACCTCCTTTGACTGATATATCTAAGGCCAGAAGAGTAAAAACAGTTGGATAGAAAGAGTGATATTTTTTTTAAGATTCCCTGGAAGATTAGATTTTCTGGTGGTTCACTACCCAATCAGGATGGTGAACTACCAGAAAATCTAATATTCTAGAGAATCTATATAAAAAAAATCACTGTTAAATACTCTTGGTTTAATTTCATGAGTGAAATTGTCCATCTAATCTGAATGTTAAGGTGAATTACCTTAACTATTAGAAAATGTTAAAAAGAAATCTAAAAAAGGGTTCTAAGGAAATAAACTCAATGCATATTTTGATTGTCACTAATGTCCATTGTGCTGCATTGTGAATGATTATGAAGTCTATATACATCTAAAGTGAAATTTGTGAATTTATTTTTTAATATCTGAGCATCAAATCTTCAGTTTTGAATTTAGAGTTCTCTGAGCAAACCACAATTTGATACATCCAAATATAATAGAGATTAGCTTATGAAATGTATCATATTGTCTTTATAAAGAGTTCCAATTATTATATTATTATCATTGGGAGGCTGCCTGTGTGTTCATTTACCATACACATACATTATGCTTCAACTTTTAAAACAACTTAACATTTGTTTTGTCATTGATTAAAACAATCAGTTTGTCACTTATTATACAAATTTGCTTAGAGACATGGACATGTCCTAGGTTGTAGGTGTTTTGTTTTGGCTACATGTTGGTGAAGTTCTTTGTCTAGCAACTGTATTTACTTGTGTTATGGTAATATTGTGAGAAAGACAAACTGATTGTTTTAATAATAAATCAGTGACAAAACAAATGTTGTCTTAAAAGTTGAAGTACTAAAATTAGAGATCGTAGATTTTCGCAATTGCTAAACATGTGAATTTTTACCAGATGCTGAGAAAAATTAGTAATTGTATGTTTGACGGTCAGACCAGTATATTTCTGAAGGTTTTCAATCTGGGATAAAATGCGAAACTGATCACAAAATGCAAAATCTCATACAAAGTGCAAAATGGCCATGAATCTGCAATTTAAATGCTAAATTGAACTTTATGGTTTCCTTCATGTTTGCTCTCTAACTGCGATGCAACATCAACCAGACATCAATGTTTGAAAACATTTAATTTGACAGTGGCCAACAGTGTAGAAGATGAATGATTTTTCATTCATTATAGTTTCATTGTAACTGACAGAAGAAATAGGTTATAGACAGAAAGAAGCCAACATTGAGATATGCTTTCAGTTAATTTTCCATTGATTGTGTTTCATATTGATAATAGGAACTTATGTAAATTGATTTCATTTAATGAAATACATGACCTTTTAAAAGGATGTTGTGTTGTTTAAATAAGTAAATTACAAATTGCAAGAAAGTAAATTAGAATCCTTTTCCTCTCCTTTGAATATCATTATTCAGAAACTATAGATCAGTACAAGACAGGAATCATTTGCGGATTTAAATGTACTTCTTCAAATATTTATTGAAGATCACAAATGTCAAAATATTAAGTTAGTTTCCCTTATTTAATGGGAAAATTTAAAATTCATCTTCAGTTTTTTATCTAAAAAAACCTCCCTCAACAACAATTTTTTCAACAAATGCTAAATCTTAATTTTTATAGTGCTACAAAATGCTTTAACCTTGTTTTCAAAATGAGTGTTTTTTTAAATTTTAAGTGATAAATTCTACCATCACCAAGCGTAATGCATATGATTATAATTATTTCTTTTCTCTAAAACCGTCAACTAAGTTTATTTAAAATATTTTATTAGAATAACAGAAATGATCAATTATTTTCAATTTTTTTTGTCTTGAAAATGTAAAATCTAAAATGGTCTTTGAGCCCACCATTCATTGAAAGTATTTATAACTCTAAAAATGAAAATATGATTTAAAATTATCAATTTTTTTTTCTTTGCCATTGAGAAACTACAGCTTGTAATCTGTCAAAATTTTCTCTTTTATCTATTATATTATTAATTTTGCCTATTTTCTTTAATTAAACATGAAAGTTTACTTACTGTAGGTCCAACAGGGCCCATATGACCTGGAGATCCCTGTGCTCCTTTCTCTCCAGCTTGTCCTTGTTCACCCTTTGCTCCATCAATTCCTGGAAATCCACGATGTCCTTTGATTCCAGGTAAGCCAGGCATGCCTGGCAATCCTCGGTTTCCTGGGGGACCAGCAGGTCCAGGCTGACCTGCTTCTCCATCTTCTCCTGATTCTCCCTAACACAATAAATTATTAGTGCGTTTCCATGCAAAATAATCAGCAAACATTAAATCCACTCAATGGCATAGCTTCAGTTGATGTCACCCTGAGCGAAACACATCGTATCAGCACAAACTCGTTTAACACAAATTTCATCTTGACACAAATAAAACTTTGGTTCCGGCAAGGGATTACAGTAACATGGACATTTATAAAACTCAGAAAACAATTTTTTTTAACACAAACTGATTATTTTGGTCCCTTGGAATTCATGTCAAATGAGGGTATACAGTATAAAAATATCTATTACTGAAAAGTTTATACATTATTTAATAAACTTACAAGTGTTTTTGCACATGACATTTATTTATATTATTTTAAAAAACTGTATTTAATTTAGAATAATTGAAATATAATTTTTAAATAAATAATCTAAAATGTATACCTAATTAAGTATACCTAATTAACAAATGGGGTTTTTTATAAAAATACTTTTCGAGATTTAATAAAATTTTCTAATTGGTATCACCTGGAGTGAGCACACCCAGTTCATCCGAACTACGCCACTGAATCTACTTTTTATCTGATAAAAATAACATGCCTAAATGTTTTGATTTTTTGATATTTCAAAGTTTTGCTTGAGAACTGCATCAATATTTTAAATTATTTTGAGCTAGGTAGATGATTTCAACCATTAGGTCTTACATCTTTGCCTGGGAGTCCAGGCAAACCACGTGGCCCTGAAGGTCCAGGAGGTCCACTTGGACCAGGGTCTCCTGGCTCACCACGAACACCTTGGAAACCTTGTGGACCTGGAGGTCCTGGAGGTCCTGTAAAAGAAAAATATGATAATGTAATCATTGATTCATTGGCTTTCTGGATAATGAAAACAAGGGAACTCTAGCAGATTTTTTAAATTAAAACTATTTTATATTGTTTCTCAAGTATACTTGCAATGTTAATAACAGGTCATTTGATAACTGCAATTCATTCTTTAATGTTCTGGAACACCTACCAGGAGCTCCTCGAGGTCCTACTGGTCCAACCTGTGCTTGGATGTAAGCTGATTCTGGCCCTAAGGGTGCAACACCAAAACCAGTTCCTGGACCTTTGTCATTGGTTGCATATTGCTGGGATAAAGCTGTTAGATAGTGGGTTAACTGAAATAAATCAATAGAAAGACACATATTTAATTGTAATGTATATTTGAGACTCCTGTCTATTAAATTTTGTTTACAGAAACGCATATAAGCGCGCGCACACGCGCACACTTTAAATTTACTATTTAAATACTACGCCAAAATACTCCGTAAATAAGTATTTAAATACATACTCAAAATACATTTGGTTTTGAATAGCTAAATATATACGTACTTAAAATACTTCAAATACTAAAAATACAGTAAATACAATAATTTTTTATTATTACTTTTTTATTGAAACAATTTATTGTAATTGTCAATTACAATAAATTACTAATTGACAGTCATAAATTTCTGAACAATAACTTGTAAGTCATTAGCGGAATTTCCATTGAAAGTGACCAGTTTTTCAAACAAATCATGAGACAATGAACCCCCTATTTGGCGAATGTATGAAACCCGCAAAGGAAAACGGTCGTGCAACTGGCGCGGATGAACTAAACGCTTTCTAGAAACATTAATTCAAGATGGCGTTGGATGAACTAGTGTTAAAAGTCATAAACGTTTGCGTCTGATGCATTCAAACCCGCATTCAAGAATGAGTGTTAAACACAAGGGTAAGGTTAGATAAAGCGTCGATCTAAATTATCGATATTATAGATCTATTTGTTTCATATACTTTTGTATTCGTTTTCGTATACTTACATGTTTGTACGATTTCTAAGGAGAACGTATTTTGGGAATTTAACTTTGGAAAAAAATAAATGAAAAAAAAAACACTGCACTTTTGAAATTGGGAGTAAAAACATTAGTACAAAATGCAAATGAAATAAGGCTCAATGCAAAAAACATCTTTGAACTATTTACTATTAGGAGAAACATTTTTCTTATATTAAAATGGATTTTCACGTGGGATTTCAATTTTTCTGAAGTTCGTCCAAAATGCTGAGAAATTTTACTAATTTTGAGTGTAATTAAAAACAAGGTCCAAGGTCAAACGGACACACTCAATATGATGTTTCTAGCTTTTTTTACATCACATTGAACAAGTCAAAAAATTTGTAGACTAATTAGTCTTCCAATTGGAAGGGATCATGCTTTTTTCGGCCGACTTCGCGTGGAATTACCCTTTTATAATTTAAAAATGAAGGGAATAAAAATTCAAGAGCTGAAAGGGGCTTTTATTTTTGTTTCAATGAGATTCATTCACTAGCAGAATAAAAAAAATCCTCGTTTGTTGAGGCTGCAAAATAGCTTCAGTAAATTGTTTGGGAGAGCCACAGAATGCGATTGGCTACCTCTTCCTAGCTTGCCACAAGGGAAAATACTGAAAGGCAATTATTTGAGAACTATTAGTTTATCTCAGCCTGAAAATTGTTGACAATGGGGAAGTTTGTCAATGTTTCCTTAGACGAACATAAGATTGTTTTCTGTTATAATTCGCGCGACATACAATTTTAGTTCACTACTAGCTCTAACGCGTGCAAAACACACACTGCTATCACTAGTCAAAATTTAATTTCTTCAATGCCGCCAAGATGTGAATTACCACGGCCTTTTACTGACGAGGCGATCTTTTGTGTGAACGCACGGCTGAAAGATTCTCCAATTACCTCTCGTGGCGTCATATGTATAGTCGTATTTCTTCGAAATCTCGGCAATGGGAGCGCATTTGCGCGCCAATATCTCTCAGCTGAGGTCATAATACCAACCCTACATAATTAAATTGATAATCGTTAGCGTATGTACGTGCATCTTAACGGTTTTTTACGCAAGTGAGGTGAGTCGAGTCGCCGCGAAACTGTTCGGCAACCTTTTTAGATAATGCTATTCTACACATACCGCGCCTTCATTTGGAAATTCTGTTAATTTTGGGAATGTAGACACTCCGCAGTGTCTCCAGTATCTGGCGCGATGTCGCGAGCGTGTATGAAAGCAGTTCAACTCTCAACTATTTGTCCTTCCGAGTTTAATACGAAATATGTCTTTGTCTTTCTCTCTGGAAGCGAACCCGCTGTTTTTGGAGAAAAAATAGTCCAACGCGGGATGTTTAAAATGCATGCTCTTTGCTCTTAATTAGCGCCAAGGAATTGTTATAAATGATAGACGTCAAAGTACGGCACCAAATTTGAATTAATTTTGGCCGCCCATGAACCAACATAATTCCCGCCCGCGAAGGGAATCGAACCGGGCCCGTTGTGAAGGGCCGGCGTGCTGTAGGAGAAGTTGCAAATGGAATAAACACTGTTGCCAGCGCAGACTGAGATGGACATCGAAGAGGCGACCCGGTGCTCAAATATGGGACGTCAAAGCAATGACGTGGCGAAGAGCGAAAACTTCGATGTATATTAAAATTCTCTGATATTTCGACTTCGATTTATGTATAATAGGCCTAATTGGAATGTAAATTGCACACTCTGAGAAATAATCGTCCACATTTTACTTCAACACATGTAAAACAAATACCATGATACTGATTATTACAAAAAAATGCCCTTGATTCCCCATGTATATACATTTGCAATTTTTAAAACCTGATGTACAAATTGTGCCTATTTGGTATGTGGTATCTATTTGGTTTGTGGTATCTACAGGCCCTTGGTTCTTTTCTTTTGACTCTTCTTTCGTATTGTCATTATATGTATTATAGAATGCAGGTTTGGGCACAATCAAGTAAAACCAGTTGGAAAATTAATTATTTATTTTTTGTAATTTATTTTCCCAACGTTTAAGCAGTTTAAACAGTAAAAGGAATTGTTCTTTAATTACAGACTGACTCATAAGTATAAGAGAAAAATTCTAAGACACAATCTAATAAAACCAATTGGAATATTAAGGACTCGCTTATTACTTATCACCAAAATTAATAACTGTTTTACTATTTACATCAGAGATTCCAAGCCTTTATCGTTCATCGACCTCTTTTAACAGAAATTTTGTTGGATCCATCAATCACTCACGTTATTCTCTGTAATATATCATGCATCGTGGTCAAAATGATGGTATGTTCGAAATTGCCTTGTGGTTGAGCTACAGCAAGTTTACGTCCCAAATTTCGATTTGCGATTTCCAGCTTTGTTTGACTTAGGCAAAACTTTTTACAAATAGGACAAAAATGGGCAAAACTCTCCTAAACAATGTGTTCAAAAGTTCGAAATTCACAAGTGGCGGTACAAGTCACTTTACGGTCCAAAATTTGATATGGGATTTCCTGCGTAGTGTGACTTGGGCAAAACTTTTTAATGGCTCTATGAACTTGGACTCATCGTGGGAAAAACGATGGTATGTTGTAATTTCGAAATTGCCTTGTGGGAGAGCTCCAGTACGTTTAAGTCCAACATTTTTATTTCCGATTTCCGGCTCTGCCTTGAGCAAAACTTTTTACAAAGAGGATAAAAATTGGCAAAACTCTCCTATACGATGGTGTATTCAAAAGTTCGAAATTCACAAGTTACGGTGAAAGTCTCTTTAAAGTCCAAAATTTGATTTTCGATTTCCGGCGTTGAGTGACTTGGGAAAACGTTTTAAAAGTTGGGCAAACTTGGGCAAAACTTTGGTGTATGACATTTTGTTTTGAGAAAGTGGGGGTGCCAACTTCACGCATCTCACCCATTCCTTTCGACATGGAGCGCCATGCGCGGTAAACACATGGGTGAGCGTTCAGCATACAGAGAAGGCCAATGAGGAAGAACAAAATGAGTGAAAAAGAATATAGGTGACATGAAATAAGCAAGAAGATGAAAAAAATAGGGAAAGGAACACCTGAGAGCCTTCTCAGTACTCCCCCGTCAGGACGTGGACCAAACTACCTCGAATGGGAGACAAGTCAAGAAAATTAGTTTTTGTAATTTTTGAAATAGTGGTGCTACAGAATGGCGTAGACTTTCTTGTATTTATTTTCTATTTTCTTTGGTCTATGCTAACTATTGGGACTTGCCGCATCATCTTGCCAAGTGCCATCAATCTTCGCCCGAAGTACATTTTTTAACATTTTCTCAACTTTCCGGTTCCCTAGAGGTAGAATTGAAATATTACTTTAAGAATATTAAAGAACATTAAAACCTTGAAAATGGAAATTTTCAATTAAATATTTGGAACCGTATTTTAAAAAATGGCGTTTAAGCATTACTGTAAATGTGAAATTTGAAGCTCTTTATCAGAGACAAATTTTGAGTTTTCGATAAACTTCATTTTAAGTGCTTAAAGTCATTTGAAAAGTATTTAAGTCATTTGAAGTGCATTAACAGTCAAATGCACACATGTTTATAAATGGCTGGAAATGTGCATATTAATGGCGCGAGAGATATTTAAAAAAATTATTTGCGTAATTTTTGAAAAAAAAGAATACAACAAAAATAATTTTTTAATAATAAACAGTTCAATCAGCATTATTCGTTGCCAAAGTTTGAAGGAAAAATTTGGAGCCATTTTTGAGAAAATGGCTTTTGAGCCTTTCTGAAAATGCGGAATTTAGAGCTCATTTTTACAGAAAACTGTTGAGTTTCCGAGGAACTTTATTTGACATTATTTAAAGCACATGTACTCATTAATCGAATAAAGTGAAGACATTGACTCTAGTGTAAATATTTCCGACACGGGAGACTAGTCAAAAAAACATTCATATTTGTAATTTTTGAAAAAGCAAAAGAATAGAGCAATATGGTCTTTATGAAATGGGATAGGGGCTTTTGGTACTATCCCTACCAAAAATTTAAACTAAAAAATTTGGAGCCGTTTATGAGAAAATCTTGTTTTTGTTATTTTTTAAAATTGCAAATACTGCATGCACTATTGCACGAAAACTACTAAAATTTTCAAAAAAGTCTACATAGCCTAAATGAAAGAGATATTTATGGGCAACAAATTTCATTCATATTCATTCATTCATCTCTGCCTTCAATTTTATGGTTGTAGAAAGACGCCGAAAAAATTCAAACCTTTGCAATTTTCGAAACTTCAGAGTTAACCGTAGAATTCGGACCTATGCCGATTCTTTTACTCTGTTCTTACAAGAAATTTAAAGAAAAAATTTGTAGCTGTTTTTGAGAAAAAATTAAAAATGTCCAGGGGGCTTCTATTAAAGTACCCACAAATTTTAAAGAATGTTTTTCAAAATTTCAAAACTTCAACTAAAGTCAGATCACATGGGTTTCAAAAATTGGGAAAAGATCGTATGTGTGGTTTAGGCGCTAGGTTTGTTCACTTACGACAGACAGACGGACAGACAGACGGACGGACGTTTTGAAAAAAAGAACAACAGTTTTTCGGTATCAGGGGACTGCAAAATGTGTATTTCTGTTGAAATATCGAAATCTATTTTCCTCAGCATTACATAACTTTCTCTATACTACGTATATTACTTCGTATATACGTATGTATACGAATGTATACGTATCTTGGTTGGGACATGTGCAGAGAATGGGAGTGGAAAGAATGCCTAAACATATACATAAAAATAACATTCTGGGCGTACGAAAACGTGGCAGGCCCAGAAAAAGTTGGATCCAGGATGTTGTGGATGACCTGAAAACAATGAAAGTCACTGGATGGTGGGAGAAGGTCGAAAGAAGAGAGGAATGGAGGCAGATCGTGAAGGCAGCCTTGGCCCACATCGGGCTGTAGTGCTTTGGAAGAAGATACGAAAAAATAAAAATTTGCTACGAGAAAGTGAGTTTCATTCACTTCTAGTTTATTATGTGGCACAGAATCATCTCATTAATTTTGTCAATAATTTTTTACCATTAGGTTATTCTAGAAAAAATAGTGATCTATCGAAGGACTTTATTAAAAGTAGATGTGAGAAATTAGGCAAATATCGGGTTCAAAATTAATTTCCTTTTATCTAAAATTAAGATTTTGTTATTAAATCCCCCCAAAATATATTATTGAGATTATTCGGGGGAAGAAATAATGTTAGAAACAATTCTTGTCATTTGCAATGTGTCCAGATATGTTGGAAAGATCACAATAAATTCAGTGCTAAATGTAGTCTTCTATAAGAAGTCACTGTGTTTAAGTGTGCATCATTCAAATATCATTCATTACAAAAAATAAATAATACCATTTAATGTGCAAAATAATTTTCTTGATTAATTGAAAACAAATTTGATATGTGTTTGTCCAAAGATATAATATTTTTAGCTTAATGGTAAGCTGTTTAACATAATGAGTGTTGTCGTACATTGACGTATGACTTACATCAGGAACTGGACCTGGTGGTCCAGGGTTGCCTGGAACTCCAGGGGTACCTGGGTGCCCAGGGATACCTGCACTGCCTGGTCTTCCTGGTTCTCCTGGCCTTCCGATATCACCCTTAAAATTAGAAAGTAGTCTTAAACTCATAAGTTATTATATTAGTTAGATGGAAAATGTATATTTACTTAAATATTTTACTCACGGGAGGTCCTGGGAGTGGATATAAATCTGGGTTAGCTCCTGGGTTCCTTTCAGGAGTGACCTAAGAAAGAAAAAGAAAGCCTTCAATGGATAATAAACTAAGAAACCTTGAGAGGGGTTTGCAACTGCTTGACGAATCTGCTCATCAGACACTGTGAGCGTTCGCGCACATTCCCTCAACTCACACCGACCACGATACCAACACTGACACCGACACAGACATCGACACCGACAGACACAGACACCAACCCCCCTTGTTTGGGGGAACTTACCCTTGTCCGAAGAAACCAGCTGCGAATCTCTTCTACATTTCCCCCTCTGTTAATACCTCCGGCTATAATTCTCTGGCTCCTCCAGATATTAGCACTAGTCTATTGAATTTCATAATGTAATTTTCTTCCTCGTTATTTTAGTTCCTTCATTCAAAGAATATTTTAAACGAAAATAATTAGTGCCTGAAACACCTTCGATCATTTACTTTTTTAAATATATATTCTGTAATGTTATAAGTAGGGCCCGGATGTTTACGAACTATAAATGTTAGAAATATGCAAGCATTTATGACTGAAAAATATGAAAATATGACCATAAATAAGACAAACATTTTTTGGTTACATTTTCGAAACCTTCAAAATCTTTTTCGCTCTTTAAGTAACCATTATATTGAAAATATATTTTTAAAATCTAACACATTCACAATTCACCCTTTCTGCAATGGCACCTCGTGAAGCCAGTTCCATGTGCTAAAGTTATTTACAGAGGCTGATGACCTTGGCAAACATCCTGACAAACCTAAACTCACACACACATCTGGTGCTTTCTACGCTTTCTTTTTCTCCTTCTCTCCGTCCCTCTCTTTCTCTCCTTTTTCTCTCTCTTTAGACCTGCTTATTCATATACACATGTATTTGAAGGAAAGACAGACAGCAATTAGATACAATAATTGTAAGAAATTAGATACTGACAATTAGGAGATGAGAAAAATCTCTTTGCAATCCTGTGAAAATGGGATCAGAAAGATAAAAATATGACAAAAATACGAAAATTACTTGGAAATATGACCATAATATGAAAATTTAACGGAAAATGAGAAAAGGGTTAAAAAGAAGCCAAAATAGAACGACAACGATTGACAAATTTAATGGCGCAAACTATTCGTCATGGAGTTGCCAAATTAAAATGGTGCTGATGGAGTGCGGCTTATGAACCGTAGTGGAACCCGGTGAAGATGAAAGGGGGACAAAGTGTCAATACGTATCGAGACAAGGAAAGGCGTACGCAAAAATTGGTCTTGCTGCGTGCGACGAGCAGCAGATGCGCAACCAACACCTGGAATCTGTAAGAGAAACATGGGAAGAGTTACAATGGCTGTACATATCACCTGACAGTAAATTTCGTATTGTGCAACTCCGTCGTAAGTTGTACTCATAGAAAGTGAGTGAATTCAACTTTATGGAATCGTACTTGGAACAAGTGAATAAAACGGCGGCCGAGCTGGCAAGCGTTGGCGATACTATTTCATGCTTTTTAACAATGGAGACCTTGCGATGACCATCATGTGTGGGTTAATGAAAGAATGGGACCTCTGGCATCGGCGTTGTACAATCTACCGCAAGCTGATTTTAACTGTACAACGATTACAAGAAGACTCCTAGCAGAGAATGTGAGGCGCCGTGTTAACGCCGAAAATCAACAATCAGCATTGTATTGTGAGAATTCTGATGCGGTTTTTATTTCTTAATACAATCAGCATTGTTACTGAAGAAAAACACTCCGAAAGTCGCGACCGCGTATTAAATTGTGGGAATATTAAGTCCAATTATAGCAATCGTTGAGGACATTGTGGAACATTTTTTTTAGGAAAGGACGCGAAAATTGTTACACCAAGGATTCCATGGACAATACTCTTCTAGTTAGCCAAGAAGCCAGCGATCAATACGTAGGGTATTTTAATGTTTTAAGTGAAAAGTAGGTCACAGAAAATTAATAGAATTGTAATCAGAGAAAGATTAACTCGGGAGAAGTGAACTACATCTGGAAATAATGAAGAAAAGAAGTCATCGACTGCTACGGTGAGTGACGTTCAGCGAGTATAACAGAAAAAAAAACAGAGTAGTAAGTAACAACTCGTCAGATATGACTGAGCAGGAATTTAGAGGTTTTTCAGATGCTGAGCATGACTTTGATAAGTCGTTCGGAACATCTGAGTAGGAATTTAGAATGTTTCCGGATGCTGAGTATGTCTTCGATAATTTTTCAGATTTAGATACACAGGAATTTAGAGTATTTCCAGTATGAATAAAAAATAGAGGTGAATAACTTGAACGAGGGCGGCGAGCACAGAGTAGTTCAACAGTGGAAGAGGGGAAGACCAAGGAGCACATTGGGAAAAGCTCAAGTGATGCTGAGAGGCATGATAATAATGAAGACCCAACTTCATATGCAAATGTATTAGAATCTCCTAAGTCGGCTTAGTGGATAGAAGCCACGAACGAAGAGATTGAATATAAGAGAAAATGCCTGGATCTTAGCAACAAAATTAATAGAATTGTAATGTATAGATTATAAGAATAAATGTTAAATTGTTATTGTTACAATGCTCGGATGCAACAATCATTAGGTGCAGATAGGTATTTAAACAAAATATATTGGGCGAGTTTCAACGCTTCAAGGCACTACTGGTTGCGAAAGGGTTTTTTCAGAATAAAGGAGTTCACTACAATGTAATTTATGCTCCAGTATCCAATTTTGAAACCATGAGACTACTGATTGCAGTTGGTGTTGAAAAGAAATGGCTCATGAACCAGTGTGATGTGAAGTCAGCCTACCTTCACAGTGATCTGAAGAAAGCAATATTGCATGGAGTAGCCAGTGGGCTTCATTCGAAAAGATGAAGTAAGGTTAGTCAGTAAACTGGAGAAATCAATATCTAGTTTAAAGCAAAGTGGAAGATGCTGGAACGATCACCTCAATTCAAAATTGAAAGAAATTGGTTTTAGACGGAACAAAGTTGACTTGCGACAATTGACAGTGCTGGGAATTGACAGATGGTGGGAAGGTAACACGTGAATGATATATTTGCACTTGGCAGAAAATTAGACAGACTGAAGATCAAGACCCTTTAGAGAACAGCTTCGAAATTAAACATCTGGGAAAGATGTCACATATGTTGGAGGTGAGATACTGAATACGAGGACGGCAGAGTGAGCCTTTTGCAGGAAGAGTATGTGGAACGACTGCTGCAAACCTTTGGCATGGAGAATGCAAGGGGCGCCAAAACTATGGAAACGAAGTCTGCATTCCTTGAGGATGCTGAAGGTAACTCCACTACTTTTTGTACAGAGAATTCATTGGAGGACTGCTAAACCTAGCACAGAAGACCCGACCAGACCCCTCCTTTGCAGTGGGGAAACTGGCACCATATTTATCAAAGCCCTACCGAAGCCACTGGAAGCCAGCCAAGAAAATGCTCCGTTGCCTGAAGGACACTAAAAGTCATGGCGTCTCCTACAGGACCATCGGCCAGAGCCCTGCCGCACACAGTAATACAGACTAGGCGAACTGTACAGCTGACCACAAGACCGTTAATGGGTACGTGTTGATTCTCGCAGGTGCCCCCATCAACTGGAGAAGTACCAAGCAGGGGCTAGTTGCCCTCAACACCGTGGAGACAGTACGTGGCACTCGCTCACTGTACAAGGAAGGTATTTTGGGTGAGAGAGATCCTGAAGTGCCTGATGCTCCAGGACCTCTGTGGTGAACCAACTGTCCTCAGATGTGACAGTCAAGCAGCCATTGCATGCAATGCAGAAAGTTGCATAGCAGCCATGCCAACAACTATGGTGACAGATCCAGGACAAAGTATATAGAAATTAGTCATCATTTTGTGAGAAAGAAGGATGGATGGTATAACAGAACTAAAGTACGTCAGCAGTGACCAAAATATCGCGGACATTTTTACGAAGCCTCTATGCCAGAAACTACAAGAAGTTTAGAGCAGTCAACTCCTTCATCAGGTTGTGAAATGATCATCTGGAGGATCAAGATCCTTTCGAGGGGGCATTGTTGGGACTTAACTGAGTGTTTAATGTTACGGATGAACCTTTATTTTCTAAAAGTTGGTAGGACTGTGGCGTCCCTTGTGTTCAAATGTATGAAACGTATGCCAGCAGTGGGATAGTGCTGAATGATGAACTTAAACTGTTTTTCTCAACTGTTTTTCATGTGTAACAATTCTGAAGAGACTTTAGGGACTAAAATTACTTTACGTGAACTTTCTGCTTACCGGAGCAACATCAATCTTGGTTTCTTCACTATCCTCATCATCATCATCATCTGTAAAATGAAGCATCACAGGGTTTGTTATCATATGTGCTTATGAATTTACACAGAATTTATAAAGGGTAATGAATTTTAGGATGGAACAAACATAAGGGTAAAATAAGATCAGATGGGACAGAAATGAACAGTATCTGAAATATTTATTTCATTTGTCATAATGTTTTTTAACGAATTGTTTTGATTCTTTACCCAATTAGTAGTGGTCTAATACAGAATATCATGATATTATGAGCCCTAACTTTATTTCAATTAATGACATGCGAGGTGGATTCTTGTAGTAAATGTCGTGTGTAACTTGCAGAGATAATGATGTTGAGGCTGAGTCTGACAGTTAGCTGCATAGCCAAGTTCATCGATGAATAATGGAACATTGATTCTAGAGGTAGTGGCGGCTGGTGCTCCAACTGACTGGAGGTTGCACCTCAATCGAATGACAGAAATGTAATTTCCAAAATTTAGAATTCTGATATATAATAAAATGTAAGCAATTCATGTAAATTAATTAAAACTAATTTAAATAAGTCTGTATTGAAATATTACATAATTTTCTGCGTAGTGTACGTGTCAAATATATACACCTTCCGCGCACGTGATTCTGGGTTTGATTTCCACTGGGCACTCAAGTTTTTGTATTAGTTCTGCATTGAGACGGTAATAGAATTCATACAAAACAAAAAAGATCGAAAATACGATGATCGCACTCCAGCACTTTGCAACAAGCACTATTTCTTCTTCTAAGACATCTTATTCAAGAAGTTATTTAATTTCGAAAATTTCATCTGGTATATCTTGTAATGAAGATATTCCACACACACAACATCTCTCGCAGACTGTAGCTTAGCTGTAACTGCAGCCGAATATTTGCACCCATCGAGACAGAAAGGGACTTCCTTCCAGAAGGGTCAACTTTACACAATGGACTCATAATCAAATGTACATTTTGAATCAAAATCTTAACATTAAAAGAAAATTAATTCTCAAAACATCATAAGTAATGCATTCAATACCGTCAATAATTGACCGAACTTGTGTACTTTCAAAACACGCTGACACTAGCTGTAAATTAATAAAATTAAGTTACAGCTAGTGTCAGACGAAGACAGAAAATTGAGATGCTTCTGGGGTCACCGCACAGCACCTGGCGACCAAATCCTTTGGTTGCCGCACTGAAGGCCCTATGTTGAAAGCTGCTAAAGTGTGTGACTAAAAGAGTAAAGCAGTAAACTCAGTTATAGAGGCAAGAGCTAAGAGCGTGGTGCAATACCTGGGAGGGCACCACACACAGGAGAGAGTACCAGTTGGGCGCTCTTTGGTTTCAAAATGATTTCACATACATCAGTATTGCTGCTATATCTTGAATATCGTGAAAACGAAAATCTATATTTCTTACATATTTTTAAATATTTTTCGGTTATCTGAGGGTTGTGCAACCGTGTATCCTAAGCACGAGCCGCCATTGAGAGGTAGGGAAATCAATTGCAATGTAAAACTTGTGGAATAGTCTAAACTGTGTCAAAGACTAGAAGCATATAAAATTCATTTCACTGACCCTGGGTCTCACATGGCCTTCGTCTGTCACTGGTTGTTGATTTCTCAATCCTAGACACTATTTGTATGCACTTTTCTCGTACAATGTGACTGTAGGGTCCAATAATTAGTAGTGCATGCTCGTGTGCATTTAATGGAGAGGGGGACAGGGCACTAGTGGTAGTTAACATTGTTATTATTACAGTAAAGCGTGCAAGTCCTTTAATTGGAACACTTTTGGTTATACATTACATTTCCTTCAAATTGCACCCAAAACCTTTTTATTATGAGAAAAAATAATTTAAAAATATAAAACACCTTTTCATTTTTATTCCATACATTTATATTACAATATAATTGAAATTTTTTGTGAGAGTTTGTATGTATGTGTGAAAGAGAGAGGGAGTTAAAATCATCAAAATTACCGTGGATGATACGAACTCAAGCTATGCTACTGTCAATAATGCTAACAATTTTATTGGCACTGTTTGCAAAATGCCTTACTTCAAATTCACTAAATTTTGGAAACTTGTTTTATACTTGTTTACATATCATAGTGTGCATTGTACCTTCGACTTTATTACCTAAACTTTGTACTTTGATTTCTAACAATATTTCATTGCACTCTAATCTCACAAAAAACATCTAAAGTAAATAATAAATCATCTTATTTCTGTCCTTTAAATTATTTCAAGTAAGTATTGTAGACAAATATTAAGTTTTCAGCATTTCTCATTTGTAAATTAATTAGTTGACATAGGGAACAATTTAATGCACCATACCTGCGCATACAGGGCAGCATTGACCCAAAGGAATATAACTTCTTCCTGCACAGTCTACAACTTCACAAGTTACTCCACCACAGTCCCTACCACCTGAAAATCAAAAAGATTCAAGTCATTATCTACAAGTAACAACCTATTTTTCAGTAAATGGTAAAAAAGAAGAAACATGATCACAAAACAATGCACAAAACTTGTACCTGTGCCTTATTAAGGATGCAAATGAACTAAATGGAATACTCTGCAATGTTTACAATTGTTGGCCTAAAGTTTTGTGAGTGAGTCATTCCAATTCATGCGTTTTAATACTTCAGGCTAATTGTATCTTTCAGAAGATAGCTGATCTCTGTAAAATATTTAATTGTCACGAATGCAATGTTTGATTCCACAGTTTAGTCGGTAGAGCATCTACAACAGAAGGTTCCATGCTCAGATCTTAGTGGGATTCAAATATTTTATCATCGTTCATTATGCCTGTTTGATTGTATACATTGGACCTGAGGATATATTTCCTTAGTAATTTGTAACATGTAGGATGGAGGTTGCAGGTAGGAAGGGGAGGTTGGGAATGATCAATTTCTGCCGCAGAACTCATATAATGAAGTACACCACGCATTTTTTTTATCATTGCCTCCCCAAATGGTAGGCAGCTTATTCTGAAATGGTGTTTGACAAGTACACGTAGTCTCTGACTGCACGTGACTGCACGGTTTTGACTGCACGTGACATTGGTAAAAAATGACCATCTCTGACTCCCTACTTGCCCTAGAAGTTTGAAACATTTATTCTGATACTTCTATAGACACTGGGCCGGCGCTGCCTGTAGGCAGGATAGAAGGCCAGCTAGGTCGCAAACATCGAAAGGGCCTAATGTTGGACCTTCTTCAAGTGAAATGTTTTACGGTAAAAATCAAAGATGCACCCATGATTTTTCTCGGGAAGGACCACAGGTTTAGAATTCAGCCGACTGTTTTCTTATATAGAATTTTTCATTTATATTGAATATAAAATGTATTTTCATTTGTTCACTCGCAGTTAGTATATGTAACGTAAACAATTGATGTATTGAATGACTTTCGCCAGTAAAGAAAATTAGTAAAAGCTATACTTCTTAATAAGTATCATTGGTTTCTGGGGACCGGCCCCCCTTGGGTGCGCAGGTAAAAATGATAAATCTATTTTTTCGACAGACAAAACTCTTGTTGTCGGGGCTGGTAACGAAAAAGTGGATAAATCATGTTCCTGTATGTAAAAAAGTACTTCCTCTAACATATGGTGTAGCCAGAATCCATGTTACCAAAAAATCAATAGATGGCAAATCTATTACTAACTACTAATACCGTTAGCGCCTAAACCGTTCAGCTGATTTTCTGAACGATTTGGAGGCTTTGGAAGTTTCAAAAGCATATTGTGATTTTTGAGGGTACTTTACACGAAACCTCAAAAAACATTTTCAAACTTTTCTCCAAAATGGCTCCAATTTCTTTATTAAACTTTGGCCTCGCATAGCGTAAAGGACGCTTATGAGAATGGTGCAGGCATCGCTCCTTGAAATCACAGATTTAAATTGCAAAAGTGCAATTTTTTGAGCCCGTAACTACAATATTGAAGATCGAAAAAATTAAAATAGGTTAGTCTATTTCAGTGATATCCGGAATGGTCTAACTAGATCTTACTCCTCATGTATTTACCTCATGTATTAGAAGTTTTGGCTCAAAAGCTTATAACAGAGTTATGACACATCCATTAGTATACACAAATCAATTTTCGGGTTCAAAATCACATGAATCTCCTTTCACCTGCACCAATCTTAGCCAACTTTGGAGCATCACTAATAGACCTTAATCCTGATGAGTGTGTGAAGATTCTGATGTGTGCGCGTACCCCTGAAAATAACCTTAAATACAGAGTTTACTACCGATATTCGTGATCATATTATTAAGGTGATTCAAGTACATTTCCTCCCTATAATATAGGGAAGAAAAGTAAAAAACAGTAAGGACTTCAGGACGTGACAGTTTAAATCTCGATAATAACATTAGTGAGAAATTAAACTGTTTGGTTATTTCCTGCAGTATAAATAGAAATAGATAAATAAAGTAATGCATGGAAAGTAATTTCCAGGTAATATTTACAATAAATGAAGTTGTTAGTATTTGTATGGAATATTAAGTTAATTTGGTGAGCATTAAACAATGAACAGGAATGAACCCAAAGTGTGTATTAAGAAATCAGAGGGATAAAATTTTAGAAAATGTCTCAAAAGAGCCTATGGAGAGACCGGTATTGGAATGCTTATATCAGAACTGAATTTTGAATTCCTACAATCTTTCAAATATCTTACAGCATGTTGTTCTCCCTTATTTGGACTCCTTCCAGAGCCCTCATTAAACATCTAAAATTCGATCAGTGACGGTGGGCGTAGCAATGCGGCGTGAAAGAAATGCGAGAGGTTATCGACTGCAGCGACGCCTATCGCCGCCAGACGGGGAGTGCGATGACGGGCAGTCGCGCCCGTCCACTTCAGGTCACCCCACCCGCGTTCCCCGTCCACCGCCTCGCTCCCACGCCATCAAGCGCTGCTCCCCCACTCCGCTCCGCCCCTACACGCCCCGCCCGGTCCGTCCCATCCCGTCCTTTCGCCCTCTGCCCCGATTAGACGGGTCCCGTCTCAACCCATGTCTCGTCCGCCCCAACCCGCCTGGCTTAGTCCCGCTTCTATCCGCCGCCATGCTCTGTCCTACCCCCCCCCCTTGCCCATCTCATCAAGCCCTTGCCTAATCTGCCACGTCCCTCCTGACCCCGCTCGTCCCATCACCAAACCTTTCTGATGTTTCCATACCTCCCTTTCCCACATCTCCGGGCCCTTCTTCGCCTTGCTCCGCCGCGCCCAGCGCCGCCCGGTCCCCGCGCTGCCGCCAGTTGTCAGCGAAGAGGAGCAACGGTCAAGGCTGCGGCGCAGGGGCCAAGAGCGCGATGCGGGTTCGTTGACTCCCCGCTCGCCGCGCACGCGTGCTATTTCGAGAGCTTACGGAAGACGAAGGCCGATGCTGATAACCAACATGTTGCATGCGACATTATGGAAGCGTTGCTCGAAAACTTGGGCTGAAGCTGGGTGATGTGGGTGGCGTGTTGAGGAAACATTTTCAAAGTTCCATTTCTTGTCTTTTATTTGATTCACGATGGATATGGGCATCTTAGCCTGCTTGAAGAACGAAGTCAGTAACATTTGGATATTTTTTTAAGTAATATGATAACTAAACTACGTTGTATTCTCGTTCGTCAATATTGCATCTCACGTTAAATTAATTCAGAAAATGAAACGTCATAGCAGCTCAAGATCTGCAAAATTAATTGCCATTCATGTATGTGCAACTCTTAAGTCAGCCACTAACTAAAATGTCATTTTTTGATTAATGGCTAGTGTTGGTAATTTAATCCAAATCTCCAGCTATAATTGTATAACGTAATTATTCTTTTATTTAGATCGTTATATCTGATTTTTCAGTATAAGGACTAGCATGTTTGGATCAATTATGAATAGAGAATCGCACATGAGCGCTCGTTTGCATTAATTTGAAAACAGATATTTTTTCGAAGCTAGAGAAAGAGAGCGGAAAGGAGGTTAGAGAAAATGGCGGCGGCGCACCTGAGGAACACGATGTGCGTTGGACGCATTCCACCTGGCCGCGGCGGCACTTGCAGTCTGCGCAAGCGTCCGGCTGCCACTCGTCCCCATGCGCGTACACGCGGCCCTCGAACTCACACGAAAGCGGGTCTGCAACAGCCAAAGCGCGTTGGTAGCGTCTGTGTTAATCAAAGAGTCGAATCCCTGGACTCAACGTAAGTCAATTGATCTAAGAATCAAATCATAAGAAACAATCGATTTTCCATTGACAATGTTTCCTCGCAAAATATGAGACGGGACGAATTTGTAGAAAGTACACGTAAGTAATATTTGTTTGTCTTGCTTCAGAAACAGTGTGAAACCACACACGGATTGCAATGCCTTTGGAGATTGAATCTGAATCCTTTGTTCAATGCTTTATTTTAATTCATTATTAAGTTAATTACAGCATTTTTTAATTAAGAAAGTAAATCCTTACTTCAAAATGAGATCAATAATTTAAAAGTTGTTTTCTTACTATAATTTTCTCCTAGTCCAGAATAAATTTAGTGTTTTTGAATGATTCATTTAACCGATGTTGATCTCTTTCCGTGAGTTTTTTGCTGAGGAACATTGGCAAGGTTCGGTGGTCAAGGTTTCTGTACAAGGCAAGCGTACTGAAACATGACTTTCAATGCTATTTTCATCAAGTGTCAAGGAGGATTCATTCTTTGAACGTCTCACTGGAACAACTGTCTCGGTTTTTTTCTAGAATGTTATCTCATGCATATGTATCACGTGCAAACCTTGATCTGGAAAGTTAAGTACACAAACTTAATTCCATTTAAGAAAGTGCTAAAAAATAATTTTAATTGACACTTTATTGAAACAACGGCATAAACAACAAACAAACAAATATAATCAAAATATTTCCAAAGGTTTTTAATTTAACTTCTCTTTACCTTCGTAAAACATATGCGAACGCTTCTGTTTGATTTCTGCGATAAAAATTCGTTTCCTTTTTATACATGAGAATTTTGCTTTATGGCAGTGAAATTACCTATGGTTCACATATAAGAGCACGTAAGAGGTATAATTTCTTTAACTGATTTGCATCTGTTAAGCATCTGTTAACGACATCATCAGACTGCTGATAAGCATTTGCTAGACTGCAACTTCAGACAGTCGTGTGAGGGCAAAATAATAGGTGGCATATGTCGCAGTTCTATGGCGAATTTTGATCATTGTGATTGGAAAACTTGAAGAACTATAGATCTCAGCTGCACATACTCTCTTTCTTACATTCCATATTAATGGCGTTTCCATCTTCTTCACTAGAAATATTAATATACAGAAAGTTGTTTCGGGTGTACAAAGTCACGCTATCGTGCTCCTTTAAAATCTTCTGCTGTTTTGGGTGTTGAGGAACAGATACCCGTGGAGTGTAACCGTTACGTGATTTTGAATACTGTCGTATCGGAACATCGTCACAAAACTCTTATTGCTGGGACCTAGTAACGAAAAAGTGGATAAATCCAATTGCGAATTATAGAAAAAAGTTCCTCTAACACGTGTAGCTAGAATCCATATTTTGTGGGTCCTCGATTCCGAAAAATCGATTGGCGGCAAAACTTCCGCCCATCTCTTTGTTAGCAGCTAAACCGTTCAGCAAATTCTTTGATTAAATTTTGTTGTTGAATAGTGTGAAGAATATTTAAGAGAATGCAGGCCTCATTTTCATAGAAATTGCGATTTTTTGAAATTGCAAAAATTCAATTTTTTCCGGTGTCTTTCTACTACTAAAATTTTGAAGATAGGGGTTTTTTTCCTATATGAAATGAGTTCGTCAAAACAGAACTTCAAATAAGGTCATGATCAATTATTCGTAAATGTGAGTATTTATTGGGTAAGTTTGCGTGAAACAGGCACATTTAAAACCATTTAAACATTTTTTCTCAAAAACTGCACCAAATTTTTCTTTAATTTTTTCTTGTATACAGCAAAGAATAGTAAATAAAATATTGTTGGTCTCATTAACTCTATGCATTTTCAAAATTTGCGAAGAAAAAATTATCATTGCAAAAGTATAATTTTGATGATAGGAGTTGTTTTTGTTACCCGAAATCTGTTCTAAACAATCAGTTCTTTAAAACATGTCATGTACACTTCTTTTAAAATATAAGTAGTTTAGCGTAATTTTATATTTGAAATTGCATTTTTTGAATTTCTCGCGTTTGACGAGCTGTCAGTGTGAAAGTCGGTTAAATTCTTCTCTTTGTTGGACATAAATGCAACAATTACGTGTTTTATTTATTTATATATATATTTTTTACTTCATAAACAGTTAAAAACTGTGTGTGACGTACTATGGGGAGAAGTGAATTCTGTGAACGTTTTCTTAAATACCCTAACCCATTTGCAAGTTGAATTCTGAATGTCGATGGAAACGAGCGCTTGTTCTTCGATTAGTAATGAGATTTTGGGAAAATTTTCTTAGATGTGAAAACGTATCGAGCATTTAGCATTACATGTTCAGACAAGAAGTGACGTTTAACTCATGTTGAAAGTATATTTGGAGAATATTACAATACTATATTTTTTAATAATTATTATTATATATATATTTTTCGATCTATTTGCATTTGCTTGCCAACGCTATCAGTGTTTTTGCGTTGTAAAATGTTCATGCCAAATAAAGCGTACATTGTTGCTTTAAAGCAGTGCTAGCAACAACGCGCTTTAGCCGTCGCCGCCCCCGTTGCCGCCGCCCGCTCCGGCCTTGGTGGATCGTATTATTTATTAATTATTTTTAATGACGAGGGGCATTCAATATTTAAAGAGACAAATTGGTCTGGAGAAAGAAAGTTTATTTTTACAAAACAGAACTTTTCCTACTTTTTAATATAATTCCCAACAACATGTTGGCATTTGTCCCAACGGGTTACCAGCTTTTTTTTATAACGGTCGCAAAGAACTCTTTATCTTGGTGTTTGAACCAGTTTCCCACAAATTTGTGACAACCTCATTATCCTGGAATTTATTCCCACGTAATGTCTTCTTCAATGGAAATCAAATGGCGCTAAATCAGGGCTGTAAGGGCGATGAGGTAGTATCTCCCAACCCCTTTTGTCGATGGTTTCACGGCTTTGTTGAGTAGTGTGAGGACGTGAGTTGTTTTGCTGGAGAATCACACCTCTCTGAGATCCACGACGTTTCTCTCTCATGACTGGCTTCAATTTGTTCAAAAGCATATCTGATCAGTTTTAGTTGTTTATTGTAGGCCGTTCTTCGAGATAATAAAGGCTAGTGGTGCTACAAAATGGCACAAACTTCCACGTACTAGTTAATTTTATAATTTATTTGGTCTGTTCTAGCTTTTCAGTCTTGTGACATACATTGCCAGCTGCCATCTATCGCCCTCAAACTACATTTAATTTACATTTTTTTTCTTCAATTTTTCGGTGCCCTAACGGTATAACCGAGATATTACTTTGAGAATATTAAAAAAGAGTAAAACCAAGTCCTAACAAAAGAATACAGCAAACTTAATTCTACGTCACCTTAAACAGTGAAATAAACACTATCCGTTTGAAAAGTTTGAAAACAAATTGAAGCAGTTTTGGAGAAAATAGCATTTGAGCGTTTCTGAAAATGTGAGCTTGTTTTCACAGAAAACTACTGCGTTTTCACGAAGCTTTATCTCATATTATTTAAAGTACATGTACTCGTAAATACAATAATGAAGACAAATCGTCGCTAATGTAAATATTAACAACGTGAAAGAATATTCAAAAAATTAAATTTTCCTATTTTTTGCAAAAACAAAAGAGATGTGTGAATGGTGTGCATGTCATCTCATAGCGTACACTTTGCACTATCCCCATCAATAGTTTAAAGAAAAAAATTGGAGCCGTTTTCGAGAAAATATTGTTTTTGTATTTCTTTAAGAAAGCAAATACTGCACACTATTGTGCGAAAACTACTAAAATTTTCAAAACAATTTACACGGCCTTAATGAAAGAACTAAATATTGTGACATACCAGACTGTCACACAATATTTTGATGGGAATTGGGGACAAAAATTTATTAAATTGATCGTAAAAAGTGTAAATGTTGAGGGCATAGGCATGCAGGCAGGGCGTTCCTTAGCAAGCAGGGAAGCGGAAGTAAAAAAACATAGCGCGGCAAGTAACGGACAGAAGATTGTGATATAAGGGCATATATGCCCTTATATCCTATAGGATTGGTGGTCAACTGGTAATGGGGTATGACGTAGAAGGAAACTCGAGATTGTTTTGTAAAACAAGAGACAAGAATGTATGAAAGTTATCGAGGGTTGAACTGTGTAATATTGGGAAGAGGAGCTTTAGACCGTGTACCGTACGCATCGTACTGCAGAGGTTATTGTAAATGATAGATGCGGGACTTGGTGGAATTTTGCGGGAAATAATGGAGCAGTGAGGACTTATAAAGATTTTGTGGGCGTAATTCTATTTGGGACTTTTGAATAATTCTGGCACGGGGAGTGCGCAAATCGGACTTGAAGAAAATACAGACGTGAGAGCAGGGAAGAGAGGCTCGAGACATATCTCATAGTTTAGGGGATGAACTTTATATTTTATCGCGTTAAAAGTTGGAGGAATTAATTAGAAGAAATAGACTTTCGTGTATCGTGGATTAAGTAAAACGTGACAGTCTTGGAGTTAGTACCCATCCGTGGCAAAGAATAGGGAAGTAAGTGAAACAATTAATCCGTTGTTGAGTTGAGGAGGACGTTGACCCGGCAGCGGACCGAGAACAAGATACAAGAGAGAAGATTGGTTGGAGCGGTGGATTCTTCCTGGCCTCATCGTCCAAGAGCGCATGGATATCTAAAATAGTAAGAATAATAGCGCTATAGACAATTTTTACGATCGGTCATGACCAAGGTGACATTTCATGTGAAAAAAAATTAATCGATGAATAAACTTATAACGTTCTCATTCTGAAAAAGAAAAGCTGATTACCATTTCTTTAGCATCTTGTGCAATCCACAGTTTAAAAATTTCTTTCCAGAAACAAATTTCAGATTCCTCGCTTCTTCCGTATGGAGAGCGGATCGAACGATCGTTTGCTAGGAAGAAAGTAAATACCGGCGACGATTATTTTCGTAAGAACCCAACCGGCAGAGCTAGTAGGATAATTATTTCCCTTTAGATGTGTGTGCGGGAAATTTAAAATCGCAACCCTTTCCTGGCGCCCAAAAAATCATATAAATTCGGAAACCGGTTGCAGAAATAATTTGACAGAAACGGAGAGCGTTTCAATATGGAGAACAAATTTCATTTAAAAGAAAAATCTCATCATTCAATTTTGTAGTTAGAGGAGAAAATAATTCAAACTTTTGAAATTTTCGAAAAATATGAGTTAACCGAGAAAGTCGGACCTATGCCACCTTTAAAAGTGTATTTCACTCCATTCTTATAAGAAATCTAAAGAAAAAATTGGAGTCATTTTTTGAGAAAATTTTGAAAATGTCCAGGAGGCTTCATGTAAAAAAAACATTAAAGAATGTTTTCCAAAATCTCAAAGCTTCGACTTGAGCCAGATGAACACGGGTTTCTTCAATTTGCAAAAATTCTAAGTATGGTTTAGGCGCTAGTAGTGTTCACAGACGGACGGACGTTTTTTAAAAAAACAACAAAAAAACAGCTTTTCGGTATCAGGGGACCCCAAAACGTGTGTTTCCGTTGAAATATCGAAATCGATTTTCCGCAGCATTACATAACTTTATACTACGTATATTACTCCGGGTATACGTACGTATACGAGAAAGTAAAAACGCATCTACAGCGTTCCCAATCATAGTCAACATGACTTTTCCTGCTGATGCGGCCAGAACGGTGTTCGTCAGTCACTGAGCCTCGACCACTTTTGAACTGTTCTATCTACTTAAAAGTTCTCGCGGTTCTTACAACTTTCACCATACACTTTAGTCATTTCAGAGTATATATTAGTTGGTTTTCACCTTCACTGCTGAAGGTACAAAACTAATCACAGAACGTTGTTCAACCAATGTGGAAATTTCAAGTGGACTCGCTATCGTTCTACTTAATTTTGAGGTTATGAGCACGAGAAGGATAATCCTCCAGATGGCCAGGGCTCATCTCAATGATCCCAACTAAAAGACCTAAAATTACCAAACTTCCCACTGTTTTTTTTCTCTCCAGAACAATTTGTCATATCACGAGAAGAGCTGTGCGAGCTGTGCGAAGAGAGTGATATTTAGTGTGATTATTTCACGAATTAAGACATTACATGAATCGAATGGATAATTAAAAGTCACAGGATTAACGAAAAAGAGAAATATTACTCAAAATTGCTCCCGGAATATGTGAAACATTCATTCAGCTTCAAGTTATCTCTGCCTCCTTATAACTTATAATCAAGTGAAAAATGAAAAACAGTTTTAACGCAAAACATGATTTCAAATATGTTTCAATTTTGTGGTAATAAAATTAAAAAAAAAATTATAACAAAACTACTTGCAAGAAAAAAAAGGAATTATTAAAGTTGTAGGAAGTTGGGTTTTCCATGTTTTGGAATTCCGTGGAAGTATTTGAAATAGAAGATGTACAAGCTGAATTAGCAGCGGGATTCGTAAATTTTGAATCAATTGGACACACGTGTGTACTCATTAAAGTATTTTTCTGAATAATTTTGGTAGTAACGCTCCACATAGTTTTGATAGCATATTCTTTGTACTCTTCATCTAATCTTTGCATATTAATTGGCTAAAATATGCGTAATTTCTTCATTTGTAGTTTGTGCTATGTCCATTTGTATTTTCTTTCTTCACAAAATTCTTGAAATTGCTTCCACACACTTTATCTGTTTCTTTTATTGTTTTTCGGCACTGAATCGTTAATAATAGCTTCTATTTAAGAGTTTTAAACATTACCAAAAACGACACATTTTAATATTAAATTGATGTTCGCAAGCTATTATGGATCTAAAAAAGTTGCTATCATTATCTTAAAAAGGTAAACAAAGTGATTACAGCGGAGTGCAAAAGGTAAACAAAGTGATAATCACTTGGCGATAGACATCGGGGATTGGTTTAATTTGAATATATTCTTGCTTAGCATTGGCTACTTACGACACGAGCAGACAGAAGTGAAATCGACTCTTTAATTATTGAATGTCTTACGTATTTGACTTTCTCGCATACTGCTTACGTAGAATATTATAAGGCTAAAATTCGCAGCGGATATATTCATGTATACACCGAATACCTTATACACTGAATACAATGCTAGAAATATATTTTCATTTATAGTTTTGAATAAAAAATCTATTTGTCACACTTCGTTTATTTATGAGAAACAATGATATTTTAAGTATAAGGAAGGCAAAAAATTGTGACAATATTTCATAACGATAACATAATATTGCGAGAAAATATGTGCTTTTATAGTACCTCTAGTTTGTATATATGTGGTCACGATGTGTGAGTTAAAGAACGAAACTCATAAATAGCTTTTTGCATTTGGTTGTAAACAAACACAGAACTTAATATTGCTATGCAATGACTCCATTACGATCTTTATTTTCAATTCACATAACTCGATTTTACAGGCAAAGCTCGAACTTTTCTTAAGAGGAGAAAAGGCAAAGAAGTCAATTGCATAAACCACTTAAAATGAAACATAAAACAAATTAGATTACCCAGGTTTACGAGGAGTTGAAAGCTGTTTTTAATGTCACTTTTTGCGCTGATTATGAATCCGCTGTCCGTTTTCGGGTATCAGGTCAGGTTTTCTAGATAAATGAACCATGTTTTCCGACTTTCAACAAAAAATAGTTACTTTATGTGAAAAAAAACTAAAAAAATTAGAAATGAAGTGCAGTGGAATTACGTTTGTAATTTTTTTAGTCTGTGACATATAAGAGACCAACAATAATCGCTCAGCATTTCTTCGTCCCCAAAACCCTTGTAATATTTCTCGATTCTTTGTAAATCTCGGTGTAGCCGTTCTCCTTTCTCATCGCTAGTTTCGCCAAAGTTGTAAGGGAAGAAATCCAAATGGGAATGAAGAAAATGGATCTTTAATGACATTCGAACACCCATTACTTCAAAAGTTTTGCAGAAACCAGCCTGAAATCTTCACTCTTTCTATTACCAAGGTAGTTTCGAACAACAATCTTGAATGACTCCAATGCTGCTACTTCCGTGACCGATAAACATTTGTTGAATTTGTCGTCCATCATCAGTCTTCTAAAATCTGGCCTGTCAAAAACACATTTTATTTTCGTGTAGGAAATTTTGGGAAAGAGCTTTATCAAATACTGAAAACCCGGTCCATCTCGGTCAAGGGGCTTTACGATTTTATTTTGTAAAACCAAGTTTAATGAGTAAAGGTGGAAGTAACACACAAATTGAATAAACAAAAGGTGTTTACTGGCTTTGACCCTGACGAAACTTCGATATATATTAATATCTTAACATTTTTGTAATTTATACCGACCACGTTCGTCAAGGAAGAGTAACTTATCATCTGTGTTGTTCTGCGGTTCTTTCCGTAGCATCGGTGATGAAAATGGGAAATAAATTCTCTCGTTCCTCGATCATTTGTATAGCTTTGTTTGACACCTGTTACAGAACAATTTCGGTACCCTTGGCTTTTCTGTGCCACTGACACTGAATCCGAAGTAGATGCGCATTCTTAATGTTATGACTTCGTCCTTTTTGCCAACGATATACCCGCCACAAACAACAAAAATACTCTGCACTGATTTTAGACGACTTTCTGGGTATTTTCACTCACCTTCATTTTAGAACTATAAAAATACTCATCGAAAATGAATGAAACGACCATGGTATTGACGCGATCAGCAGCCTTGAGATCTCAATATTGTTAACATTACAAATCAAAGAATCGTGACCTGATGGCGGGAAACGAGCTACGAATTTCATCGCGCGAAAAAACTTAAGAAAACACTTTTGTCATCTCTGGTCCAAAAATTGACCTAAATTTGTAAACCTGTGTTATGTGCGTCGACTTGCGATGGGATAAGAGAGAAAGATCTATCGATTCGGTTTATCTTTTCATACAGGTTCCTGCCACTTCCCTCTATGAGATTGCACTGTCCGCCGAGCTGCTCTGTATACGCCGGGACACGTCCTGGCATTTGTTGCAGTACACTGGGGTGTGATATTTGCCACGTTCTGCGACGCCTTGCTTTGTTAAATGAGACGCTTGTAGATGGCATTCAAGAGCGGAGGAGATCCACTCTAAAAGAGTGAAGCTCCATTAAAAAAATTTCATTTTTGGCCACAAGAACGCAGTGAGATATGGAGACACGAGAGGAGACAGAGCGGTTTCGCTTGTTTTCGCATAAAAAAGCGCATTGTTTAACACTCTCTTAAAGTAAATTTACTCATAGATTTTAACTAAAAAATTGTAGTACATTTGTACTCCAACACCAAAAAAATGTTTTATTTGGTAATTCCATTCAGAAAAAAATTTGTGAGGAAGACCTTCTTCCCCGAGAAACCGCCACTGCTGTCTAATATTGGACCGGAAAATGTTTCTGCGCAATTTATCTTCAACAATGCTGTACTAAAATGAAAATTCCAATGTTTTATTTTGCGAATGAACATTATTTGAGTGTATCTATATATGTGTTTTGAAGGATATAAGTTAATAATATAACATTAATTGAAACCTGCTGAATCGGCCACCTTCTTTTAAATGTCAGTCGCAAGCGAATTATTGAAGGCCTGCGAATGCATTATGCACGCTAGGCGTCGCTGGTAGGGATGGTGAAAATTTTCAAAATACTGATATATTGATTTTACAATATATTGAAATGCTTAAACCGGTATAAATGGGTTTATAGTATACAAAGTGTGATTTTTAAGTAGTGAGACAGGGTATAGAAACAATGTTTTATTGATACGATATTTACAGCGACTTAAAAGTCTTTAAAGTAGACTCCCCCTGCATCAGTGCAGCGTTGCCAGCGAGATTTCCAAGCTTCGAACGCATCCTTCAGCTTCCGACATGTCCTTTATAGTTTTGGTCACGGCCGCTTGGATGGATGCAATGTCTTCAAATCGGGTACCTTTCAAGTGAGTCTTCAGCTTTGGGAACAGAAAGAAGTCGGGCGGACTCAAATCTGGGCTGTAGGGAGACTGCGGCAACGTTCAACCTCGAGTGAAGCCAGGTAGGTGGTCACGATAGAGGCGGTGGCCGGCGCATTGTTGGGATGGAGCTTCCATCGGTCGGCAATCGCTGGCCACCTCCGCTTGACGTTCCTGTTCAGTCTCTTGAGCACTTCTTTGTAGTAAGATGCGTTGACAGTTTATCCTTGAGGGTCGAACTTTGTGAACCACCCCAAGGTTGTCAAAAAAACAAACAAACAACAATGAGCATTGTTTTCACCTTCGACTTCGCCATTCTCGCTTTCTTGGGGCGCGGATATTCCGGGTGTGTGCCACTCCCAGCTTTGGCACGTGGTTTGGTCGTAATGAAAAACTCACGATTCATCAACTGCTGTGATATTGTTCAAAATGTTCGGGTCATTCTTCACTAGCTCTAACATCTCACTGCAAACGTCGACTCGTCGTTGCTTCTGTTCATCAGTCATTACTCGCGGCACTAGTTTCGCACAAACTTTCCTCATGCTCAAATTCTCGGACGCAATTTTACGCACGGATGTATAGCTCATTTCCAGCTAATAATCTTGAACTAAAAAACGAAGGACCGAGTCAGTGAGATTCTTCACCATTGTCACATTTTCGTCGGTGCTGACTGATGAGGGGTGTCCAACTCTCTCCATGTCCTCAACGTTCTACCGTCCGTTGCGAAATTCACTGTGGCAACGGAAATCCTGAGCTATTGATAAAGCTTCCTCTTTGTAAGCCTCCCTGGTCAAAGAACAGGGAGGCTTACAAATGTCAGTCTGAGAGATGTTTTGCCCCAGCAAAAGAATTTAATCGCGTATCGCTGCTCGAGCGAACGCTCGTTTTTCGTCGTTTTTTCTTCGTGACCAAAATTCACATAAGCACTTCCCACCACTATCGACCCCCCCCCCATCAGTACTGCGAGGTGACTGCCGCGCGGTGCGTTGCTGGCCTTGGACGCCTGTCCATAGAGAATACGCTGTAGCGGCTGGCGCTCCACTCAGCGGCCAGTATCATTACTTAAAAATCACACCTTATATATTTATAAAGTACACTCCTATTTCAATTTACGAAGATATATAAGTCATATGAATGATCTACAAATATGAATATAAGAATGATAAGAATGATATTACAAATATGAATTTGTAAAAAATAATATAATCTGAGTGAAGCAATGTACATTAAACTGAGGCTGAAAAAAACATTTAAAATCTATGTGTACCAAGAGTCATTTATAGAACAGTGAATCTAATGCATATTGACGATGAATTAATGAAGACTGGAAAAATCAAAGGTGTTAACACCTTTGAAGTTTCAGTTTTAAGTTACAAGTGTTCTGAACTTGGTTGGATTTGTTTCTATGCATCCTTACCGGTAAAACAGGTAAATATGTTCGATACATTATGGTTTCCGAAACGAATCTTCGATGTCAATAAATCGATATTAAAAGCTAAATATGATGTCAAGTAGGAGGCAAGCGACACTGATACAATAGGTGAAGTAATGACTGAAACTCCCGCCTCAGTACAAACGCTAAGAAAAATTAATATACGTATGGAGTAGATAAAACGAAATTAATACTGATTACGGTTAAAACTTACCATTGGTTAAATTAAAAGTGGAACTAGTATTTCATAGTCATATTCTACACCCTCGCCCTCATTTTAATCGTACTCATTATCCTCAATTTTGTTCATTAATTTCAGTCTACTTTTGAGTTAACATGGCAAACGAAACATTTTTAAAATATTGGATATCGTACAATATTGAGTAGTTTACGATGTTTTAAATTTTCGCACACACATTTTGTCTGGACATATTGAAATTTAATTTACATCCAATTTCTGACACATGTTTATCACTTTTTATAAAGTTTTTTTTTTTTTTTTTTTTTTTTTTTTTGTGTGAGGAAACGAAAAAGGTTTTCTGGGTCTACAACGATAGCCAGTTTACACAATTTTCAAGATACGCAATACTGACTGAAGTTTTAATATCCTTAAAATGAATTAGAACTGTACATGAATCTGTACATAGCGTATATCTGTTCATATAACAAATTAAAGAAATCGGTGTAGCCCACACGCATGAGGAGAAGGTAGTCAAAAGATCTGAGTATTGCGGACCAGCTTTCTTAACATTGCTTCCACTGTGCAATCTGCTTGTAAGACTATCATACAAAATCCGGGCGTGGCCGAGGAAGTGGGGGCGGGGGCGGGCGAGGAGGCTGGAATGGGTATGGGCGAGGGCGCTGGCGTGGGCGTGTACTCACCGGGGGGAGCCGGGCGGACGATAGGGTCGGGCGCGGGTGCGGGCGCCGCGGGGGCGGGCGGCTGTGGTCGTGCAGGCGGAGGCCGCGTGGGCGGCGGCGGGGGCGGCCGCGGCGGCTGCGTGGGCGGAGGCGTAGGGTTCGGAAGACCTGTGTCAAACAGAAAGGAAAGGTAATGTTCAGAAGAGCTGAATACCTATCGGAGTTTTGATTTGTGACATTTTGAGAAATAAGCAAACATTCAGATATCAATATTTGGCATTTCAATCAAGGTTTTAACAACTAAAATAATGTAGAACTATCGAATACAATTGCATAAACTATATTAGCTTACTATTAAATCATTTGCGGGAAAGTCGTTTGAGGATACATAAACTCTTTTGCTCAATTAGCCACGAAATCTTGGAACTAAGTGGGAGCCATGATTTAATTGCAAACCAAGATTCAAATTTAAACATGCCTTTTATGAATGTTCAAAAAAAGTATTGGAAATTTAAAATTTACCCACTTTACACAATGAATTGAATATCTCGGTATCAAACAATTCACAATCAATTTTCTTATGTAATTCTGAATCAATTTTATTTATTTTTTTTCCTTTAGGCCTGACAGAAATTGGAATTCTACAAACATTTTAGAAAAAATATATTCAAGACCTAAAAACATCTCGAAGGTACGATATTTCGAAGTCACATTAGGAATTACTAAAGCCACTTTCTAACAGGGACTAATGGATTCTAAAACAGATAAATTCTGTTCACGAAAAAATGTGTATGAAAACTGAGACTGCAAAGCTTTTCCATCTCCCCGCACATTCCCTTCTAAATAAGAAAAGTAGGTTAAAAAATAAAATTGTAAGAATGAATAGGCATGTTTTCCCGGCGTTGACTTCCTTGATGCAATAAATAATTGTCATTTATGTGGCATCAGGCAAATTATTCATGGGAACTGCCTATAAAACTCTTTCACGTATATACATCAATCTCTCCCCAGCCGACTAAGGCTACGGAAAGCTAACGACTTTTCTTGTAGCACGGAGCAAATATCTCGATACTTTTATCTCTTCTCTTCGGATCAAAGAATTAATGAACCAATGATTATTTCCGAAGCACATTATTGTATACTATATTTGAAACAAATTTTTTCTTCGTCATTCTACAGGAATAACAAACCTGATTATTTCTCGCAGTACGAAAATCTTTCTCATAAAAGTAATATCTGAAATCATTTACGAAATAATGAATTATGAATAATAATGAATTATTATGAAGGTAACATACTCTGTTACTAATATTACGTTAACTACATTTTCTGTCAGCGTTAATAGACGAGGTCTGTTTTGAATCTTCAAATCTTAATAAAAACGTCCTTAAAGAAATAATTCAAAATACTTAACTATTGCAAGGTGAAGTAAAGTAAGCAAGGACAACAAACTTCAGTAACAATCATTGAAGATAATATAAATAACTGTCCAAAAATATTTGCAGAACTCTGCTAAATATCCTTACAGTAAATCTCATACCGCTGAATTAATTCGGTCTGCCTATTTAGTCTGACACCAAGAATCGGAAAATGTTAATTTTTTATTTCGAAGCACTTTACTGAATGAGTTTCGTCTGCAACAAAGGCGCTCTGTGTCGTCTGCAGCGGCAGCCATTTTGGTAGCATCCGCGTGTGCGCTAGCGCACCCGCGCGGCGCTGCGTTAACGGGCGGCGACCTCCAAAGAACCGTAAATAACTCGGCGACGTCGAGTGTAGGAATGTCACTTTTTTTTGCGGCGGTGCCGTGAAAGCTCTCGAACGCGTTAAGTCTCGCGGTCGCGGCGCGCTTACGCCTTTTTAGGTCTGTCGGCGCCGCCGGACTGTTCTCGCGCTGCAGGCTAATTTGCTGGAGGATAAGCACCATGGGAGCGATGCGAAACAGCGTTGGTAAATCCCAGTAGCACGTGTTGCGTCCAGAATGCTATGTTGGGATCCTCATATCGAGGTCTTTTTTTTCTAAGGACAATTAATTATTCAGAGTTTGTTGAGACATTCGAAAGTAACTGTTTTGTATTTTAAGCAGTTTTAGTGTCTGATATTCACACCGTGAATATTGTAAGTCGTTTTGTAAATAGGGGTTAATACCGTTTAAAAAGTTAATATGAATAGGTGTAATTCATTTCTTTTTCCTTTGTCACATTGGCATTCAGAAAGTAGACTCCATTTACAAATTAAACATTTATCGTCTGTGGTTTGGGACAAAATTTTTGTGCGTGGTACTGGGGTCATCCGATTTACTGATATAACATTACAATTACAGTCTAATTGAAACTGAAGTTATTCAAGTATTTGCGATCCGTTCGGAAATAATCTCGATTTTTGGCGGAGCACAAGAGTAATTTTTATTGAAATGGACGTAAATTCAGTTGAGAAGGGTTGTATATTCTCGTGAAGTTTAATTATCAAAATAAATGTACACGTAATAGCAGATAATTCAGGATACAATGGAACATAATTCTTGTTCTCGGGAGATTTCCTTAGCCCCCGTTTAAATTATTTTCCTAAAAATTAAAGTGAGACGAAAGCTATATTAAAACAAAATCTTAGATTGCAAAACCATTGTTTACTTGATGAAAATAAAGGCAAAATTATTTGAAATTCTTCCATTTTTAAAATGTTTAAAAAACATGAAACAATTCAAGGTTGACAATAACCTAAATTTCTGGATCTAATGAAGATCTTCAGACATCCTGTGTTTTCTACCAAAAACCTGTCCGTTCTTGCATTGCGCATTGATTGAAACAATTTTGGTTCTTTGCTTGCTGCCATTTCGCGCTGATGGTGAGAAGTCAGCGCCGACGTACCTGGTTCTGGTTCTGGCGGCGGCAATCTCGGGGGCGGCGGCGGCGGTGGCGCCGGGGACGAAGGGGGTGTTGGTGGCGGCGCGGGCGGTGGGGCGGGCGGCGAAGGGCGGCTGGGGCGGCGCGGCGGCGTCCGGGGAGGCGGTGGCGCCGGGGTGGTTGTCGTCGTGGTTTCTGTTGGGAAGAACACACACACCAGTTATAAGTTAGTTATGTTCTATAGAGAGAGAAAAACAAATGGGTGAATAAAGTAGGGCTTATGTCAGTTTTTAAAAAAATTTACAGGAAAGCAAATTAATTTCTTTCATACATCGGATACATTGGATTTTTGATTGATTTTTTCGTGTTTCCGGGCGCGTCAACTGCTTCGGTCATTGGTCCCGTTAGTGTAATACGTGTTTTCTCGGGAGATGGCGGTGATCTTCCCCCGCTGGGTGGCGAGATCCAGCGCCGACCTACCGTCGGCTAGTGGGGTTTCCCCCTAACTAGGACTCTCCCACCAGCGGGGCACCGCCCCAGCCGGGACAAGCTCTAAGCTCCCGACCGGTCTCCCGGGATATGTGGTAGTGTAGTGCATGTTAGTGTAAGTGTGTGTTAGGGGAGAGGATGGGACAAGGAAGAGCAAGGATAGATCGGCCGCGGTCCGTAGCCCGTTTGGTAGGGTACTGCTCCAGCATTCGCCTGGTGTTGATCGGAGAAACCACGGAAAACTACCGATCAGAGTAACCGGCCGCTAGAATTATCTTTCAGATAGCGACTGAATTCGACCTAGCTGAAAAGCTAGTGTCGAAAATCCTGCCGCCGTCAGGACTCGAACCTAGGACATCCCAGTCAGAGGCGCTGCAGAATACATTGGAGTAATAAAGAACAACTAATAATGACATTGACTCTTCTTCCATTGGGTGAACTAAAAAACTGAAAGACATGAAGATCACACTCAAGTTTCGTAGGCCCTTCTTCTCCTCCTTGATTTTCGCCCCTTAATCCTAAGTTCTTGACATCTAGATGAAGGTTACCGAATTAAAAACCATAGGCGATATGGGTCATTCTTCCATAAAATGTCGCTTTTCGAAGAAAATGCGACTTACGCCCTTCATCCAGGTATCCAGTCAAATAATACTTTTTAAAAATTTCCTTTGTTGATCACACATGAAACACTTCTCACTTGTAGAATGACAATTCTTAGAAATAGTTTTAAAGCCAAATAAACCACTATAACTGAATGCGAAGTTCATGGTAGGAACAAGATTCGAATAAGCGTGCTGCCGGCTGAAGGGCTATGATTTTTATACCGCTAAAATGAGTAAGCTCATCAGCATGTAAATTCCAATTTTTGGTCGGAAAGATGTGACTTTTGGAACAAACTTCCTTAATAGTAAGGACAAAAAATTAAATAACATCTTCAAGAGAATTGAAAAAAATAAATTTTGTGAAATATATTTGGCGAGAAAAGCTACATTTCCGATTGTGGTTAATCAAATGTTCTTATTTTCTACAACGTCTTATGGTCTCAATGTCTAAATGTAATTAAATGTTTACGTTTATGAGAAGTTCCTTGATGTTGAAGATTCTCCTTGAAATGGCGCTATATTTTCTTTATTTTTTCAATGAATGATATTTAAAAATGAAAGAATCTGAACCAGGTCGTGACACATTTGATTCTTTGCCGTGTAATTTTTAATTATTTTTAAACAATGGAAGATAACATATTATATGTTATCTTCCTTTCCATAGGAAAGCTCATCAAACTGCCGCAATTAAGTTGCCTCGTTGAATCGTTCAGTCGCCAGCCAAGTTTAATGCGCTCAAGTCACGTTTGATGCAATGTTGTAACTCATTGCAGTACACACACTCAAATAGTTATCTAATTCTAATTGAGATCATATTCTTGATGGGATATCAAAAAGTATTTCTATATCGTTAGTTTTCTTAGCAACATTAATTGATTCGTTTATTTCAGAGACCCGTCAACTGACATTTTTTATCGAAAATGGTAAATGAATAGATTCTGAATGACCTACTGTAAACACACCGTTTAATGCAGAGACCACTCAACTGTGAAGCCTCCCCAATTTTCGAGACTATGCGTCACTATTTCCCAGTCAGAAGACATTCATTTTCACTCTATGATCGTGATTTTGGGTGTATTAAACGAAGAGGAGATAAGAGTTTTCACACCAAATCAGTATGCTGAGATGATTCTTTTATCAAGTAAAACAGGACGCTTCACTGTTCACCGAGTAACAAGTGAGACGAACTGAAGTTGGGGGCCTCAGTTTTACAAAAGGATTGTAAACTCAGATGAAACTTCTGGAAGAGGATTTGAAGTGGATGACAAGATTCCTTTTAAAGTATCCACATACAAATAATTTTATTACACCAAAGCTGATCAAGGAAAAATAGTTGCGAAGCACTTTACCGACGGTTTAACCTTCTCAGCGTTCACACTGAAAAAAATAGTACTGTTCCGGAGCTCTCTACAGTGCTTGTATGTCCATCTAGAGAGTTTCCCATCGATATCAAGAAAATCAATGGCCTGAAGAAGTTGACCAAGTATACTACAGGGTACGAAGACTTTCACATCCTTCAGTGCCCTAAAACAGAAGCTGAATGTAACGTAGACAGGGTGTATGAGAATGGTTAATTATTGAACACACAAATAAGTACGCCTGTGTTGTTGTGGTTTTTGGTTTTGGTTTTAAATAGACGGCTGTTGATACTCTGCTGTTGATAGTGATTTTAAGTTTAATAGAAGAGAATTTAAACATAAAAATTTGAGTTCTCTCTTCAGTTTGTCTTCTCTATTTATTTTTTCTTTGACATTTAGTAAATTTTGGCATAAAATATGCGTTTCTATTTAACACCTCACTGTTGTTTGGAAAAAAGTAATTTTACCCAAAAAAGTTTTTTATAAAAAAAGTAATTTTATTGCAGAACCCCGTCAAACACAAAATATTTATTATTTTTTATGAGTATAATTCTAAAAATTAAATACAAGCATTATTTGTCTCTAGGAGATATTGAGAAATACTGTAAATTGTTTCTACGCAAAAATCTACAATAATATTTAAAGTAGAACTTTTTCTTGTGTTTTCTAAAAGAGAGAAAAAATATACTTTGCGAGTTTCTGAAATAAAGGATTCAATTGAGGAGCTGCCAAGGGTAAGGACTTCAGACCAAAATAGAATTTTAGAGAACAAGCAAAAAATTATTAGCAACGGAATTATGCATATTCACCAATGCCGTTGGCGGCTAGTGTTGGCAATATTTTACGGCTTGGACGTGCCAATGATTGGAAGATCGCAGGCTTGAATCCCGCCAGGTGTCGGAAATTTGACTGTTATGTTTCATATGGGCAAGTTTGTGTTGTCTGCCGGAATCGAATTCCTAGACCGACTGTTCCAATCAATGGTTTTCCGTGGTTTCCCTGATCTCTTCCAGGCGAATACCAAAGCTGCTCCTTAGAATATGAGCTAGGGACCGCTCGAAATCCTTTTTTATATTTATTTATAGTCGCATCAACAGCGAAGTTATTAGCGCTTATACTGTTAGATTACGTAGAATAATAATATTTTATGTAATTAGTTTACAATCATAACCTTTTTATTACATGAGTACATGTTTTGGAAACGAGCGACGTTAGGAAGGAGTTTTTAAAATGTGCGAATGCAATAAAACAATATTGAGAAACGATTTGCATATACTATTTTTTTGTATAACAGCATTATAAATTTATAAGAGATTCAAACTTAATTTTGGAAAACAACTTTGTTGTGACGTCTCGGGTATTTGACATCTGTGCGAGAAAACGGTGGTCGGCTGTTACTTTACCGCTACCTCCCCACGATTATCTCACTGCTAGCTGCTTATATTGGCTGAATGTGTGATGAAACCATTATTCCTGTCATAATACATCATAATCTGTGCAGTAAGATGCCGTTATATGAACGATTTATTGCAACGAAAAAGGTCATTTATAATGCTGGAAAATAAAAGAAAAAGTTTTTCATTGCGTGGTTACATATAATTTACAAGAGAGAGCTTCTGCGGCCTTTTTGTACAACGTATGCTTAGTCATTAAAGTTTACATTACACCAGTGGCTGAAAATGTGTCAGTTCATTATGTGATACTATACACAGTACATATATTCAAAAGCAGTATTGAAGTTCCTTAGATTTATTAATTAAGTTACAGAATTTAACATTTTTTTCTTTACTTATCCTGTCCCCAATCTCATTCTTAGGGCCGACCACCAGGACTCATGACCTACCCTCGTCGTTCAGAGAATCTCCTACCAGCGCCTAAACCGTTCACAAGATTTTCTTCAAAACTATCCTCCCGTATAATCTGGATGCACCCGAGTCCCTGGAAATTTGAAAAGTGTCTTTTGATTTTTCGGGGTTTTGAATCCCCTGAGACATTTCGAACATTTTCTAAAAAATTGCTCAGAATTACTTTCTCGTAAACGAGTACACAGTATAGAGAAAGTATAAAAAATCTTTAAAATGTCGAAACTTTGACAGAAATACTCTTTCTGGAAGTTCCTGACACCAAAAAGTGACCTCTTCAAAAGCTTCGGTTATTCCGTTCGCTCGTCTGTTCATTGATGAAGGAGGTTGTCGAACAACTCTGCATTAGAAGTTGTCTCGCAATCAGGGACAAGTGTTACGTGCATCTTCAAAAGGATTTTTTTTACCACATGTTCATGTTTATGGGCAAAACAAGATTATCTTCAAAAGGATTTTTTTTACCACATGTTCATGTTTATGGGCAAAACAAGATTATCTTCAACCCCTCTGTATGCTAGTAGTATCTAACATTTATTCTGAGAGATCATGTACAATTCTCTAAGTTACATAAATGATATGTGACCTCCTCGTTTCAAACTTCCAACGGCTCCAAATTTTTCAACGAAAATTTGCATTGTTTGGAGCCAAGTTTTTTACTCGTCTATATTTTTTACGAGGTAAAGAAGAGGTTTTAAAGAGGTAAAGAAACTAGTACGAGGAGGTCTCTGCCATTCTTTAGCACCACTAGTTTCAGAGACATTTTCTGTCCGGTCTGTGACGCCGAGCAGTGCAGACGTTCTGAAGTCGAGCTCTGCTACCGTTACCAGTGCCAGTTTTACAAAGTGTTGTGTTTCCGAGCTAGTGGAAGCTAAACTACAATCGTGTCAGTTGTAAATGGGAAGTGCGTGCTGGGAGGTGGACCAACTTATTTCTGTGAGCCATCAATAATTGCCGGATTACCAGGTAAATCGCCAACGCCTTGTATTGATAGGAGGGGCGAACCTTGGGTCTCCCAAGATGGAGCCCCCTCCATCGTTACCCGAGGCCATCTCGTCGGCGCTTTTAACTGCTCACCAGTGCGTTCCTATTCCAAACTGCAACGACTTAAATTTAAACATGGTTCAAAATTCTAATTACAATACTGACGCAATCACATCTCCAGAAGCAAAAATTCAAGCCTTGGAACATGAAATACTATTTCTACGACAACAGTCGCAGGAACTTCAACGACTACTTCAGCAAAATTCTTCTCACAATCCAATGGACGTCCCAAGTGAGTTACAAAATACTACTCAAATTAGTGCATCTCATCTAAGTGAAAGTTCTCATCAAAGTGATTATAATAGTTCAAAACGTAAACGAGGTATGAGCCGTGAAGAAAGTGCCAGTTCGCAAGATTTACCTCCCGTATATAATATTCCCACTGATAACCCGTTTCGAGTACTCCACGAAGTTACAGATGAATCTGATAGTACTATTCCGAACCTAGAACCAGCAAAAATACCACCAATAAATATTACTAAAACTTCAGGTACCCTAAGAAATTTCAACTCATTTATCTAAGAAATTAAGCAAATAGTAAATAATGAGTTTAGTACTAAAATTAAAAACGACTATGTTTCTATATTTTTCCAAACAATAGAAGACTACAGAAAACATTGTGACCAAAATAACATTCATTATTTTACTTATAGGGATTCAACAAAAAGAGAACTCTCCGCTATTATTTACGACATACCAACTTCGTATACTAACGAAGAAATTAAGTTAGAATTAGGTCAAACATTCTCAGTAGATACTGTTTACAGACTCTTTGGGAAAAAAAGAGAAGCCTTAGAAATGTGTGCAGTGGAACTCTTAGACTGTGATCAGAGTAGGGAGATAATCAAATTAAGAAAATTATTCAATAGTGTTGTAAAAGTCAAATTTCGAAACAAAATTTCACCAATTCAATGTAAAAATTGTCAGTTATTTAATCATACACAAGCAAACTGTAAACTGGAACCAAGATGTGTTAGATGTGTAGAAAAACATCATTATACTAAATGTAAAAAACCTAAAAATTCTCTACCTCAATGTGTGAACTGTCTTGAAAATCACACAGCGAATTATAGAGGATGTAGATTCTTCAAAAATAGTAATTCAAAATCTAGTTCAAATCCAATTGGAAATACAGTCCAAAAACCTTTAATTTTCAACCCCCTTCAAAACCAACATCAATACTACGAAAGACCAACTAAAAATTCCAAAACTCCACCCGCCCCTACTTCTTCTCGTCCTTTGATTAATAATTTACAGAATTTCCCTTGTCTACCATCACTCTCAAGAAATTCACAAATGTATCTTGAAAATAACTTTGTTCCATCCCCACCTACTACAATAGATTTTAATAAATATATTCCAAGTTTAACAACTCAGATTTTAAATATATTTATTCCACAAATTCAGCAATTAATAATAGAAGTACTGCCAAGAATAATCAATAATGGATCACCATAAAATAAAATTATTAAATTGGAATGCCAACGGACTATTTCGTCAAATAAATGAATTCAAACATTTCCTAAATGACCAAAATATTGACATAGCATGTATTACGGAAACCGATCTAAACAATGCTAAAAAAGTTAATATTCCAAATTATATCACATACAGAGAAGATAGAGCTTCTTTACATGGTGGGGGTGGGGTAGCAATAGTAATCAAAAGAAAAATCAAACATTCACAAATATTTGTACCTACCTCCAAGGAATTAGAAATAACAGCAATAACGATAAATTTATCAGTCGGAAAATTAACAATAATAGTAGCTTACAAACCCCCAAATAAAAAAATACCTAAAAACACCCTGGAACTACTTTTTAATAATAATGATAAAGTATTACTAATTGGAGATCTCAATGCAAAACACCAAGCATGGGGATGTAAAACGACTACCCCTCAAGGTATATTATTATTTAATCTAGCAACTATGAATAACTGGACAATTCATGCCCCTTCTCAACCTACCCATTATTCATATAATAATACCATTTCTCCAGATATTCTGGACATTGCAGTATCACAAAATTTAAATTTCCCACTCACACAATACTGCATACCAGCATTAAACTCGGATCACAATCCTGTATTAATTAACTTCAATAATGTTATTCCACAGCAGAAACATTCTAATTCCCTAATTAAAGGTAAAGTAAATTGGAAACTTTTCCAGTCATGTATGCTTCAAACAAATAATTATCCTACTTCTCTCCATACTCCATTTGATGTAGATGCTGAAATTTTAAAAATGCAAAGAAATATATTACAAGCTATTAAATTATCAACAAAGACAAGTAATAATTCTAACAAATCAGTCACACCTGTCCTACCAAAAGAAATATTAAATTTAATAGCTCTCAAGCATGTAACTCGTAAGTGGCAAATCACTCGAGATCCTGATATTAAAACTACCTGAAATCGCCTTACTCATGAAGTTAAAAATAAACTAGAACAATACAGGTTTTCTAAATTTAGAAACTATATATCCCAGCTTCAACCTAACTCTGCTTCCCTCTGGTCTGCAATTAAAAATATAACAAATGAGAAAAAACAATTATTCACATTAAAAAATAATAATAACAACACATTAGCAACTACTGATTCTGAAAAAGCAGAACTATTGGCAAATCATTTTGAACTCTCTTTTACTAATAACCTCCTTTATAATATTTCCTTTACCCAAAACATAGTCCAATCATTAGCCAACCCACTTCATACAGTTCCTGAAAGAATTAAATTTATTTCCCCATCTGAAGTCAAATACATAATTTCCAAACTTAAAAACAAGAAATCACCAGGCTTAGATTTAATTCCTAATATTGTAATTAAACATTTACCATATCCCATTCTCAGTTCACTAACAGCTATATACAAGTATAATGCATGTTTTAGACTCGACTACTTTCCAAACTCCTGGAAAACTGCACTTATCCTGCCAATTCCTAAACCCAACACCGATCAAACTGAACCTGAAAATTTCAGACCAATTAGTTTGCTGCCAAATTTTTCAAAAATCTTTGAAAGGGCAATTTTAACGAGAATTAATAAATTTTTAAATCAAAATAATATTCTTCCTAGTAGTCAATTTGGTTTCAGACATAACCATTCTACTACGCATCAATTGTTATGTTTAACAGATTATATTGCCACCAATTTCAATTGATTGGCAAATAAAAATAAATCACCAAAAATCTCAAGCAAAAATTTTCTCCTTAAAATGGATTCATCCTACATATCCCTTAATAATTAATAACCATGCAGTTAAATGGCTTCCAAATGACACTCCTGTTAAATATCTTGGACTTCAAATAGATACCAAATTAACCTGGAAAAACCACATAACATCAATAGCTAATAACACACATATAAAAATATTAAAATTGTATCCATTCATAAATAGAAAATCAAAATTATCAATAGAATCAGCATTAATAATATTTAAATACATTATACAACCTTCACTGACCTACACCTGCCCAATTTGGGGAGGTGCCGCTAAAAACAACCTTCAAAAACTGGAAGTACTGCAAAATAAATTTTTAAGAAATGTTTTAAAAGCTCCATGGTATATCAGAAATGATCAAATTTTAAAAGAACTATTTATAGAACCTCTGAAAACTTGGATTCTAAAACTTTCTTCTAATTTCTACTCTTCTCTTTCATCTTGCCCAGCCACTCCTTTGTACACTCTAGGTAAATCAGCCAATCTTATTCCACGAATAAAATCAAGATATTCTAAAGATCTACTACATCCTCCTTAATTAGCTGTAAAGCAGGTTCCAACATTTCGAAATTAAGTATTTATGTTTTTAATTCAAATATTGTATGTATTTTTCTGAAGGACCCTTCCTGGGTATCCTTAGTTGTTATTGTTTATATTGCAAATATTAGTCTTCTACCATTGTTCATGCATGATGAAATGTAATTACACAAAATTGTATACAATGTATCATAAAAACCCTTGAAAGGCATAATAATGTCGAACAAGGAAATAAAAACTATTAAAAAAAAAGAGACATTTTCTGGAGCTTATCCAAACCTTTGGTGATAACAATTTTTGTAATAAGAAACAAAACGATTTCGAATAAGTATTTTGCAAGAACATTAATGAATTGTGGGAATTCTGATGAGGTGTTGGTGACATTATTAAAGGATAAAATAATTGATGTCAATCAATACTAATAATAATAATAGTAATGATTTATTATTATTGTTATTATTATTATTGTTATTATTATTATTATTATTATTATTATTATTATTATTATTATTAATATTACGCATTGTGGGATGGCTCATGAGCAGCGTACTAGCTTTCCGTGAATATTTAGAATCGTACGAAAAATCCCACTGACTTTTGAGGTTTGGGGATAATTTTCTGAGGTGGAAGACAAATTTTTTCCAAACAATACTTTAGATTTTTTTAACAAGACAAGTTACTGTTATTACAATCGGTATAATTTCAATGAGCTCAAGTTTTTATATTTCTTTATATTCTATTGAGAGGGGAGGTATTTTCAATTTTTATTCTGTTTCTGCCTTATTGATGTTATGATCTGCAAGGTATGTAAAATCAATCATGAATGCTTTCTTTTCCTCTACGTTATGTAGTAGAATGTCTGGTTTATTTTACGGAATCGTTTTATCAATATGTTTTGGAAGGTCATAATATATTTTGAACTGATTACTTTCTATGACGAGTTTAGCTTTGAAACCACAAGAGATGATTTATTCTTTTGCCAATAGCCCATGTTTGGTTGCCAGTCCTTGGTGTACAATATTTCCAGTCAGGTTGTTCTGGTGTAGATAGTATTTGCGAAGTTTCTGCACCCAGTGATATCTTGTCTGTGCGTCCAGTGTTGATCTATTGCCTCTGATGATCGATGACATACTCTACATTCGTCATTACCATCTAGTTTTTCAATCAATCTTTTATAGTTATTAGTTGAAATAACTTGGCCCTGAATTGCTTGAATGAATCCCTCGGTCTCTCGTATAGAGTCGCGTCTCTGAGCCACCACACTGAAGCGGCACTTTCAAGAAAAGTGGAAATCTACCATGGAGAGGTTTGGAATTCCATACCTGTAATATTTCCTTGACTGACGTGATATCAAAGTATTATGCATTGTTGCTGAGATTTAAGAGAGTATGTCACATAATACTACTGCTTGGAATAAAATTGGAATAAGAGTTATTCACTTTTTCCTGTATCAGGGAGCCAGAATGAGTTTTTCTGTCGAAAAATCGCCATTTTTTGTGCAGCAATACACAAAGTACTCTGTACCACGTACCACCACTGTACCACCACTCTGTACCACGTACGGAAAATTAGGTTAACTGGACCGGTTAGGTTAAGTGGTCCATGCTTTTAAATGTTGGAGGGAAGTGATTCCTGCTTTTTCCACTGGATGGTATTCGTATGACAGGGCTGATAATCTAAGCCACTTTCATAAGTTGCAGGCCTTCATTGTTGAGTACAGTAAAGCACTTTTTTTCTGAAAGGTCAGAAGTATTTTCTACCACTCATCTGCTTTGCAATTTTATTCCCATTGAATAACAACTACAAGAAAAATATTCACACTAGATTAATTGCTAGTATTTCTGCTTTATTATAGTGTGTTTTGTTTTTAATAATACGTCGCGGCTTGCATGTTTTCGGGCATATAAAGAAAATATGTGTTGTGGGGTTAATTGGACCCGGGACGTTAGGCTAAGTGGACCGGTCCAGTTACCCCCTTTGTTTTTTTGTTTGTTTGTTTTTTTTTATTTTTTTTCGAAAGTTGCAGATTTGCAATTAAGTGACATCAATTGAAGCTCTGAACGATCTCTCCCGGACCAACTAAAGTGCTTTTGTTTCAACAGTAGATATGGTTACAAAGTGTTCATGCCAGCTGAAGGATGGCAGGGAAATATTTAAAGACATGATTCATTTTAACGTGGATTTGGAAGAGTACAATCTTCGCTAATCTTCGCTTTCAACATGTATGTGTAGAAAAAGGTTATAGAAATGTGTAGAAGATTTTTTTTCATTAAAACGTCAATGTTATTTTCTCAATTTATTTCGGTCCACTTAACCTAACCGGTTAGGTTAACTGGTTCTATTGCAAATGAATAAAACATTCCATATTTGACAACAACTGTAGGCACAATGATGATGGTTGTTCCTACAATATACGTAGAGAGCCTCATTGAAATATCGTACGAAATTTCATGTGTATAGGTCAAGTAAATAACATTTTAAAGCAAATTTAAAAAAAGGAGACCAGTTAACCTAACTCTCCCCTACTGCGTTTATATGTATGTGTATGAGAAAGTGAAGGGGATTTGCCCTGACTGGAAATGCGCACCAGTTGAAGTAAAGTAAAGAACATTTAATGTAATATGAGAATATATTAGAGAATCGTGAAAATAAACAACAATCTTATAATTAGTGCCCGGAGGTTTCGCAAAATGCCTTTTTTTATTTTTACGATTTTATGACTTTTAACAATTGGAATCAATTGTACAGAGTACATTGTTCTACAACTGTTTTTATATTTTTTTCATTTTGCTTATTTTAGTTTATGATGCCTATTTTTGGTATTTTGCCTTATTTTAGCATTTTCTTCCTTTTTCATCATTATTTTCCTTGTTTTCTTCTGGCACTGACCTCGATCAAGCTGGAAAAATATGTGCAAGCCTGGACAACAAGAAGGTACGGTGTTTTCTCTTTTTGCGGAAGCGGAGGCTCCATGGTCAGGTAGTGTTAAAAATCTAAATGAGAAAGTAATATGACTCCAGTAAAGATTTTTGATTTTTTGCAGGGATCCCCTGTGACTTTGTTTATCAGCGAGGAACATTTGTATTCGGTCTCCGATCCCTTTTCAGGACAGACTGCACTATGCTTATGATGTACTCTTCTCGAAAACTATAATTACGTTTTCCCTTATGCTATTTGAAGATTCATACTGGAGTTCACAATAGCATTTCGTAGCGACAGACCGGGAGAGATGGCTCAGTGCATCAACTGATGTCACTGCAGGGCCTCTGACCGGGATCCTAGGTTGGAGTCTCGACGGCGGCAAGATTGACACTGGCTGGTGGGCTAGGTCGAGTTGTCGCTGTCTGGAGGAGAATTATGGCGGTCGGCAGCTTTGATACGTAGTTTTCCGTGGTTTCTCCGATCAACACCAGGCGAATACCGGAGCAGAACCCTAATAAACGGGCCACCCCGTGAGCGATCTTTCCTTTCCATTCCTTGCCCTAACTTCACCCCTTACACACACATTAACATGCACTACACTACCACATGTGCCGAGAAACTGGTCGGGAGCTTAGAGCTTGTCCCGGCTAGGGCGGAACCCTGTTGGTGGGAGATTCCAGGTTGAGGAAACCCCATTGGCTGACAGTAGGTCGGCACTGGATCTCGCCATTCAGTGGGGGAGGTCACTGCCACCTGCCACGATAAAACCATGCACTACACTTACGGGACTAGTGACCTCGGTAGTTCCTCGCGCCCGGAATCATTATCAACCAACCAACCATCGTAGACAGCGTCACGAGTAAAACAAATTCGTAGTCATCATATCGGGTGATTATGTGCAATCAGTATTACAAAGATGTGATCGTTTCCTTACACGTAAGTGCTACTGTAAATTTTAAAGGTAGAATAAAAAATGTGATTCATTTGAATTCTTCATTTTTTACAATCATTCAATCAATTCAATCAATCAATTTTGTACAATCAAATGGTGATTTTTCATTGTTTAAATGCCTCCTTGCATACCTTTCTTCGTAAAAATGCCTTTTTACCATCCTATTTTCGGACAAGTAAATGTCTTTTTGTCTACTTTAGGTAAAATAAATGCCTGAACTTCCGGGATCTACTCATAATAGTTCAAACTACAGATTCATTTTGTAAATGTTATTACAAAAAAAAATATATAAATGATAAATATAAATAAATAAAATGTAATAAATATAAATAAATAAATAAAATATAAAAAAATAAAATATAATATAAATAAAATGATATATATAAATGATAAACGGCATTATTATGAAAAAAATCATGCAACGAAATAATACCTTACGAGTCTATGTATCGGTATTAAAAGTAGTAGTGCCACATTTAACACGTTGAATTTATATATATATATATATATATATATATATATATATATATATATATATATATATATATATATATATATATATAGTTATAAATCTGATCCGTGAGCCTTAAAATGTCCAAAGAGAGAGCCAAGAGTAAATGTTTGAAATTAAGAAACCTCCTGCTTGTTAATCGCGCATTCATTTTTATCTGGAGTGCCATGACGTCAATAAGCGGAAACACATACTAGATGGAGGACGCGGCGTTAGCTGCGAAACACATCAAGATGGAGATCGGCCCGGGGCCACGCGGGAGTAGAAGAGCAAAACATGATTCGGGCGCTTGGATGACGCGTGGCGACTGTCATAGGAGCTCTATATGGAATGTTCCCAGGAATTACTTGTGAAGAAATACTTTATAAGACAAAATTCTGAATTTTTTTACACTTTTGAGATTTTAACATTAAAATTAAAATACAACACAATAAAAGAAACTACAACCATATCTACTATACATCAAATGATGGTACATTACAAGAGCTGCCTTTAGAGATCCATGCAAACCAACCGCTAACATTAATAATATTTTAAAAAATGTACTTGTACATACATAAAATTCTAACTGACTATTGACACACAGATTTGTACCAACCTGATTCACTTCGTGTCTGCGTAGCTGTGAATCAGTTTTGGAATTTCATACAATAGTTAAATGAGAAATAATACAACCATTGAAAATTACCCACGTTATTTCTTCTTCTTCTTCTTCATCATCATGATCATCATCATCATCATATTATTATTATTATTATTATTATTATTATTATTATTATTATTATTATTATTATTATTATTATTATTATTACTTTCTGAATCTTGGATACGAGTGAACTCTTGCAAAAGCGTCCATTTTAGGAAGGACTCCAAGGTAGTGCCTAGAAATGTACTATGTCATCTGTCCGTGATCCGAGGGGTTTCCTCAACCTCAGCGACTTACACAACAACCTACATCGATAGAAATAAAGTTATATATCAATAAGATGCTTGTGAAAGAATGTAAGAAGGGGTGCTGAAAAGTCTGAAAGGCGAGATTCGGAAGAAATCGTAGAAATCGTAGTATCAAATGAATGTCGTGTTCAGCATGTTGCTTTGTTCCGATTATGCGAGAAAGAAATCTTCGGAGATCTTCTCTTTTCAATAAACTTACGAGGATGCTTTTCATTGAACTTGAAATGATTTTGTGAAGATTTGAATAGATTAACGTTGTCAATCGCTTTAAAATATTTTTCTTTTTTGTCAACTGCCTCAGCATTCTCATTTCATTAGAAAATAACTGTGGGTTAATGTTGTTCTGATTTTTAAAGTTAGTTGATTTACTAATCGAGAATATCTATTATCATCATCACCATCATCAACATGATGGTGTAGACCATTTTTTGCTTGTTCCGTCTCGATGTACTTTGATTTCGCCACCACTTCTTAGGTCTTTCTGCTTTTCTCCTACCATCCGCAAGATTCTCATTTGTTATTATTCGGGATGCTGACCTCTAGCTTTCTTGTGAGATGGTTTTGCCGTTTCCTTTTATGTTTTGTCATTTTATCATTAAGGTTGAAGACACAAAATTCTTTTCGTATGTCTTCACTTTGCTTATGGTCTGGTAGGTATTAGCCTACGATCTATCTAAGGATATTACCCAGATAAAGGTCGTGCTGATCGTAGATGTTCAAACTGTTTTATTCGTTTCTAATGATAATCACAACTGACTACTCCTTCCTTATTTCTTTTTAATAATCTCCTATTTTGACACAAATTTGCATGTTTATCATGCAATTCTTAGATGTACTGCTGGAAAAGAAACTACCTAAGATAATTTTCTTTTCACAGGAATAAATATGATCCTCTCACCTCTCTCGTCTTGTCACAGGAATAAATATAATCTTCTCAACTCTCCACTGAACATATGTTTTGGGTTTATAACTTTTCGTGTTTCTGAATCTATAGTTATCATTTTGCATACAATGTCTATCTTTTTATAACATATTTAATATCTTTGACCTGAAACATTTAAGTTGGTAGGGCGTCGTTTGTTACAACAGCATGTAATGAAAATATGCAACACGTTTCTAGTTAATATCTATACCATCATACCTATTACCTGTGCTCCGCCTTCGGTATCTTATTTATTTGACGAATACATGTTTTAAAATTATAGATAACAAGTTAGTTAATCAAACAAACGAAAATTAAGCAAACAAATAATCTGGAAATTAAAACTATAGAAGTCCTCTTCGAGGACACCACGCCCCACTTGTAGACAGAAGCCGCGCATCTACCTAATCTGTGTAGAGGAAAGAAGCCAATACTCGATCATATAATACGTGGTGTGCGGAAGTGGCGCAGTTATCTAGTAACGGATGACGCAATCGCAGATTAATTTACCCAAGTGCACGGTAGCACATTCAGAGTAATAAAAGCGAACTTGAAAACTCAGGACCAACTACGAATAGGGAGCGGGAACGATCGCACCGTAAGTCCCCTGCCTATCTGTATCAATAGATCAGCATGTAAGATTTGTAATAAATGAATACGTACATTGTGCCATTAATGACATTTCTGTACTGAGGTGCCCGTACACTGTCTGCAGCACTCACCAGACGCTTCCCCGATGCGCCCTATCCTATGTTTTTCTTACAGAAAATAAAGATGTTTTCTTTCATATTGTACATTACACATTATAACGTTAGTTAAGGAAAATTTATATTAAAATAATATTGACATAAAAAACGAACAAAAATACATTTTCAGTCTTCGATAAAATATGTCTAATTGGTCCTAAAAATGCACAGCAACGGGAAGTTTTTATCTGACAATTAAACAAGTGTGTAGCTGAAAGGTCGTTTTTTTCATAGCAAATAACAAGCACTAATCTTTTCAGTGTAGGGAGGTCACTACGGGCTATTAATTCCTTCGATAAATCGGCGGGTGCTCTGTGCCTTTTTATAACTCATTATGAAAGCGAATTTATTCTCAACATTCATTGAGAACAAGGCCATCAACGGACTTTCTCGACGGTTAATGGAAATTAACAAACACTCGATTGATATTTACCATGTTAATATCAGAAAATGGTGTCATTTTGACATGGAATTATTTTTTTCCGTATGGTAACTAAAAATTTTAGAAAATTTGAAAATGTATTTGCTGAAAAGGAGGGAGGGGTATCTCCTAAATATTAGAAACTACGTAATGCGATATTTCTGAAGTTTCTTTTTAATTTCTCATCCGGGATGCCTATGAGAAAAAATGTGTGAGGAAAATGCTAGACATACTTTCTTTTTCCAAGGCAATTCTGCGACATAATTAAAACTGACAACAAAAAAACCGTAACTCAATACTAATTTGAGATTTCTATGAAATTCCACTGAGTGACCTTCATTTTTTGTACGAAAGAAGCTAGGAATGGAAGTTATGAGGTAAGTGGGGTAGCGAGTTTGTGAAATGTGTAGTCAAACCTTAAAAATAATATCCCAATAATTAATTTCTATATTTAAAATAATTCAGTAATTCTGTGCAATGACTCCAACATTTAAAAAAATATTATGTTAAAAGCACACAGATTAGTGACCCATCATTATTACTGTAAGATCAGTAAAATATTAATTCTGAAGCATACATTATTGGTTAAATTTAGGAACAATGATTTGATTTAGTAGCTGCGTCCAGTTTCTGGCAAATTCTACCGTTTTTTAGTAATGCGATGAACTTTGCAACTGATGCACTCTGACCACCAATGGTCACAATAAACTAACGATTTATTATTGTTTATGTGAATTACTTAAACACATTATTATAAAGAAATATAGTGAGCTTTACTTACTCTAATTTTATACGCAACAAAGAAACTGAGTGGCATCGATTTAGAACATTTTAATGATGGAACAATTTCAAGATAAATGTTTATTCATCAAAATATTAATAGAAATTCAAAGTAATAAATTTTAGCAGTGTATCTCGAATTCAAGCTTGTCTACTTCTGTATCGTAGTTCTGAAATATTCCAGTTCTGACCGAAGGACCAGAACATCACATCATTGTTTGCATATCATCATTTACTCGTATTTTCGAAAATTTTGGAGGTCATTGTTCCGTGCTGTTGCACAAATTTTGCCTGTCATTTGTTACAGGGTTTATTTTTAAAGACAACATTGGTAATAGAAACTTATTTCAGTGTGTATTTTACGGATTTATGCACGACCAAAATATGGATATACGGAATTTGTGCCGTCTTTTGTGTTCGCAAAAAAGTATTTTGTCACAAAAATGCATGGAAAATTAGACTCGAGATTGTTTTACGTAAATCGTAAAGGCTAAACGTCAAGAGCTTCACCTCCAATTCGGAGATGCGAAATGAGCCAACTCAGGTATAGTGAGGTTAAGTTTGATGGTAGTATCGTGTAAATATAATAATAAACAGCTAACACAATGGGACTTCTTTCTTACTAGCGTTAGAAATTTTCCATTAGCACTATATATAGTGTTTGATTTATAAACGTTTAGGTCCCGGAACGCATCCCAAATTAATTATTAATTTAATAGTAATACTTATATATTTATAATTTAATAATTGTTCCCTCAGTACGTCGTTCCGTCGCGTTCCACCAGTAATCAAGTCCTGTATATGTAATATATAGGAGGCGGATTTTGATAACCTAAAATATCGCCAAAAACGATCAATAAAATGCTCTTAAAATGCTTAAAAATGCCCTAAAACCAAAGAAAAATTACATAAAATATCTTATCAAAACCAGATCGGATGAACAACACAAGCTGTTGAATACGTTACTACGTTAGTGATGTAATCGAGGCTTCTTCCATTCGTTCGAATGAACTCAGCTTGCAAAATTTGGTTTGGATTGGTCTTTACAACGAAATGTCTTAAGTTATCCCGAAATCGGTAGACCTGGCGCTGGGCGCTGATATACGTCACAAGAATTACGTACTCACAACGTCTGTGAAAACAATTTCTCAGAGAACAAAACGAATACGCTTCTGAGTAATTCGTTGAAGAATATTTGTTGCATCTCGAAAAATCCCATTTAAAATTACATTACAATCTATGAAATCAGCAAAAAATGCATTAAAATAATGGAAAATGGTAAAAAATGACTTATTAGTCAATACCGACAAAAATTCAAAATAATGACCTTTAAAAATGGGTCATTTCCTTTTGTCATAACATAAAATGAATTTCTATACTAAACGGCATTGTTAAAAAGTGAAAAGAAAAATGACATTTCATTAAAATATTCCTACGATTTTTGAGGTAATTGCAAGGTTTATAAAATATCGCAAAAACCATCGCAAAAGTAGTTTTCTTGTAATGCTAAAGCATCGACCTCGAGATTTTGACGGAAATGAGCAATACTACTTATATCTAATAAAGAAAAAGAGTTTTTTTTAAAATTAGTCTCCAATCGATCTGGCTCAGCTTGGGACGGGGATCTATGAATTAAAAACTGATCGTTCAAAATTTTCTGAAAAAAAATCGTAATTTTTGTAAAAATCTTTTTGAAAGTATAAAGCAGCACGCGCAATTTAATGGCATTAGTACTTTTGCACGATGAATATATATATATATATATATATATATATATATATATATATATATATATATATATATATAAATTCACTCTAATTCACTCATACTTCTTTTGATAATAATTCTAAATGAATATTAGGAAAAATGTATGTTTTTGTTGTAAATGTCATAATGAAAAAGCTATAAATTGTATCTTATCTTTTAGTTTAAAAGGAAATATGATTTTTTTACCGTTTCCTTAAAAAAGAAATCGGTAAAACTGCTTATTTTAAAAACCAGTATTTAATAATATCGAAGAGAAAAGTATATTTTGCCCAACAGTTAATTTTATTTCGAATTCTTTTTCTAATGTAAATATACCCTGCATAGAAAATTATATTCCAATAGAATATTTAGGACTCTATTTCGACCGTCGAATTACTTGGAAAACACATATTCAAAATATTGCCAATAAAAGTTTTCAAAAAATATCAAAATTTAACCCCTTAACTAATCAATTTTCAAAATTACAAATTGATTGCGGTATATCAATATTTAAGGCAATAATAAGACCATCACTTGCATACGCATACCCAATCTCGTGTCAAACATGAAGAAAATACAAACTATTCAAAATAAATATTTACGAAGAATTCCAAATGCTGAATGGTTCATCTCCAACAAACAGATACATAAAGAATTACAAATAGAACTAATTAAAAAATTTATCATTAAGCAATCTTCAAATTTCTTCAACTCCTTAACAAATTATCCTGTTTATAAACATTCCGATCTGGGAAAAATTATCACATAAAAAGAATTCGTTCCCGCTTCCCCAAAGATATATTTCACCCTCCATAAATAATTTTCTTCAAACTCTAAATTTATAATAAAAATTACTAAATACTAATTAAAATCTACCTTCTCTTAAAACTCTAAATTTATAATAAAAATTACTAAATACTAATTAAAATCTAATATTACTCGAATATATTATTAAAATAAAATCATATATTACCAATAATTATGATATGAATTCTGGCATCTCCAAAAATTTCTGTATAATTTTATTCACCATCCTGAAAAATTGTAGAAAATTGAAAACGAAATAAATATATTAAAAAAAATTATTTTACCGAAACATTTTACACATCTCTGAAAGAAAATTGAGTTGTAAACTGCCAAACATAAGAGACGTTGCGGAACTTCAAGTCGTCGGGGTCTGAGTTCGAGAACCAATGCTCGGGAGGAACCCGCCATTGTCCGACGGAGTTCCCAGCGAGGGCGAATGGAGTGGTAGCTCCAGAGTCCAGATAACGCCAATCGCTTGCAGTTGCATGAAAAAAGAAGGCGAGTGGGCGGGCGGCGCCTCGAAATAAGGCTCCAGTGATGTCACGCCTCCGAACAAGAGCGCGTGTGTGCGCCGGGTGCCTTTGGCCTTCGGCAGGCGTCAGTGGCGACGACGTCCGAGCGGTCCACACGCCGGGCTCGTCGCGACGGAGGCGACGGCGGCGGCCGCCGCCACCACCACCGTCGCCGCCGCATGCAGTTGTCGGGTTCCCTTGAGGAACAAAGCGATGCATTTTGCTTCCGATTTTGCCCATGCGGCGTCTTATTTACGAACGATGAACGGCTGTGAATGACGATGGTGGTTTTGAGTGTGAAACTCGTAAGAAAATATTTTGTAAATTCTCAAAAGGACATGCAAAGAATTGACATATTTTTTGAGCATTTTTGTCAGTTTATTAATTAAAATGAACCAAAGAGTGTTAGATAATTCGATGTTGGAAAATTTAATTGATAAAATAATTGGAAAATAATTAAGAACACTTTGAACGTATTATGTTAAAAAATTTGAAGTTTGTATAATTTAAATTTAATGCAGTTTCATTCAAACAATTCAAACTCAAGATTATTTTGGTTTCAAATAATAAATTAATCCAATAATAATTTAGAAAGACACGCACTCAATTTCAATTTATATTTACTTAGGGGTTTATAGTAAGAATTTTACATTATCTTATTTCAATTGAGTTTGAATTAAAAAGAGTTGATGTTTGAAAGAAAGGGAGTTCACAGAGCTGGAGAATCAAGAAGGAACATAGTGATCATCACTGCAACCCTAAGCGCCTTCATGAACGCATGACTGCAATCCGCACAACACACGATGTAGTTGCGATCAGCACCTGCACCTACTGTCTCAGCACGAAAAGAAATGCGAACGTACAAATACAGTTTACGAACACAATGGACAAATATTGAATTTCTTGTTAGGATAATACTCGTGTACGGTTATACGAATTGGATTCTCACGTACAGAGAAAGAATTGAAAACTAGAAACAGTTTTTTTGGCTGTTTAAATTCGTAGTCAGATGAATGGGTTGCAGCATTTACGGAAGGCACAAATGCTCACCCTCAATTTAATTTTCATGTCTTAGTTAAATAATAATGTTAACATTAATAATAATAGTTAACAAAAACAGAAGGTTTGTATTAATATTAATAAAATAATAACTTCGGCATCCCAAAGTCAGTGGATCTGTCTTTGGGAATAAAGAAAAAATAAACTTTTGTCTAGATATACGATGGGTACCCCATAACATTTTCACAGGTGCTGGCATAATTTAAAGGGGGCTTTTCATTTACGATTCATGGTCTCTTTTAAAATACACAGTTAGCCGGTAGTTCTCTCATTTTCTACGGAGCAATCGGCCACTTAAAAACTACCTAATCTCACTCTTGGCTCGTGGAGGAAGAGAGTAAACTCCTTCTACGTGTGTCGTGTAACTTCCTCGATTCTATACGAAGCGACAGCGGTGGAAGGACGCACGGCTGCTAAGAAAGAAGATACCTATAATCAAGCTCTGTGGCTCCAGATTTCAAATTGAATAAAGTTCAAGTTGAAATGTTCAATCTATTTCTGCAGACATCTGTATGATCAACGGTCCTAAAAATCTCTATCGTTAAATTTTAAATCTGCAATGAAGTTCTATTGCAGAAACGCCGGAACGCCTTGAAATATCAGTTGTACGAAGAGAACAAAAAAACTGGAATCTATTCTCAAATTGTAGAAGAAGACATTAACATCATACAATATATATTTGTGCTCTCCCAAATTTTATTTCTTTACATTGAGTAATAATGAATTTTCACGATATTTATGATTTTCTACGTTCCCCAGTACGTTCTTGATACATGTCAAGAGAAACAAAGAAAACGATAATAATTGTAACCGACTGAATATTTAAGAATTTATATTATTATTATTATTATTATTATTATTATTATTATTATTATTATTATTATTATTATTATTATTATTATTATTATTTACATTTCGGATATTGCATTTCAGCATAGTATCAATTTTATAAACCTCTAAAGTAATTTACAGTTCATACATATAAGATTAATTAGACTCTTATTTATGAAAAACTGATTTACTACTTACAAAATTACTAATTTTCAATGAAGTATTGAAAAGAACTAAATTATAAAACTTTTTGCATTAGTAAAGTGCACGAGAGACAGGACGGCATTGCCTTTTATAATGTAATTTTTTCAATTTTTGTTATGATAAACTGCTTGATCATCATCTTATCTTGATAATTTGTATAATTATAATATAATCAATGCATTACGAGGACTTACATGTTTGTCATCTTATGTTGCATTAGACACTTCAGAATTTGTCAGTATAGATTATTCATCTAGTTGAATAATAATGATATAACAAATTGTATTTTATTTTATCTACGATTACGAAATCTTTTAATTCTGAAGTTTGATGTGAGAGATGAGAAGGTTTTAATCATACTGTTTATCACACGAACTATTAACGGTGATATTAAACATTTTTATTTTATATTTCCTCATTATTTGAATATTTGTGAACTTCTGAGAATGGACATATGTGTCTTAAATGTTGACTTTATTAAAAGGTTTTGAAAGTACATGTGAAAGTGTACTGCAGTTCTAAAAGAAATCGGTGAACATTTTACGAATTTATAAGGTAAAACGTTAGAAAATTCATTAATGCTTATCTTCCTACTATGTTTAAAAAGTTCCTCCTCCGCAAGTCTATTATTTTAAAAAAATTGTAAAGCAGTGAAGAAAATATTGCACTAAATTTAATTTAATTCTCTAAATGTTGTTAGCATCACAATGCTAAAAACATTTAATTCTCTAAATGCCAAGTGTACCACATTTTAATATGTGAATCAGCAATTGCGTTGTTAACTTAAATGAACAACGTGTCGAATTCTTTCAAGATACAAGGCAAATTCCAGCTTATTCCTCTGGCGTTTACTGTGCCCAGTGAAGAATAGTAGTTATCGAATATTTAAGTGGAAATCTTATCACAATTCTGGATAAAAGTATGGATCTATCAGTCGTCTCTTGTGTATCAACTCTACAAAGTTTCCTTTTATTTTTTTCACATTATTGAGATTTGGCGGGGATAAATGCGCCGGGTTATTGAACAACGAAATGCCAATCACCTTACAAGAAACTAAAGGCACCTGGCATATTTTTTTCGCGAAACAAAATAATAATGAAGCAACTCCCCAAACCCAAAGGGCGAGTGGAAAAGGACTCACCTCCGTTCTCGTAGTAGTAGTCGTCGTAGTCAGTCTCATCGTAGACGTCGTCGCCGTTCTGCCTCCTTTGTCGCACGCCCTCATCCGCCAGCATGCGCGCGTTGCCGGGCGCGCCCGCGCCTGCGCGCGCGTCGGCGCCCCTCGTTGCCTTGGCGCGGCGGCGCCGGGGCTCCGCCTCCGCCCCCGCCGCCAGCAGCGCCAGCAGCCCCAGCCCCAGCAGCAGAAGCGACGCCGACGGCCCTCTCATGACGGCGCAGCGCCGCGTTCACGACCGCGCTTGCGTCGCTGCAGCGCGCGTCTGCCGCGCTGACGGCCGCCCGGCCGGAGACGCGCCGCTGCCCCCCACCCCCACCCCCTTGCGCGGACGCGTAAACAGACGGCGTCGCGGGAGGACCAGCGCGCTTCCAGATTGCTTCCTTCCCGCCTCGTAAAGGACACGCCTTTTTAGTTATTGGTTGGCAGGTACAGAGGATAATACGTATTTTAGGAGGCTTCTCTTGGTAAGGCATACGTGGGAAACATTCGCCAAGATAAATACCAATTGCCCTGGGACATCCTAGGTTCGAGTCCGGACGGTGGTAGGACTTTCGACACTAGCTACATAGCTGGGTCGAATTATGCCGTTGTATGGAGGAGAATTCTAAGGACCGACCGCTCTGATCGGTAGTTTGGCGTGGTTTCTCCGATCAACGCCAGGCGAATGAAAAAGCAGTTCCAAGCGGTCTACGGACCGCGCGCTACCTTCCCTTCTTCCTCCTTGTCCTAACCTCACACCGTAATTCCACACATTTACACTTACATTTACTACACTACCATACATATCGGAAGACCAATCGGGAGCTTAGAGCATGTCTCGGCTGGAGTGGTGACACGCTGGCCGGAAATTCTTGAGAAAAAAATCGCAAACAGCTGGTTACTTGACGCTCGATCTCGCTATCCAGCGAGGGAAGATCACTGCCACACCACTCGATAAAACATGAACTACACTAACGGGACTAATGACCGTAATAGTTGACGCACCCAAAATCACTAATCAATCAATCAACCAACAAACCGCCGACGAGTTGCCAAGGACCGTTCTTGGCGAACCCGCCTGTTTACTGGTTTCGTCGGTGTAGATGATAAAGGTTGTTTTAGGCGGCTTCTCTTTACCCTTGGTATTATTCCATGATTTCCATGAATTTTTGTGAGAAAAAATTATTGTCGGGCCCTGGTAATGAACTGTACAGCAGCTTCCGAGTCAATGATCCCCATTCGATCAGGTTTTTCGTCCAGTTTCCCTGATCCTTTGAGCAAATGCTGAGATAGCCCCTTGTTTTGCTTCTGGACATAAATGTAACTTCATTATCTATGCACGTCTTCTAGAATTCCGTGGGAAATATAGTTATTCAAATTATCGTTCAACATAATGTCGTTGCAGGAAGTATTATTCCTTGACGAAGGACATTATGAGGGATAAGAGCCCAAACTTTTTGCTGATTTACCGTTGAAAATAGATTTTATTACATTGGAGCGAATATTTTTGTAAACAATCCTTGCAAAAAAACGCTCATTTTCTTTCTGTATTCCAAATTCAAGTAGTATATGGCTTAGGGTAGGGATCATAGAATTTTGAAAATGTGCACAGAATTTACTTCTCCCCATAGCACGTCACCACGTCACACACAGTTTTTAACTGTTTTCGACGTAAAATAAATAAATAAATAAATAAATAAACTCTTCTGGTAAATAACTGATCCATTATATCTTTAAACTTTTTCTAAGTATAAATCAAGGGACACTTTAAATAATGGTGAAGGTCTCATTTTCATTAATATCTCTGAATTTTAGAAAATTACGTGTTGGAAATATTGGTTAGAAACAATTACACTTTTAAGCGCCGGTTCGAGTTTGAAAGTCACGTTGAAAGTCATACACTGAAGTCACACGTGGCTTATAGGAAAGGTGCTCGTCGAGTTATCTCGGAGTACGTAAGTTCGAGTTCTAAATTTAAAACGAAACAAAAAAAAAAAAAAAAAAAACGATTTGAAAACACTTTTGCCGTTTCATGTGGTAGTGTAATATAGAGGAGCAGTTAGAAATAATATGAGAAAGAATGTGTTGTAGCACAACTAGTTTTATAATGTTTTATAAGCAAGCGAACAATAATTCTTGCCTAATTTCTTATCTAATTTCCTTTCTTTTCTTCCTGAAAACTATCGGAATTCTGTTGTTACTTTTTGATCTTGCATGTTCAGAAAGTACAAATTAATGTATGTACAGTATAACGTTTTGTAATTAGAATAATTTATGTTTATAAACGTAATATAATGTGAATTAAACACTCTGATTTTGTTTAAAACTGCGAATGCAAATGCTTCACATTCTTTTCGCGTCGGGAAAGAGGAAATTTCGATGTGTAGCTGGTGGTGTAGGGGAAACGTGTCAGGCGCGTAAACTTGAAGGACCCGAGATCGAATACCAGCGAGGAGAAAATAATTTCCTGCTGGAATTTCTTTTTTTGCAAGTTCACGTAGTCCGTGTTATTTATTGCGTAGCCATTACAAAGAAGACATGAAAATTAATGCTGTTGAAGCAACACTTGTTTTGAACATAAAACACAGTCTAAATAGTACGTATAGTAACATAAACTTTATTTAGGTGAGTAAACTTAGACCATTCACTTTGATTGTCGTAAGTCAAACTTGACAAAACTGAGATCGGTGTCGTAATAAGAGTTGTTATGATACATATATCCAGTGCTTTACTTTTAAAATCGTAGTCTCGGAACGCACCTCAAATTAATTATTAATGTAATATCAATATTTATTTATATATAATATAATTAAATAATTATTCCCGAGGTACCGGAACGCCGTTCCGTCGCGTTCCGACGGAAATCAAGCCCTGTATATATTGTGACCGTACTTACCTCGGTTTCCCGAATTAGGGATTCTGGTTGACCACGCAAGTACTTACTACATATTAAAATTTTGAATGTAAGATCGAAATGATAGGGACAAGGGATCATTCTAGGGGGGAGCGCCTTTATTAGGAGGATGTTGGCTTTGGATTTGATACTTTTCTCGTTCAATTTACGACGCACCAAGTTACATATTATGATTATTAATTTATTCATAGAAAACATTAATATGTTTAACAACTATACAAATCTTCATTATATGATTGCATGCTGTTAATGTGATTAACATTATTACCAATTAAACTGTTTGAAATATCTAACCATCCGGGAGCTCCCACACTCTTATGCAATAATAGTATACCAACATTCTACATCCTACATTTTCACATTCACAGTTATTATTATCCAACATTAATCAATTACAATCTATCCCTTCCTCAGTACACGGTTGTGATAGTTCATCATTATGTCCTTCCTCCCCCCCTCCCCACTGTACACTCGGAAACTTATGATTACAATGATTCAGCCCGACTTTCACGAATATTAGGAGCTTCGTTACTTATCTGAGGGTCCCATCCTGACGTGGGAAATGTAGCCGCCTCTTCTAATGTCCTTGACGAGCTCAGGCCACCCGCCCGCTGACTGCGTGCTGGCCACGTGGTCGCCGTGCCGTACCCTGCGTTTTGCTATTTCACCGTTCGCTTTCAACGTCCGGGCACGAATTCGGTCTCCTCGTTGCGGTGTACTTGTTCGAAGCCGTTGACTTCTCCTTACCATTATAGTTCATAGCCCACGCACATTGCTGCACCACGTGCCTTCACATCACTTAATAGTTTCATGCTTTTTGATGTTCGGAACGCACCGATTTTTAGATTTTTAGTCCGATGCTCCGCGTGCTCGTTTACTCGCATATTAACACTTCCACGCACTTTCACCCCTCGATGTATTCCGATTTCCTTCCCTCACCTCACATTCGCCACACAGCCCCATGCGCGTCATTCGTCATGTCTCCTTGTACTGTTCTGACTCCCGCTTCCCTCTCTCACTGGCCGTGACTCGTTCCTAGGGTCGTTCCTCTAGAAAATCGATCTGTGGTCTTTTCACACGCGCCAACTTTGAATTGGTTCTCTCTGTTCTTTTCCTATTTAATGATCGAATGACCGTTAGGTCATTTTATATATATATATATATATATATATATATATATATATATATATATATATATATATAGTAACCGCTTGTCGTCGGTCACATTTATAACCAACGGAAAATGGAAGCAATAATACCCGACATTAGGCCCTACACGTAGTTCCTATAGTGGCGAAGAGATGGCGTAAGTCAGAAAAGGATTTCTGAACGCACTCCGACCATAGCCAATCAGGAAATTTTTGTGGAAATACGGACGTGGCGTGAACTTGCGTCAAAAGAGCTCGCTCTCTTTCTGGTTCGAGACGTCGAGGAGAATGGTTGCCTACGAGTACGCCACATAGTCGACGAGGGACACGCGAAGATTGCGGAACACAAAAGCTTTAATAAAAGGTAATTGACTGAGCACTTTTCATGGATTTACGTACTGTAAATATCGTGAGATTACATGGAATTAGTAAATGAATATTAAACAAGAATGCAATGAATGAAAGAACGACGGCGGTAATAGATCGAAATGAATCTGAAAAACCACGTTGCTGCATTCTTGTTGCTAGAAAAGAGGACTATTGTAACATAGGACATGTTTCTTCTTTGTTACAGCTTTAATATATTTCATACTTTTCATATATTCTTTATTCTTATTTTTGGGAATTTCACTTTGGAAATTCTATTATGGAATTTTGAGAGTTATGAGAAAGACGGATTATCCAAACAACTAGTTTGACTTTTGCTATTACGAAGTCATAACTTGGAGTTTCGGACTCGCATTCTGATGCGACCATCGCCTCTGCGAAAGCTGTGGTGAATTTTCGCCGAACGACGGGGAGACGGTGTTCGGAACACTCCAGTTTCGACGCGACGGGCAACGCACGGACCTTGCAGAAGAACGACGACCTTGAGGCGCGAGTGTTGCGCGACGGGCCAGCTACACAGCGCGGGACCAACTTGCGGAGTTCGCCGGTCGTGAGTCATATAAAAGCAGAAAGAACACTCACTAAATTTCAGTCTGGAAAAAAACTTCTGAGATAGGAGTATAATTATACTAGCCAAAACGTAATGTGAGCTTCCCTCAATAATAGACGTTGATCGGGCAAGTTTCTGAGAACATTGGTCTTGCTAGCCAGTGGTTTTATTTCTTTTCGACAGTCGTAACAAGAATCAGATTAAAGTAATTCTTTATGTTTATGTTTATGATAGAAGTTGTTTTGTACAGAATTATTTATTTAGAGTCATATTTTAATGTTTCAAATCATTTGAGAGACGTTATGAAACAAAACTTTGTGTTGAAAGGCTATGTAGAAGCCGAAGGTCAAATGTGACTATTGAGTGTAACGTAATTAGTGATTCAAAAGGTAGTAGTGAATTTCGAGTATTGTGTGTATGTATTTTTCTTTTACAGGATGAATATTTGTACTATGATTTGTGTGTCTCATGTGTGATATTTTTTGTGAAGTGTAAATATGTATTCATTGCTTGTTTTCTTGTAAACAGGGATCTGAGTTATTATTATTTTAGTGAAAAACTGCAGTTTAGGTAGGGAATTAGCTACCATAATTTTACGAAAACATAGTAGGATCTGTGAATTTCATTTGTACAGTGATTTTCATTCAATAGAATATATGTTATTTGTCATTTAAAACTGAAAAATTGTGTTGGCTTGTTAATTGATCAGTAGTTTAACAAAGACGAACCCACTACCAATAGGGAAGTTTATCCGTAAATTGAGATATTCCCAGGGATGCGTGACGGTGTAATCACACGTCGCGAAACAAGTAGGCAAAGGATATATCTACTTTAGTAATCGGTACGGTAAGAGGTGATACGGTTACAATATATATATATATATATATATATATATATATATATATATATATATATATATATATATATATATATATGCGCTTCGTTAATACCAAAAATAATAATTTGCGTACTGTAAGTAATATTGGAACAAATCCATGGCATAAGAACTGTGAACATAAGTACTTTCAGATGTCATCTTTCGCAGGACAAGGAGTGAAATTTAAACAAAAACACTACAATTTACAAAACTTACTCTTACCCAAACTCTTACACTGACACAAAAAAGACAATAATTTAAACAAAAATTATAAGTTCACATTTTGAGAAACTGCGTCTTTATGATAATCTAAGCTGGTAACATTATATTACAATATTCAATTGGTTAACAATTTCAGCTTAAGAGCCTTGTTTGATACATCTCCAATTTCGTATTGTAATAAGATATCTTACGATATTCACGTCGTAAATAACTATTTGACAACTATTATCTTTAGGGTATGTGTCTAGCGAATTTTGTATTATTCTGAGAAACTGGATCATACGAATCACATGTACTACGTTATTCACACAAGAGCACATAAATCAAAAAAAGTATTTACTAAAATAATACTTGCTGATCAAACGTTCTATTGATAATTTTACTTTTGAAAATTTTCATTAATTTGCATGTTTAAATATGTTTATCCCATGTAATTACATGTTTATTAAACAAGGTGTCATTATATGAAGCAAGAAACGTTCTTCATTTGATCATTCATCTTCATCAATTACTCACAATTACTTTAATTTTTTCTATTTATATTTTTTTAAATCTCAGACCTCCAATGAAGATATGAATCAAATAACAACTTAGATATTTCAGTATTTTACAAATAATAACGTGAAGAAATGCTTACATTTATTGAATTGGTTTTATAATAACCTGGAAGAATATTCATTTTCTGTAGGCTTTTGAGATGTTGAAAACATCCAAATAGTAAAAGCAATGTTAATCTGGTGATCATTAACATTGATTACTTGATATTTTCCTTGGGGGTAGTTTATAATGGCTAAACGTTTTCAACGATTGAACATTACGTACCTTGAATGACCCGTTTTCGTTCAATAAACCGCTACGCCTTCCCTGTACATATTGGGATGTACCAAAATGGCGACCCATTTTTATTATGGAAATGTCATTTTATATAACATAGAATATATGGATGTCAATAGACGATCGCCAGGGGGTCGCTATGTGACAAATAAACAACCGGCGTTAAGGATATTTTCGTTAGATTGAAATGACAGAGCAGAGGCGGAATAAGCATTGTTTTGAGAGACAAAAGAAAAAGATATAAAATTCGGATGCTTCCGAGTTTTTAGAAGAACATTCATTCGCTCGAGCAACGCGGTGATGAGCGGGTCGGCTCCTGATATATTTTACCAGGTCGAGGAAATACTGTAATTGACAGTTGTATAAAATTAACTATCGTTTCTTATATTAGGATAGAGCGTTCTTGTAGGAAGTAAATACGTGTCTAGGCGTCCACCCGTGACGCAAGTGAGGGAAGTCACGGATTATAATAGTATCGCCGGGAGAATTTGGAACCAGATCACGGACATTAGGCGAGGACTTTATCCAGAAGCAAGATTCTGCTGCGTCGACGGAGAAGGTTCTACGGGGCGCCATCGAACGAAGAAGTGAAGAGCGCGCGAAGACCCACGAATGAATAACAAGGTTTTATAACTATTGTAATATAGAGAAAACTGTCATGACCAAAGATCAATTCATTTTTGATTATCAATGTAATAATTGTTTAACTTGCAACAGAATCATAGTTGATATTATAATAAATTCTAATTTGTTAAGTTGAAAGAAAGCTGATTATCATTGTTCGTTAGTGCAATCCAGCATTTTAATAAGATTTTCAGATTCCTCGCCACTCCGTATGGATGGCAGATTGAATAATTGGTTGCAGAGTAAGTAGCAACAATTATGAACTTCGAACCCCAATTAACTGAGCTAGCACAACATAATTTTGGAATGAGAGATATTAATATTACGTAGGAATCATTAGATTTCAAGTGTAACCTTTTCCTGACGCCCAAATCACATTTATCAGTAATAATTATGTTTCAAAATGTCGCTCCAAGTGGGGCTTGTTTTTAAATAGAAAGACGGGGCTTGTTTCAATTGGCACCAGTCAACGTCGGGCATGTTTCAATATGGTCGTGCAAAAGGGTTCAGGGTTTGGTGGTTTCGTAGCGTCCAACAAACCACCTTCGAAATCTGACGATATTTGTGGATTAAAACTGAAATGTAGTCTGTGTTGGGAAGGTAATATGACATGACCACTAAGTTCGTTGTACGTATTTTCACTGGAAAATGCTACGGCATTGATATTTATTAAACTGTAAACATAAACGCTAAATCTCTTTGAATTGTTATAACATCTGTTTTGTTTTCTTTTAGTAATATCCACTCGTTTTACCAAATACGTGAGTTTCTTATATTTTTACACGCAACAGTTATTTAATTTTACAAGTATTTATTTTCAAGCATTTAGGAATTCATGAAATTTCATTGAAACGTTCGCCAATCTAAAAACCTTTTAAATGTATATTAAATATATTAATGTTGTTTAAAAATATGTATTAACAATGCGTAGATTTAGCACATGATGCTTTTAGCTCTGATTTGAATATTATACAATAAAATCATCAAATTAACAGTTTTAGAAAGATGATCCTGAATTATTGAATGATAAATTGAATTGAAAATATTAACTTAAAGTTTATATACGTTCATTTAGAAATTTCTATACTTATGTAAGTATTGTGATGTGTGATTCTACTCATGTGATCTTTCAACACACAAAATAAATATTTCTTTATTTGAAAACTTTAACATTCCATTTATCCAGTTCAATACAGTTTACAGCAAACAGCTAATAGTATGTTTCCCTATTTTTTATGGTAATGGGTAAATAAGAGAAACATATAGTTTCTAACTCACGGTTTTCAAAGTAACCTTTGAAAAAAATTAATAATACAACTATTCGGTTGCTCAACATCCGTTTGATAGAAAAGCAGATACACTCATTTCGACGTAATGCACATTCAAAAATAATTTGTATATAATCAGTTTCCTCTTTATTTGATAAATATATCGACTTGCAAATTGCAGCATTTAAAAGAGAATATGAAAACAAAATAAAAGTTATATTCATACTCGCCATAAAAAGACGGATTTAGCGTAATTAAATTGGCCACAGAATTTGTTTATAAGCTAAGTGTTTTTTAAGCGTAGCAAGCAAAAGCGCAACATTGGAGAACTGTTTTTTTCAGTATGCTTGTGTTAAGTGAAAACAAATGGGGTCATTCTAAGATGTTAATTTCTTATAAACAATTACATATATCTCGAGAACGAAGTATGATAGCACCAATCGGATTCCGGAATTTTGCATCACATTTAAACGTCATTCAGATGAGACAATAAAAATCGCAACATATGAAAATTTAGAAACAATTTACAACTTTTGCAAATCTAAAGAGGGGAGAGTCTCCCGAGGTCCCAGAGCCGATAATCACGAATTAACAATTTTTCAAAAATTTATAATTTTATTAACAAAATCGAAATATGCGTTAGAATGGCCGGGAAGGGTCCGAAAATTGTGCCTGAATTGAATATCTCAAAATAGCAGTTTGGAAGGAGTTACAAATCGATTGCTAAAAATTAGAAGAATTGTTGCTAAAATGCTAAATATTTACTGGTCTATTGACAGTAACTCAGGTCGGAAAACCCCACTCAGAAATATTTTTTCGTCGTGGCGTACGCGCAGGCAAAATCTCTCCTTCGGCAGGGAAATTTGACGATATTTCCGCCTCGTACGTGAAGGAACTAGCATCCTCCCTCTGAGACAGTGTGCTTTCTACCCCTTGGGCTGTTGCACCAATCAGAAACAACTGAGATTCTACCTGCGAACGATTTGTCAACGCTTCCCTCCCCCTGGCCGCGGGGTGTCCAAGTTTGTCGGCGCGGTTGGGAAGATAACATTTTTGTGAGGGAAAGGGTACATTCTGGAGTCTTGCCACCAGCGATCTAAAAACGGACTTCATTGTGTTCTGATTTGTACTTGGTCACAATCTGCTACGAGGCGCCTCTAAGAGGCACGAGATCAGGTGAGCGTGCTGGCCATCTTAAAACACCACTTCGTATCCACCGACCATGGTAGTTTCATCTACAAATTGCTTCGACACATTTGCAGAGTGCGGACAGCGGTCATGCACATTTGCAGACAGCCGTCATGCTGGAATCATATTGTGCGACGCAACTCCATCGAAATTTCTTCTAGGAGCGCGGGCAAAGTCTCTCTGAGGAATCCGGAGTAATTTTGACCTCTTAGGTTTCCATTAATGAAACGTGACCCAATGTCAGTCCGTTGTCTGCAACGTCAGCTGTTCTTCCGCGCTGCAGCATGGCGTTCATCAAGTTCTAATTACACTGTTTTTGCAAAAATTACATTTCGAATATTAACAGTATTTATATCATTTGTATTTCGTTTTAAAAACTTTAAAATAATGAAGATTATATATATATATATATATATATATATATATATATATATATATATATACATACACACACACACAACTACTCTACGTATACTAAATATTCAGGATGTATTCAGGATGACTCTTATGATGACAAAAGTCCCCTCGGTGTACCCATTCCTTATTATATAGTATATATATTATAGTATATATAGTATAGTATAGTATACATTATATAGTATAGTATAGTATATATTATATAGTATATAAAATAGATATAGTGTATGCTATAACATAGAGTCGCCCTGATCTCTCATGGCGCATTACGCCCTTAGGAAGGTCGCAGAATGGCGGCCGAAACGTCAGCACCTGTGCCTTGGCTGCGGCGTCTCCCGGACAGCCGAGAACATTCAGGTTCCGGCCGGGTAAGCCTACACTCTCAAGTTATGTAATGCTGCGCGAAAAAGCTGTGGATTTTCGGCAGAAAAACTTATTATAGGGACCTGGTAACGAACATGTGGCTAAATCTAGTTGCTAAATTTAGAAAAAAAATCCTCTAACATGTGTTGTAGCCAGAATTTGTTTTATGGGTCCTTGATACTGAAAAATCAAATGACTGCAAAACATCTGTCTGACCGTCCATCCGTTTGCCTGTCCATCTGTGCACAACGCTCGCGGCTAAACCGTTTAGCCTATTTTCTTCAAAATTGATATTCCCCAAACGATATGGCTGTTGTCGTGGTCCCTTGAAATTGAAACCGATATTTTTTGGGGGTACTTTACATGAAGCTCCTGAGTCATTCTCAAAATTTAAAAAAAAGATATCATTTTTTATTAAATTTTGTTGTTGGGTAGTGCGAAGGACATTTAAGAGAATGGTGCAGGTCTCAAATCGCTGAAGATTCTTCGAGAATATTATCGGAATTTGTACTTATGAGGAGTTCCAAATTTCAAGCACCTTCTCTTCGGGCAGGATGGGATATGTATTTTGGGATACATCGTAAGATGACAATAAAATTACCATCCATTATCCATTATTAAGTGTTCTTGCTTTCCTCTTACAAAATTGCTTCCTTTCCACCACCTAGAAAACGTGTCTTTTAGTGGCATATAAGTGAAGAGAATTTTCTATCTAGACTTATTGCATTTTATGATTGCTTTGACAGATGAATATCCTTCATGTTCCTTAGTGAATAGTACGTCACCAAGATGCGCTCTTCCAACTTACTGCCTCCTAGCTGACCGGTTTGCCTGCGTTGAGGTTTTGAGTTCCCTACACGTTTTCAGAAGCTTGCGTGAAGCTTGTCATATTCTTCTCTGGTTCTCGAAAAGTTACGGACGATTACGACTAATCGAATAATCTTTGACGTTCCAAATTCTGAGTGACTTTCTTCAAAGGGTGCGTTGCATTCAGCCTTGTGTCTTACCCTACAGAAGGCATCGATAGACGGAAACTGGAGGACCATCACTGAAACTCTCTTCCATCTTCCTTCTTTTCTGCTATTTCTTAGCAGACCTTCCTTTTTAGTGGTACTTCGTGGCATACGACTTAAAGCTTAGGGTTTTGATGCTTGTTCCAGTGATAGACATGATTTGATTTGATCATAGGGCACTTTAAAATAACGTATTTATAGATGTTGTGGCTCTGGTTTATAGATGTTCTCATCTCTTGAAAGGGCAGATGTCGTTTTCAAGGCAAATATCGAAATTATGACGATTTAAAGAAGATTTTTCTTTTTACTTGCGTGAGCGAAATTATACTATTTTCCCTTGATTCTGGCAGACGAACCGATGGATATTTCAATTCGTATGAATTCGTCGTATTTACAATATTCTCGAGACCCTTAAGGAGCCCGTTTTTATATGGACTTTGCGATTTCAATTAATCATTACAACCTGCAGAGAGACATTACTTATTTTCTCAAAATTGAAGACTGTAATTTGAACTAACCGAAGAGAACTGGAAGAAGACATGAGATATCTTGAAACAGCATTCCTACAGCTTATCGCTGTACGCGAACATAGTAGACGCGCATCATAGTTTTACATCGGATTGGATCCATCTCTATACCCTTTCGTGTTCATTACCGCATCTCATGGTATTTAAATTTATTGTTTAATTATTACACAGATGATTGTAATTTTAAGTAATAGTTTCAAATGATCGTACAAAAAGGATGTGATATTTATCACCATGAATATTTATTCGCGTCCTTTTCCTACCCTTTACTTTGTTATTGTACTTATTTTCTTCTACTTATTTTCTTTTGTTTTTCAGTTCAGTACATGCCATTTCTTATTTTATTCTTAATTTTTTAAGAATTAATTGTCATTGTTAGGATTAATTTTCTCTACATCTCGCAGTTTGGACAGCAGATTCGTATGGCACGTGCGTGATATGGAGAAGACTGCTTGCAAAATTTATTTATATATTTTCCACAGTGTCATCTGCGGATGTTGGCGGAACCTGGTAAATGAATTAAAGCGTGTTGAGTGTTGATGCACTTTCATAACCTGGGCCCTGGGTTTATTGACTCATTAACTCATGCAATGTTGTTTTTCTCTCGCAGACTTGGTAGAGAGGATATATAGTAATGCTGTAAAAAAATCGATGTCGAGACTTTGAAAGAAATACGAGGGTAGGGAGGCTCTGATACCGAAAAAGTGTTTTTTAAACGTCTGTTTGTCCGTCTGTGTACATCACTAACACCTAACCCTTTCACAGAACTATTTTCCAGAAATGGATTTTCTCCCATCGATCTGCACACATTCGAAACCTTGGGAATTTGAAATGGATCTTTTAATTTTTGGGGTACTTGAAGACAGTTTGAACATTTTCTGCATTTTTATTTTTTTCCCCTCGAACATATGCTTAATAAATAGTATATAGATTTGATTTTCATTAAAAGCTCTTAACTTACGAAAATTGTAAATTCGAATCTCCCGCACTTTTGCTGAAGAATCAAGTGCAAGTTGCAAAATTGTAATATTAAATAATAAGAGAAATGTATTTTAGCTTCACTAGTTTATGATAATTTATTGCGAAGCTCACATTTAGATTGTACTCTGTAAAATATAAATAATATTATGTGATTTATTGCTGTTTACTTTAGATTTATTCCCATAATTTTGTACAAATACAAAAACCGTATTGCAAATTTGTAGCAAAACAATCAGGGCTTTTCTAAGATCCATATAGTAAAAAGCAATCTGCATTCTGGACCAATAATTCACCTTAAATCTTAAATTAATACTTGTTCTTTTGGAATACTTTCTCATCTCTCCCCAGATGTTTCCGCCCAAGACTGAATGTAACAGCGTGTCTTCTATGAATGGCTTACGAATCATTCATGGATATTTATAAACAAGGAAGACTTTCCAAGAAGAATGTTAATTTTTTGTGAAAAAAGGTGAACGCGAAAAATGACTTAAAAGAGATTCAATGTCTCAGTCTCAATTAAAAGACTCAGTTGGCATTGGCCTTAAGAGTCATCATGAATATCATGTTATTGTGCCAGTACAGGTATTGTGATAAGCCAGAAATCCCCACTATAGTTTGTATAGGAAAATCAGCATAAAGGGTTGTAGTTACGAATGGGATTGTTTGCATACAGAACGTTGAAATTCAAAGAATACGCCTTGTTAGAACAACCGATCAACAAGTGTAGGATTCCATGCTTGATGTCGGAGCGCTGTTCTTTTGCGAAGCATGGTCCCGGGGCATGACATACAGAAAATTGAAAGGCGACTTTGAAAGTCGGGGTTCTGCATGAAGGTCGAAATGATCACTCTCTCGTCAGCAACCGATCAGGACGGTACGAATATTATTTCAGTCAAAGCTGGGTAATAACAATGATAGGGAAGCGGGAACTTACAATTAATTGGGCGATTTTTGTATAGCATAAGTTCGAATTCAAGGGTATCAGTTAATCTTGCAGTGTAATTTTTAACTTGTAATTTAAATGAAAATAGACTCTGTGTCGAAGGAAATTATGAACTGTTACAAGCGTCAAACATTAAGTCAAGGGCTTAATTTACACTCATTTCTTAAAAAAATATTGGGAGATGCAGTTAATGTACATTTTACAAAATAAAAAACATAGGTATTGCAACAAAAATTTGACTCTCACAATTATAATAAAATGTAGAACACAATAATCAAATAAAACTTGAAAATATTGACTTAATGCGTTTCACCTTTGAGCCAACGATATTTGGTTAAAAGAGAAACGTTAGTAAATTGGAAAAATGGGACACACCTTGAACAAAGTTTATTGATCACTTGCAAAATTGTTGCAATTGCAAACAACCACATTTTTCAACTTCTCAAACTCGAACGTCTATTTGGCCTCAAAATCGCTTTAAACCGGCCGAATGACCGCCCCACATCAAAAATTAATAAGTAACTTAGAACATCTTTTATTTGATCAACGTGGTTGGAATAATACTCAGCTGCCTTCAGCCAAGTATTCCACCTTGTGATGACTGGTTGGGGAGGTAGAGGTAATTCAGGGTAATTTGTCTTAAAAGTATCCACACGACTTGGAGCCTTCAAGAGTACTATCTTGACAGTTGATATCAACTGATCAATATCTGGGAATTGGAATCTCTCAGTTTCTGCAACACCATGAAAAGCGTGAGCAAGGCAAGTTAGATGAAGTAGTTTAGCTGGTGATAGGTGCTTATAACATCTAAGCACCATCCGACATAAGTAGTAGAACCTTTTCACACTGAACACCTCTCGGCCACAGAACACTCATTGATTCATTTAAATACCTCGCAGTGAAACGCGAATATGCTCTTTTTGCGGATAAGGGGTGAATATGCAACAAAAAATGCGAATATGACCCAAATATGCAAAAAATATGCAATTATGGTTCTATATGCGCAAATATGAGAAATAAAAATAGTTTAAATTGATTCTAATTGCCTCAAAACGTATACAATTTGTTGAAACGAGATGTTTGAGTTAACAGAAAAAAATATGCAAATGCATATAAATCACAGCCCTACTTATGAGAATATTGAAGTTAGAACATTCCGAGAACATTGGTAAACTTTCCCCGATGTTAGAATATATCACGATCGGAGGGACATCAACGAGGACATCTCACGGACGACATCTATCCCGAAGACACTCGACAAATCATCCTAGAAGTCATCACACTAAGCTTACAAACGTTACTCAGAAAATCTTACGGAACCTTATCTAAACCTTAATATTGTACAGAATAATATCTCAATATCTTTAATGATATTTTGTAGTTGTAATAATATCAGAAGAAATGTTCAATTATCATTGTTAAAGAAAAGAAAAAGGCTGATAATTTATAGTAGTTGCCATCAGTTCAATAACAGGTTTAAACCAGCAAAACTTCGAGGAATCGCAATTATGTAAAGAGTTTCAAGTCCACACACAAAAAGTAACACATTAAAAGGTAACATATTATATGTCGAGTCTCACGAATAAAATAAAAGTAAAATTACTACAATGGTTATGGCTGAATATGGAGAGAGCTAATGAGCATAGCAGGGCAAAATGAAATTTAATTAATCTTAACAGTGATAAGTAGGCAATATTAGCAGGGCAAGAAGATAAGTAGTTATTAAAATATGAAGTATTTCACAAATTAAATAAAAAAGAAATAGGAATATATCAATATCATCCTACTTTAAAATGAGATCTTTCTGGACGTTCCATTTTGTTTTGCGAAGATCTCCTCACCCCATAATAGGGATTACCAGAAATGCAGGAGCTTTCAGTGTGAAGATATTTTTACTTTTAATATAATAATTTAAAAAGTTATGTTTTTGGAGATTGAACTTTTTTGCGAAAAATCTTTAGGACCCTTGTACTGTTACATTTCTGCTCTACTGGTCAGAACTTCCCATTTAATCCAGCAGGGGAGCCACTACACTATTCGCCGCCGTAATGTTTTTAAAAGTTTTTCGAAACAAAACTTCTTAAATTAAAGTGTTGAATTTCCAGTTTAATTTCCAGATTAACCTGTGCAGGAACATCCAGTGCGCATGTAGAAAACAGGTACGAAGTCTCCTGCCAAAAATCCATCCCTTTCACCTTCCTTACGTTCTCCACTCCCCACCCTTATTTCGAACCCTTTTGCCTCTTCCTCTGAACCTACTCACGTTTCTCCCATTCCCACTTCCAATTCATCTACACCTGATGCCCCATTTTCCTCACAACCTGTCACTGCCGGGACACATTACAACCTTCGACCACACACTCGAGGTAAAAATGGAGTAAATGTATAGCAACTACAGTCAGATGCAGCAGAAAAACATTCGTTTAGGTACTTGCAAAAGATAAACATTCTGCACCATAATGTTCAATCCCTTTCAAATAAAACTAGAGTTTACCGAGGCAGCTCTACAGAGATTTAAATCAAATTAATGTTCTTTGCTTTACAGAACATTGGTTATCTCCTAATGAACTTAGCATTTTCCAAATTCCCAACTTTACCTCGTAGGCTTTTATTGCAGAGAGAGAGAGAGAGAGAGAGAGAGAGAGAGAGAGAGAGAGAGAGAGAGAGAGAGAGAGAGAGAGAGAGAGAGAGAGAGAGAGAGAGAAAGAGAGAGAGAGCAAGCCAGAGAGAACTACAGCATCAGCATCAGCAGAGAACTACAGAACTACAGCAGAACTGAGCATCACAAGAAAAGTAACATTAATTTTAACAATGATACATAATGCATTAATTACCATTTGGACTGTATAAATGAGTATAAACAACCTGTAACAAGTATTGTATTGCAGCCTCCGCGTCAATGACCCCCATCTCGATCAGGTTTTTCGTCCAGTTTCCCTGATCTACTCCAGGCCGTGTATTAGGCCGCACTAAATTCGCAATATGGCAGCTTAAAAGATTTCCTGTCGGAATAGCCAACTTATGAAACTATAACTCTGATCAAGTCTCTCGCTTTTGTTTTGTTTGTTGTCATTCACAATCCTCGCGCGGTCTCGAGTCTTGCCCACTGTTCAATAGTACATGTTTCGTTTTTCGGTAGAATTAAAAAGAGATGTTCATCTATAAACGAATATTAACTCTGTGAATAATTATTAAGTTAATTAAGAATTATCAGCTATTGCAAGCTTAAGAAGTGTTAAAAAGTGTCAAGTGCAAATGAAAAATACAACCTCAAAAGTTATCTGCGGTCATAGTTCTATGTTATTAATGCTTTTGAGATGTGTGTCAACAGTTCCTTCACGTTTTGAACTGGTAGTAATAAGTTTTATTGAACGCAAATAAATACCATAATTATTGAAGTTAATTAACGTGATATACATGGTAGTTTTTAAGTGATCTAATGAATTGTTCCTTACAGTCCAGTTATGTCAATATCAATGCAAATGCATCCATTTAATTTATCTGTTCAATTATTCATTAGCTTTTAAAAATAAGTTCAAAAAAAAAAAAAAATGAAAATCATCATTAGTGTAAGTAAGTCTTCAATAACTTATCCATTGTTACCAGAGACAGTCTTTCTCTTTACCCATTTTTTCACCATTTCAATGGGGTGTGATTCATAAGATTGGAATAAATGGTAATAAATATGACTTTTTGATTTTTTTAAAGATGTTTATTTAAACAGGAATGTACACAATCAATATAAATGGCACATTAAATATATAGTTGCACAATAATATTGAATCTACTCTCTTATTGTGACTACATTACTATAAGCTTCTCCCTGAACATGCAGTTATTACACAGTAAACCCTCTCATTGCTTGTTAAATAATTCAAATCAAAAGTATATTATACTTCAGTTTCCATTACAAATTCATGCCAAATAATTCCCAATAGGCAGCCAAGCAGTACAAGATTAATATATTGTTTATTTATTGCCAGTTTACACATTCTATTTACAGCCAGAATACACATTCTTGCTGTGAAAAAATTCAAGGTAAGACAACGGTTATTTTCAGCATTAAAATTAGAGTATTGTGCCAAGGAAATTCAAAATGCATGTGGGATTTAGAGAGAGATGCGGTGCTACTTGCCCAAAACCAGTATTACAAGTAATGTCACAAATGCTACTAATCAAATAAGGTTACAAACAAGCTACAAAAAACTGAAACAATGTTGACAAGACTATTTACATATACATTTAGATATACAAGACAAGTACATGTGTGAAAACTAAAAATTATAATAATTAGAGAGATGATTTTTATGTCCTAAAAATCTTGAAATATGCATCTATAACCTAAAAATTCTGAAATATGCAATTAAAATTAACAATATTTCATTTCATGTGATACTTGTAATGAAAAGATGTATTTTTGTGCAAACATAATATAACCTAGCTCACTTCTCAGGAGAAATAATTGAAGTAATTATGCACCTTCATTAAGGACCTTGTTTGTCTTGTTTCATTTTTTCTGCTTGGTATAAAAAATATATCAAGAAATATCCTACATTTGCACAAGTATTTTATTGTCTATAGAAAAGAAAAAACACACAGTGTGACAAGCTTTTTCTAATCAATGACTGCTCCCAAATAAATAGATTCTATGACAACAAGGAATGGTTTAGAGATAAGTCTCTCTTTTAACAAAATAAATATAGGAGCATAAAAATATACTCTTATTATTATATGAATATGCACCAACAGGAAATATTTGCCAAATTGCACTAACATATTGATCTACATAGCATCCAATTCTAACCACATGTCAAGGAATTTCATTTAGTTATGCCCTGAAGCAATAGACAAAAATATGCAAAATCATAGATATGCGCTCCCTATTATTATTATTAATAATAATAATAATAATAATAATAATAATAATAATAATAATAATAATAATAATAATAATAAATAATTACTGCCTTTGGTGTGTTGGAGTTTGTATTTCTATAGTAATTCCTCAGGAAACACTCTCTTTTAAAAATTATAATTTCATTCTCCCTCACTTGGGCATACCTGTCTCCCTTTCCCTAAGTAAAACCCATGTTCTTCACTATTCACTTTAGGGAGGTCTGAGAGCCTTCAAAATTTAACGTTTCATCTCCCACAATCTCTGTGTACAGGTTTCTTATAGAAATACCACAACCTAAATAAAATATAATCCTTGGTACTTGTTAAATAATAATAAAACAACACAAAATGATCATTGTTTATATTAATAAAACTGTATACTAACAAACTAATTAAAAAGTCTAATTGATTACCTGAATTCAAACTACAATAAATTTTATTGGCAATTGCATCCTTAGTGAAATTGTCAATATCTGTGACTGGACGGGATCTTTTACGGGTCTTTTTGGGTGTGGGCAGAGCTTCTTGTTTTTTATATTTGTTGATAATACTATCAACTGACTTAACACACACCTGTAAACACACATCTTGAAAAAAATAAAATTTGATTTATTACGATTAATACATGAGTAATGGTAAAGATAATTAACAACTATACTCATCCCAATTTTAATTAAGAAAATTACACTTGTAAGTTTTAAAAGACAAGATGTAGAAAAGAAAAAAGACAAATCAATCTTACCTGTAATAATTTTGCCACTCGCGTTATTAAACAAGAGTGGGTAACATGGACCTTTTCTTCCACTGCTTCCTTCCACAGTCCACAAAATAAATTGATAATTCCCTTTTGAAGAGAACTTTGAATACGTGTTATCTTCAAAGGTTCAAAATTAAGTATAGACCCAGATGTTGTTGGGCTATCCATTATTTTCCAGTTATAATTAAAATGAATTCAGAAAAAATAATAATAATAATAAATATAATTAATCAAAAACAAGAAATACTAAAGGGACACTTAACAACAACAAATAATGAACTACAATAACTATTTCAATTAACTTTATTATTACTAAAGAAAACAATTGGAAAATAATAAATAAAACTCAAAAACGCCTAGTACTACTAAATAAATAAATTGAACGATAAAATGCAAAGAACGAAACGCACCGAAACGCAAAATGCAAATCTTTCGCAACACTCGTAAACTAACACTTCACTTGTATGGCTTTGAATGTTGGCGGAATCTACGGAAGTAGTCATTGTTTCATTGCAAACTTAAATTTTAAAAAATGTCCCTACCGCTTGAAGGTAATATATACTGGGTATTTGTGTGACGGTTGGCAACAACTTTTGCCAAAATAAAACGAAACGAAACTACCCTAAATCGAGTATAAATGTATGTTCTCATCCGACAGTGACATTTTTCAAAAGTTGTCCCGTTAGTTCGGCTTTTTAGCTGGCCAGCAGTCTCCATTGAGCAAATGCTGAGATGGCCCCTTGTTTTGCTTCTGGACATAAATGTAACTTCATTTTCTGTGCACGTCTTCTAGAATTCAGTGGGAAATACAATTATTCAAATTATCGTTTCCATATTGTCACGGCAGGAAGTAATAAGAGCCAAAATTTATTGCTTATTTATCCTTGAAAATAGATTTTATTACATGGGAGTTTTTTTGTTTTTTTTCCTCCCTTTCAAAATTCAAAATTTATTGCTTATTTATCCTTGAAAATAGATTTTATTGCATGGGAGTTTTTTTTCTCCCTTTCAAAATTCAAAATTTAAGTAGTATATGACTGATTGTAGGGATCACAGAATTTTGAAAATGTGCACACAATTCACTTTTCCCCATAGCACGTCATACGCAGTTTTTAACTGTTTTTTTGACGTAAAATAAATAAATAAATAAATAAACTAGAGAGAGAGAGAGAGAGAGAGAGATAGAGAGAGAGAGAGAGAGATAGAGAGATAGAGAGAGATTGCAATATACATGTATACATTATATATTTATATATACATGTATATATATTGGTATATATATTATATATACATTTGTTTACATGCGTTTACATTGTTACACAGTATATATATTTATATATATATATATATATATAAATTTATATACATATAAATATATATGTATACACATATAAATATATATGTATGTGTATATATATACATATACATACACATATACATATATATATTTATATATACATATATAAATATATATATACATGTATATATATATTAACGCGTGCACGCACGCACGCGTATATATATATATATATATATATAAATACATATATATACAATATATATATATATATTGTATATAGACAGGAAGACATTGGTATATACATTGCATATATATATAGAGATAGAGAGATAGAGAGAGAGATAGAGAGAGATATAGAGAGAGAGAGAGAGAGAGAGAGAGAGAGAGAGAGAGAGAGAGAGAGAGAGAGAGAGAGAGAGAGAAAATCGCATAAAGGTCCTACGTATGGGGGTTCCTGTATTTACGTTATAAGTAATATTGATTCTATCTCCTTGGCGGAATTAAATGTGTATTCCGTTGAAAATGTTTTCGCAATTTCTGTTGTACATCTCACTTCGCTTAAAGTGATAATATTTTGCATTTACAGACCTCTAACAAAGAGAGCTGCAGATTATATTTTGTTCTTAGAAAACCTGGAGATAACACTTAACAAAGTCAGCAATCGCTCTTCTGAATCCATTGTTGTATGCGGAGATTTTAACATTGATTTTCTGGTCGAATCTTGCGAGAAAGAAAAGTTTCTCAATTTAATTCATTCCTTCAATTTAGACATTACAATTAATGTAGTACCTACACGAATCACACAAAATTCGATGAAGGCAATTGATCAAATTATAATTAACAAAACTACTACTCGATATGAAGTTGAGACAAAAGATTAAGGATACAGTTACCACAATGCACAAATTCTTACCATTATAAGAAATGCGAACACTGACACAATAAATAATACACGTATGACTAGATTGTTTACGAGTAAATAAAATCATTCACTGATTACTTGATGCAGGAGTCATGGGAAGCGTTTTATAATACTGTTGACACAAACGACAAATATAATTCTTTTTTTTTCAACTCATTCATTTCATTTTAACACTTGCCTCTTCAAAAAAAGAAAAGTAAATATTTCACGGAAAAGCAAATCTTGGATAACACAAGGGATTAGGACATCTTGTAAAAACAAGCGAATTCTTTCTTTCATTTCTAAACGTCATAACGTATCTCAAGATTTGCTTATCTACTTTAAAAAATACAAATCATTGTTAAGAAAAGTCATAAGATAGGCTAACATCATGAAACACGATCAGGATATTTTGAACTCAAATAAAAAAACAAAAGCAATGTGGAATGTAATAAAAATACGACCAAATCAAATAGAAATCTTGTAGAGAATGTTGTTTTAAAATATAACGATATAAATGTGAACGATCCGACGACACAGGCTAGTCTCTTTAACCAATACTTCTCGAGAATTGCTGCAGATCTCACTAAGTGTCTTCAACCACAAAATTCAATAACAGACAGTTCACCCAAAATTTTAGACACGATGTTCGTTTCCGAAACTTCCTATGAAATTCTCAAAATAATCGGTAAACTAAAAAATAAATATTCGTCGGGTTTAGATGACTTCCCGGATTCTTTGTTAAAGACCTGTGCGTATGCCATTATACACCCGTTAACTCACATATTTAATTCATCGTTATGCACCGGAACGTTTCCAAATATTTTCAAAACAGCTAAAATTAAGCCGCGCTTCAGAAAAGGCAACAAAAATTAAATTCAAAATTATCGGCCCATTTCTCTTCTATCAGTTTTTTTAAATATTAGAGAGACTTTTTTACGTACGAATGGTAACCTTTCTCAGTAAACAAGACGCGCTTTCAGATTGCCAACATGGATTTAGAAAATCAAAATCAACGGAAACAGCAATATTTTCCTTTCTTAAAGATGTCGCCTCATCATTGGATCAAAACGAGGCACCTATTGGATTATTTTTAGATCCCTCAAAAGCTTTTGACATCATTGATCATGCCATTTTACTTTCAAAATTACCTTCATATGGAATCCGTAGTATTGCTCTAGATTGGTTATGTTCGTACCTTAAACAACGATATCAGAGAGTGGAAATACCTTACTGGAATGATGGAACATTACGTACACACCTTTTCGACTCTTTGCCCATTGCAAGTGGAGTTCCTCAAGGATCGATTTTAGGCCCTATTCTGTTCCTACTTTACATAAACGATATGCCCTCGACGATTCGAAACGGAAAAACAGTTCTCTTTGCGGATGATACGAACATTCTTTGCAATAAAGAAACCGTATATAGTACAATATCAGATGTTTCAAATTGGTTCCGAAATAACTAATTAATAGTAAATGAAAAAATAAACGGTTTTAATGCAGTTTTCCATTTCAAATGAACAACTCTGTGCTTCATTGAAAATGAAAGGTGTACCATTGACTGATGTTAAGGCAACAACATTTTTAGGTCTCTCAATTCAGTCAAACCTTAAATGGAACGTCCATTTAAATGAATTGAACACAAAATTAAGTTCATTATGCTACGCGTTCAGAATTCTTTGAAAATCAGTCAGCCTTCATACTGCTCGTTGTGTATATTTCGCGAATGTTCATTCCCGTTTGAGATATGGCATAATATTCAGGGGAAATACATCTTATAGCTCCCAGACTTTTAGATTACAAAACAGAATTGTACGAATAATAACCAAATACCACCCACGTCATTCTTGTAAGCCTCTCTTCATTAATCTAGGAATTTTACCATTACCTTGTCTGTTTATTTACGAATCAGTGGTTTTTGTCAAAAATTACTTGCTTAAGAGCAGGAATATATTTTCAGAAAATGCCGATGTCTATTACTATAACACTCGAGGTAGAAATCATATTCATCAGGTGACAGTATCAACAGCTCATTACAAAAAATTCACATACAATACATGTACATTATTTTACAACACTTTGCCAGATGACATTAAACGATTAAATTCGATAGAAAAGTTTAAATCCCAAGTGAAATCGTTTCTGCTGCATAACTGTTTCTACACAATTAGAGAGTATATTGAGCATCACAAGGAAAGTAACATTAATTTTAACAGATATTTAATAAATTATTTACCATTGGACTGTATAATTTTAAACAATATGTAACAAGTCTTGTATCGCAGCTTCTGAGTCAATGACACCCATCGCGATCAGGTTTTTCGTCGTTTCCCTGATCCATTGAGCAAATGCTGAGATGGCTCCTTGTTTTGCTTCTGCACATAAATGAAACTTCATTATCTGTGCACGTCTTCTAGAATTCAGTGGGAAATACAGTTATTCAAATTATCGTTCCCATGTTGTCGCGGCAGGAAAGATTATTACGAAGGACAACATGGATAAGAGCCCAACATTTATTTATCCTTAAAAATAGATTTTATTACATGGGAGCTTTTTTTTATTTCAAAATTGAAGTAGAATATGACTTAGTGAAGGGATCACAGAATTTTGTAAATATGCACACAATTCACTTTCTCCATACTACGTCATAAGCAGTTTTAACTGTTTTTTGACGTAAAATAAATAAATAAATAAGTAAATAAATAAATAAATGTAGGAGAAGGTATGAGGAACCACAGATGTGGGGGGAGAGGGAGCGAATGTGCGGGAAATATGCAGTGTAGCATGCGGTGAACATCTTATTGGACCTCACGAGAAACATGTGGGAAACATTTGTGGTTCATGCTGGAAACGTGTGATGGTCCTTGGGGGAAATGGAATGGAATACTTTTAGGGAAACCTGCGGGGGAAATGCTGGAAGAATGGGAGGGAACAGTGAGGAACTTGTGAGGAACGTGCTGGGATCATGCGGGAAGCAAGTGGAGCCCGAGTCATAATTCTTTAAGCTATTTTATAGAAAGAGAACCTTCCGAAATTTCTTTTTTAATTTTTGGAGATTTATCTCTTCTGGCCCCAATCCGTGGTCAGAATCGATAAGAATCTTGAAGTCTATGTAACATTAAATTGACCCGTCAGAAGGGTCGTCGTGGCGGGTCTACAATGCATTAACATACAGGGGCGAACCGTTTGAAGGTGTGAGCCAGTATACTGGCTATATACACATTTATAAGGTATACACAATTATAAAGCTATTTACGCATTTTCAACATTTTTTCTAAATTAGGAATGTTTGTTATCTCTATTTATTTTTAAACTTGAGTAAAATGCACCATCAACATGGTGGGACAAAAGTGTGGCTACAGCAACACATCCGCGCGACAACTCCGTTCAGATAAATACTTACTTGGAGCATACTTGGAGATGTCAGCACTTTCTTTTACTCGGAATGTTGCCGTCAATTCTCAATAACTACGATACATATTATAAAACTTTGATTTATTGTTGAAATATAATTTTACAATTAAAATCTCCTCAAAAACGCATCTTTCTTTTCTGCATTTCTTCTATTATTTCTTTGACCAATGTGTTTCTATTTCTCTGGCCAATGTGTTTCTATTTCTCTGGCCAATGATTCTGCGAATTTTCCTTTTTTTTAAAAAAAATAAAGAAGCACGTGGATCTTCTTCAGAATCGAATTGACGAGGGTTCATCAAGTTTTCTCACACTGGAGAGAATCCTCTTCGTTCTCAGTACGCGGTCATGACAGATTGGGAGCACTGCAAAATTTTAGTCGCAACTTCCACGGATCTTTGAGAATGAATTTTATTCCTCCCCAGGCGTTATAAAAGAAGTCGCACACGTCCTGGAAAGTTGTTCTTTGCTAACGACGCTGCGGGCGCCGTTCACTAATCCGCTGTGGACCAGTGGTCTCCTTTATCTGTATTCCCACCTTTCCTTATCAATTTTATTATTTTCACTTCCATATTCTTTGATATACGTATGTAGGTTCTGCGATGATTTGTCCTGTATCCACCCATCACCCATCCACCCATTTGTTTCTTCGACCATGTACATTCTTCCTAATTTGCACCCGCTGTGATAGTCTGGCGGCAACATAGTTGCTTCTGCAGCATCGTTGACATTGGGTTCCAAGGGTTCGATATCCGACAAAGACGAATTTTCACATTAGCTACGTAGCTGGATCGAATTTAATCACTCTAGAGGAGCGGCCCAGCTACCAGCTTCTCAAATCAATAGTTTTCGATGTTACCTATGAATAGGGGGAGTGAATGCCAGAGTAGTGCATTCACCATCGGACCATGTACTGCATGCAAACTTTCCTTACATCCTTGCCCTTTCTATTCTCTTATACCACACACATTTACACGCACTACAATACCACACATGTCGGAAGACCAGAAGCTTAGAGCTTCACCAGGCTGGGGAGATGCCCCGCGGGGTAACACTCGTGAAGAAGAAAATCCTGCAAGTCGTCGTGTAGGTCTTTGAGGGATCTCACGTTCAAGCAAAAACTAGAGTAATGAACTCAGTATTTGACATCCCCTAATCAGTATTTCTTAACTCACTGTCTCCTCAATTCGTTCTGCTAACGAGGCGAATGATTGGAGTTTCCGGGAACGCCAACTGCTAAAGTAATTAGGCCTGTAATCGTAGTGCTTGTTTTATCGTGGGAGGTGGTGGTGGGGGTGATCTCCCCCCCTTGGTTGGCGAGATCCGGCGCCAATCTATATGACGGCTAGCCGGGTTTTTGCCCAACCAGGAACAATGAGGTGAAATTTATTAATTGTATGTTCTACCATAAACCTATGCAGGTACTGTGCAAAACTATCTTCTAACGAAGGCCTCCCTCCCATCCTTTTAGAAGGAGCTGATTTTGCTTGCCTTACTTTTGTTCCGCTGTACGAATATCTTCTTCCCTCACGATACGGTATACTGACGGGTTGATTGATTATTTGATTGATGTTTCCTGGCAAGCCTATTAGACTCGTTAGAGTAGTGAATGTTTTTATTGCGGTAGTTGGCGGTATTTTGTCACCTGGAGGGCGAGATCTGGCGCCGATCTACATGTCTTCTTCCTCTGTATTTAACGCTCCAGGCATTTCTTCCATCGGGGCACCGACCCACCGACACGGGGCTCTAGGCTTCATACTGGTCTCACGATCGTGTGATAATGTAGCGCTTGAAGTGTGTGTGTCTGTGGAAGAGGGAAAAGGAAGGAAAGATTGCGCGCGGTCCGTGGCCCGTTTGATAGAATATTGCTTTGGAATTAGCCTGATATAGATCGAAGAAACCCCCGATCAGAGCAGCTTGCCGTTATAATTCTCCTCCAGATTGCGGGTAAATTCGACCTACCGCTTTAACTAGTCGAAATTCCAGCACTGGCGGGACTCGGACATACGACCTCCCGGTCAGAGTCCCTGAAGACACAACGGCAATGCTACTTTGAGCCAAATTTAACCGGTATATGACATAGGCCATCCTCTTATAGCATATTTGGAATCCCCTATCTTCTCCTACCAAAAATTGTAACCATTCGCATGTGTATTCTCTGAATCCTATGGATGGTCATGGCCAACTACAAGCTAATGTGTCTTTTTCTACATATTAAGTAAGTGTGTAAACCTTTCCAAAGTTAACCAAAAATGAAACAGGAAATCTTGTTCAAGAAAAAGGATTTAACAGCTTTATTCACTATGGAAAATTGTATTTCTCGTTAACAACACTTTATGTAAATACCTCGTTATAGAAATTACTAGTCTCACTATCTCTCAATATATGATAATCATAAATTTGAGGTGAGACAAGTTTTTGACTACTACTCTCCTTTTTTCTCAAAATCTACGCTGTGCTACCAGGAAGCAAACAGTAACACATACTAGCTGTACACATGTCGCAGAAAACGCCTCACCCACGCAAACTGCTCCTCAGTGAAAGGGAGGAGCAGGAAGAAGCAGATCGGAACCTCTGGGAACCCGACTGAGCGCACCGTGCTAGAGCCTGGAATGGCGCGCGCTCGGCGGGCGAGCGGCCGCCGCCCTGGTAATGAGAATCGCACCCGCGCGGCGGCGGCGGCGGCGGCGGCGCGTATGGCGAGAGATGTTCTGGGCCGCAGGCGACGACCCCGCGGCCCGTCGCAAAAAGCAACGGCGGTGGCGGTGGCGCAGACCATGTGCGCGGGTGGAACCGGCCTCCACCGCCGCCCGCGCCATCGCTCCTGTCAGGGCCACGCCGCCTCGCCGCGCGTCGCCGTCACCGTTTGCAAACGCCGCCGCCTCCATAGCCGCATCCGGCGGCGCGGCCGGGGCACGCACCAAAAAGAGCGCGCTTTGCGAATGACGTCGAAGCTGCAGAAAGTGCGGCTATGCAATTACGGGGAGTGCTGCCGGTGCGGTTAACGCTCTCTGAGCTGTGCTTTCTCAACGCGACTATCTTTTACTCGCGGCAGATGCCTGGGGGATTGCTGCACACTTTCCGAGGTTTTGGTGGCTTGATGTATGCTTTGGTTTTAATTCCAATCTGAAAATCAAGATGAAGAAAAATTCAGAGTGATATAATCACTGAACATCAAATTCAAGTTGGGGGTCAAAATATAAATGCACATTCACTATTTCCTTATTATGAAACACTGATTTCTTAATCACACTGGGCTATTTTTGCTCTTTGTTTATTCTCTCGCAAACACGATTAAATATGTATTACCAAGTGTTGTTAATAATTGAATTGATGTTATCTTGTAAATATAAAACGTCAATTATAGATGTTATGTTAATGGTCTCGATACTTTTATAGATAGTTTACTGTTAGAGAGGATGTACCAATAGAGTCAATTCAATCGCCAAGATATATTCATTTGAAAATACCTTGAATAGCCAATTGATCATCAACTCATTTTTCACCGTCGTAAAACTTTTTCATGATCCAATTTTACAGTTAATTATCATTTTCAAGATAAAACATTTGAATTTTCTAATTACAATTGCCTTATCGTTTCATAAATTTCTCATCCAAGACACTTTTTCTTATCATATCATCAAATGACATCTGTTATTTTTCATTTCACACTAACTCTTGAAGTATCGAGATTCCGCTCTACCTGTAGGGACTGTCGTGTGTCATTTTGACACATGATATCCTGAGCATTCAAAAAGCTAATATTATAAATTAGCTTTTTAAATGCTAATATTATATATTAGCTTTTTAACATATAAAGCTATATTACATTTGTTTTTCACATACTACGCTGTTTAGTGGATAAATTAATGCACATATTTCTAAAACATTTTAATATATTATGTTTCGAAAAGTTTGAAGCTACAAAATATTAAATTGTTAAAACTTTTACAGAACTTGAAATATTAGAGACAATATAGAGCATTGAATGAAAACATTAATGGATATTTGTTAGTTTACGAAAATGTAATGTGCATATTAATGTTGAAAAAAAAATTAACACAGTTTAGGGATATTGATTTTTTCTCACAGCATTTTCCATAAACAAACTTTTCATTCACACCACACGCAGTGGAACGTGGATGTTAGGTTGTCACATCTGCTTTCTCCTTGACAATGGTTTCTTGTTACACGACCGGGAGTAGCTGTGATTTGTATCAACCGTGAAGGGGAAGGTTTAACATTTTCAGACAATATTTCATCTATCATGTGTAAAATTACAATTACTTATGTTTTTCTTACAACTTTCTTGAACAATATTCGTGAATTTATTGTTGCAATATCTATATTATTGTATAAGATGTGAATTGATCACCTTCTTTCTGCGGCCACTGCATATATACGAACCATCCGATCCAATGCATTGACTCGGCCTTTGGTTTTATTATAAAACAAAACTGTCTTCGGCTTCTTTTCCCCGGCGTTGTGTTTGCTGGTGATGTCATGTAAGGTGCTCAAGATAAGAACATTTTTATTCATTTTGTACTTACAGACTGTGAGAATTTGACCCAAGTTGTTCTTGTAAACATTTTCCGAAAGAAAACAGAGATCTTGATGAATCTTTTCCAAAGTATGGAAATTCATTTGAAATATTTTAGTTTCTGTATAAACCAGCATCCAAAACTTTTTATCAATTTTATCTCGTTTATTTGCCATATATTGCAGACTTCTACACCTGCTCTTTGTGGGAAAATAGTTGTTCATCAATGGTCAAATTATCCCCTATATGGAAACAAGCATAATGAATTTTGAACAGATTTCCCAGATACTTGATGCAAGTAGAATTTATCTTTTCTCAGTCATTCCTCTCATTAATCCAGCTAATCAATCCTCTGGTATTTCATAATTTTAGGAAATATTTCTTTACATGGATTTAGAAAATATATGTATACCACAATTTTGTGACCATCAATTTTAGAGGTAAGTGTGTGTGATCAAAAGCTCCTCTGACATAAATCAATACAAGAAATACCAATAATTCATTTGTTGGTAGCTTCCAATCTGGATTAGTAATTTGAGTTTTATTTATTTTACATTTCTAAATAGTGTTTAAAAACGTATCGTTTATTAGCAACCTCAAGGCACTGAGTAGAGAATCATCGGTTACATTTCTCAATGCATATTTAGCAAGTCCCGACACAACATTGAAAAGTATTATGTGAAATGTGCTTGGCATAAACAAGATCAAGTAAATCTACTCACAGAGTTCCATCTTCTACTTTTCCTAGATCGTAGACACTGGACATTTCTTTTTCTTCTTCTTTCCTAGAATCTATATCACAGTCACAACCCTTGATTTCATCATTCTTGCGAATTTCTTGCTCAGAAATGCCTCCATTACTGTCACTGCCACCTTCACTGTATTCTTCAGAAAGATTTTGAAGTTCACGAAGTATTTCTTCTGAGCTCAGCCCTTTTTCTGTGCTCATTACGCAAAGTTTTATTCACACTCATGGCTTGGTATGTTCTGCCACACGAAAATTTCTCTGTAACAACTACTGTTGATTCGAAAAGAACAGGATGCATCCAAAGATTTCTAACTAAATTTTCTATCATCATGCATCGAATTTCAAAAAGGAATCAATGATCTTATCAATCTGAACACCAGAGATATACTTCCGGAAATATGAGACAAAAATGCAAATAGTAAGACTTGGAAAAATATACTGGGTCAATATGGCATATGGAGGTCTTTCTCGATATAACTAAGATATTTTCCATTTATATCAAAATCATAGGATTGGACTTTACAACACCTTTACAACGTTTAAATTCATGTACTAAAGAAAGCACTTACTAAGAAGCAGTTTTCTAACTGTTAAAACTCGAACTCTACGTTGTAGTATTTACTGCAAATGTGTCATTTTGACACACCCGATCCTTCTAGTACTAAGATTAATCCACGTTTTGTTTTGATCATCACTTGTCATGGAAAAAATATATTTTGAACTCCAAAACCGAGTCACGAGAAAACTGTTCGATCGCTAGAAGAGGAGAAGAATTCACAAAATGCACAATCATAAGGATCTAGACAGTCAAGAAGGGGGAAAAGTCTAGTTTTATATAGAACATTTTTTAACATTAGTGTGTATCAAATTCTTTCGCAGCACTTTACTAGAAGGTCAAAGGAGTTATGCTGAGAAATTAAACGTATGTGAATGGAAATTGTAACAGAAACTGTAGCGTTGGATACTAACTGTTCTTTACCTTTCAGTACCTTAACTTTCAAAAACTAATGGTGCTAAAACACCACATACTTTCTCTCCCATATTTTAACGCAAAATTACGCGAAAAGTACTCAAGTTTTAAAAAATTGTACTACATTATCTTATTTCAAAATCTGTCTTTAAGCAACATATTACATTAAGTAAACAATCTCTATCTTTATAATTGTAGTTGTAGGAAGGCGCCGAAAAACTTTTGACATTTTCCAATTTTCGAAAAATTCATGTTCACGTGAGAGCTGCACCATTCCGTTAAACGTCCTTCACACTATCCAATAACAAAATATAATAAAAAACGATGGTCATTCTTTTTGAAAATTTGGAAAATGTCCCAGTGGCTATGTGTAAAACACCTCCCAAAATTTAAATATGTTTCAAATTCAAGGGGCCGCGACATCAACCATATCGGTTGGGGAATATCAATTTTGGAGAGAATCGGCTAAACGTTTAGTCGCTAGCGTTGTTCACAGACGCGTCTGTTCGCAAACAGACGGACAGACGTTTTGCCATCAATCGAATTTTCCCTGTCAAGGACCCACAAAACATGGATTCTGGCTACACCACGTGTTAGAGGATTTTTTTCCCTCTAAATTTAGCAACTGGATTTATCCACCTTTTTGGGTACTAGTTCCCGGTAATAAAGAGTTATTCTGCCAAAACTTCGCTGTTTTTTCGCGCAACTTTCTATTCCGAAGTGAAAAAAATAATAATGTTTCAGGTATAATGCCATTGAATATAATTTCGGTGTACACTCACACATCAGAATTACCGTTTCCATTTCATCATTTCAATGCAATAAATTCTAAAATGTGCTAAAGCGATTTGAAAAAATGGAAATGTAAAACATTCAAAGTATGTTTTAAACAACTACATACCTAACTTACATACTTTTATCTTACATTATGAATAATTCTGCAGTTAAGTGTAGAAACTTGCTGGCAGAATACCTTGACTTTACATTCATTTAGCTTACATTGACTTACAGTAAAGTACTCTGCAAAAGGATGGTTCATTAAAAATAATACTGTAAGTAATTAAAAATAACTAATTTCATCGCACTAGCCTTCACAGCACTCCACTTCACTTCACCTCACCTCACTGCAGAGCACAATACTGGAATGTGGTGACTTTCTTCCACGTCATGATGATGATGATAATAATAATAATAATAATAATAATAATAATAATAATAATAATAATGCAGATAGATGGTTCGTTTAAAGTAGTTTTGTAGCATATAGGATCAATCTTACGTAGATACCAGGAATTAAGACTTTTGTATTTTATATATCTATTATCAGCTGAACGTTTCGCACATTTAGCATGTGCCTTTTCAAGAGCAATATAGATATTGAACAAATTGTTGACAATAGCATAAACAATAAAATTTTAATTTATTAAAAAACTAAGGAATGCTAGAATGTTAATCACAGCCGGACTATTGTCTACAATGTCCTAAATTACAATTAAACAATTGAAATATATTGCGTAAAACTGAATGGCGTAATTATGTTTACACACGGACTGTCACATCTCAACAGGCTGGGTTATTCAACTCATTCGGGCCACTTGTTTGTTTACCAGAGAAATGGGGAGAGGGAAGATGAGTAAGATGTTAAGAAAAAACGAGAGATAAACCTCTTGAGACCAGTATTACATATTCCAATTGTGTGAGATGAATGAATTCATTGAAATTTAACAGCGCTATTTATCCTCATCATAAAGCAATAATTAGTGTCAATATTAAAAAATAATTATAAAAAATAAAATAATTAAAAGTGAATGAAATATTTTATTAAAAAGACATTCCACAAAGCATAAATTGACTGTTGTGATGACAGGGGAATATAGAAGTCAACTCATTTGAATTTAAAGTAGCAAACTTCCGTGTGTCGAAACATCGAGATTCTAAATAGTTGTGCAAACTCTCTGGGTAGAATAAAAACAATTTATTACACACACAATTTATTTATTAAACAAACAATTTATTCTTCTCACAATTTAAACAAATTAAATAAAAACATTCAATTTCAAACAAAATGACATGTGAGATTGTCAATGTAGCCAGATATTTATTAGCACCTACATCAATGTGAATGTGTGTATGTACCTCAAAAGTTTGGATCATTGGAGTGATGGACCATATATTTTTGAGCGGTAGAGAATCAAAATGACGTGGCGCAACTAGGAAGGTTGAGAGGGATGGGATCGCGGAGAGGGAGGGTGGGGCCGAGCAGTGTGGGCGATCGTGCAGAGATTGACTGGGAGCGGGACGGGAAAGGGACAGAGACAACGGCAATGGGTGGAGCGTGTCGATATATGAGTGACTGATGGCAATTGTATATTCACGGGAACATTACAAATTTGCAATTTTCATATCAATTAAGCAAAATAAGGTTTATAACGAGATAATTTATTTGAGTATTATGACATTTATTGTATTTGATTGCATCGTAACTTTAATAAATCGAATTCATAAAAACGTTGTGTGTTGTGTTGGTATTGGAACGGGTCATAAAGTATTCAAAAGGTCCGAGGGCATAAAGAATCAGAAAGACCCGCAAGGGTATTAACAATACTGTTACGTGTTTTGAGGTCCGTAATAAACTAGTAAACCATAAAATACATTATGAATCTGTTATATGAAACTCAGCTGTATGGAATGTTACCAGAAAACAGGAAGTTTCACATAACCGAGGCTTAAGAATATGTAGTGGATGCTTTCGCACAAGTCCCATTAGAAGCCTCCTAATCAAAGCTCAGGAACCAAACCTATTACATCGCAGACATACGTTAATGGTGAAATACGCCATCAGAGCTTCTACATCTCTTAAACCGATAATTTTTTTTCTAGGGCTTTTATCCAGCCAACAAACAGCCGGTTACCCTTTACGTCCCGATAGGACGCATATTTGACCATACACTAGATCAACACACTTGCGGGCTCCTCTAATCTGGGGTCAGCAGAACGCGAGACCCTCCGCGACAACACTTCCAAATCAAGGGACAAACAACTATGCCCAAGGCGAGACTCGAACCCGCGACCCTTCGAACCGAACCGCTGAGTCGGTACTCACTCTTAGCCACTTCGGCTATCCAGGTCGGCTAAACCGATAATACTCCATGATATTTATCGAGTAATTGAAGTTGGGTGCAAGGAAACGGTCGGATTCTTTTTATGCAAAGATGAAAGTACTAATGAAATAACTTGGTATCCAGAGAACACCCACATAAAAGAAAAGAATACGTAATTTTCCCCCATGGATAATACTCGAACCAGAAAGCAAACTGACTTTATCTTCTCTGGAGGAATTCAACCCCACAACAGAAAATTGGGATTTACAATCTGTGGAATTTTCAGACAGATCTTTAAATCGGCTCGTGTAAAAATGTTCGAAAATATGAGTAGTTATTGTGTAATTTTGCGTGAGATATAGATCATTTTTAAACAATCAATTTCTCAAAAACGCCTCGTATTTTTTCCTTATTTTTTCCCCTGAGTTAGAGCATTAAAGGTTTACAAAACGGGGCTTGGCCCATTTTCCGCGAATTTTGTATTTTCGACAAATGCAAAAAAATGTGATTGCAAAAGTACAATATTGACGAGGAAGATTATTTTTTAAATAGAAACTGTTCTAAAAAATATATCTATAAATAAAGTCATGTAATTTTTTTTAAAAAAACTGAGTAGTTTTCGCGCAATTTTTGCTTGAATTTAATGCAATTTACAATTTTGTTTATCAAAAATGCATGGAATTTCTTCTTTGATTTTTTCCTAGTATAGAGCTAAGGACGGCTGAAAATGGAGCAGGTCCCCTTTTCATTGAGCTACATGCATTTTGAAGATTTGCAATCGGCGCAGCAGTGAGGTATGACGGATAGCAGCGCAGAGATGCCGGTGAGGCAGGCGAGCCCATGATCGGAGCGAAGCAGGGAGAGGCAGGGCGAGCCGGGGGCGGGGAGGGAGAGAGCGGGGCCGGAGCATGGCGGGGCGTGGCGGAGGGGTTTAAATACAATTACTTCCATTTAACGTTAGACTGCATCAATCCTTTTCCGGAATAACATGTCTGTGTCAAATAAATATCCGAGCAATGCGGGTTACTTCAGCTAGTATCAAATAGAAATTCAAGAGAACAGGGCGCGCTTTCGATGCGCCCGCGCCCTCTCTTCTCCGTCTCGGAGTGCAATGCGGCGCCGGCTCCAGTGCAAGGCCTGCGCTTCCGACCGCGCCCCTGGCCCGGAGAAGGCGGCGGCGGCGGCGGCGGCGGCGGCGGCGCGGCGCGGCGCGCAAAGGTCGTCCGTCTGGGTGCCGCAGCGGCCTCCGCCGGCCAATTGCCTCAAATAGTCCGCGGACCAACCCGGGGGTCGCGGCCACATATGTGCATTCCAGGGTCGTCCAGCCGGCATGGCGGCCGCTCGCTCAATCCGGCGACCTGTTCCCTCAAACAACGACCCTAATTGTCACTCCTCACCTGGGAGACCTGGTTGAAAGGTGGAGAATTGTTCAAATCTACGACAAGGTTGAGAAAATTGGGGTTAATATACGAAGGAACAATCTAGAAATGTTTGAAATCTATGGTCATGAAGCAAGTGAACTGAATAGAGTGGGAAGGGAAACGCGATATCCGCAACTGAAGCTTCCAGGAGGGAGATGGTCTTCATGGGCGGGCACAGACTAAAATGAAGTGGGAGGCGAAACGAAACAAGATTTCTCCCCCCCCCCCTTATCCATTAATATTTTTTATTTGCTGATGACCTTTTAGTTGTAAAACAATTTTCAGCCTATTTGTGGATTTATGAAATGTATTTTTCAGCGATTCCATCATGGTCTAATTTTTTCAGGGTCGTTTCGTATATTTTTCGACATTTCTTAGCTGTTCTCGTCCGAATTTTTTTCATTTTTTAACATTTTTAAGGGTGTCTATGTGATAGTCGACTCCAATTATTGCATTAACATCCTACGTTCAGGTTAGGAAGTTTAATGGATAAAGATTCTTGTCTGTTGGTTTATAGAGGCTGGTTAATATATTTTACGTTTTGATTTATGCAACAAATAACAGAATGATTTAGTAAAACGTAACACAAAACGAAAACAATGAAAGATTTCGCCATTCAAATAGATTTCTGCCCCTTGGCAAGCGGTTGTTGCAAAACATTACGCATATATATTTTCGCATGAAGCCATCATTCCTTGTAATACTTTCAGTAGGGTCTGTACTTACAATGTCCACTTCAGCGTATACCCACTTTTCTGAATTTGGATGGGTAATAAGATGCAGTTCAGGGGAAGTTGTCCGTGCTCCCAGGTACGCCGGGCTTCCCAGGCGGGCATGTGACTCGCGCGGGCGCATTTTGATATGGCTGACCTGGGAGATAGTGTGGAAAAGTGTGATGAAGTGAATCGTGAAATGCTAAAAGGGCCTCAGTCAGCAGAACACGTTTTGAGAAAATGAATAAAAATGAAATAACCTTTGAACTAATTCTGCTTTTGTTCTGTAACAAATACAGTAAATGGAAAAAGTCAATACAAACATCTACTTTTGGCTGAAAATGTGTAAACGTACATATAATACTGATAAAATGTCGTCTACATAGGTCCTTTTAGTATGATTTGAGAGTTTACTTAATATTGAGACTATTCAAGAACATTTCTGGATGTTATTTTTATTTTAGTAACATAGAAATTTCTTATTTTAATCGAGATACTTTAATGCTGAAAACAATTATCTCACACTTTACCGTCATCATTAATCACTGGACTATTTCTTCATATAAATGCTGATGTTCAAATGGTATATATTGATGTACTTTCACCTCTTACACGGGATATGATAGTTGTGTAGGAAACGTCACATTAATTCTTCAAGAGACATTAAGGTGAAAAGTGTGAGCGACGGAATTATTGCTTCTCTTGTCACATTGAATCAGGGAAATCTGCATTGTATGATAAATTAGCCATAAGAAAATTAACTTAACAAAATCAGGCTTTAACAATTTAAAAAATGTTATTTAAAAATATTAATGAGGGTACGAACTGAAAATACTCTCCCTTGTAACACTTTCTGATCATACCCCTGCATACCATTAGTTCAAGCGTCTTGAAATTATTAACTGCGGCAACACTGAAGAAACGTCCTCGGGTACAGAAGCTGTCACTGAGAGATGATGTTAATCGATGGTTTGGAGGTCTCGATTGTGCCATTTCAAATTGTAATAAATAGGTTCGTAACTGATGTTATTCGAGAATGACAAATACGGTTGCTTACAACTTTATGAGTGATACTATTTAAAGGCTTGGAGAATTCATGATTTGTTACACAGAGCACTTAGTACGGGACTAAGCAAACTGTTTTCTCTTTATCTTTCTTCTTCTCATTCCAATCCTCTTTTTTCTTTTTCTTCCTCTCCTGTTTCTTCATTTATTCTTCCCCTTTTTCTTCTTCTTTATTATTCTTATCATTCTTTCGTCTTTTATTTATTCTTTTTCTTTTTCATTTATTATTTTATTCCTTTTACTTCTTTTCCTCAATCCTCTTCTTTTTCTCCTCGGTAGTTCAGATTATATCAATGTATCCTCAGATTGCAGGGGTCACTGCAATACGCACAAATGTCAGGCGGTTTGCATAAAGCAGGGTGCTAAATGCTCAGCTAAATATATTATAATGATGCATTGAATTGTTTTTACAATAAAAGTACTTTAAATTGTATCTGTTACTTAGGAATTCTAAAAAAATGCAAGATTTTTTAAAACCAATTAATATTGCAATAATGTTCCTACAGGTATAAAGTAACTATTTTATATTTACAATAATCGATAAATAAATATCTAATCTTGATGTTCTTAGGTATCGTTTTAACATGGATCGATCTCATTTTAAGAGCTTTGTCTTGTTTAAATTATTATGGTTGCAGTGAGTGTGTTATTTTTTAATGTATATAAAAAATATGACGTCACACATTAGTGATTATTTCCAGTCAACTACTTTTAATTAGTTGACTCGATACAGAAAGTAGAGAGCTACATAGTAGTTACAACCATTCATCAAAAGAAAAATTTTGTGCATTGAAAAAACGTTTGGTTAGTGGGTGAACATGAGGAAACTCATTATTTCATTAAATGGGACATTTTGCGAAATTTTTCTGGGACACTTTCAAAATTTAGTTAAATGATTGATTAATGATTCTGTGCGCGTTAACTGCTAAGGTTATTAGTCCCGTAAGTGTAGTGTATGCTTTTATCGCAGGAAATGGTGGTGATCTTTCCCTGCTGGATGGCGAGTCCGGTGCCGGCCTACGTCGGCTTGCAGGGATTCTCCTCAACCAAGTGTCTCCCATCTGCACCGTCCCAGTCGGGAGACTCTAATTTCCCGACTGGTCTCCCGTCAAGAGTGGAAGTGAAGTGCATGTGAGTGGGTGTGAAAGTAAGGGGAGGAGAAAGGGCAGGGAAGAAGAAAGAAAGATCGCGCGGTCCGTGGTCCCTTTATTAGGGTACTGTTCCGACTTTAGCCTGATGTTAATCGGAAAAACCGCGGAACACTACTGATCAGAAGTGTCGGCCGCAAGGATTCTCCTCTTTACAGGGACTGAATTCGACCTGACGAGCTAGTGCCGAAAATTCTGCCACTCGAACCCTATGACCTCCCTCGGCCTCGGTCAGAGGCACTGCAGTGACAACAGTTATTGAGCCAGAGCCTCCTTCACTGGTTTGAAACTAAAGTAATTAGAAATTGAGTCAATTAATTAAAAGAAATTCATAGAGTAAATGCCAGAGGTAATTTAAAATGTATTTCTGAAATTGTTTTGATGTAGGCAGACACGTTCATTTTGAGTCACAAGAAAATGTTTCGATGACATAATTGAGCGAAACAGGAAACTTTTGTGTCAGAGATCTTGCTCGTTTTCTATGATCTCAATTAAAAATCCCCTCTATTCCCATATAAACCATACACCATTTGCACTCCATTTCTAGCCAGGAAAACTTAACCCTTAGCAAAACAGAATCAAACAAAACTCTCAAAACATTCCTTTCATCCTCCTATACCTTTTTCATTTACAATAAAGCTCACATAAGCAAATTAATTTAATTTATTTTTAATAAGATGTATTAGCTACGTTTTGTTTCACCTTCAACTCTGAAATAAATTTTGCACTTTTCAACTTACGAAAAGCCTCATATGCTAACGCATGTGTATATTCAATAAAAAAAATATAGTTTCGAGAACGAGCTTTGTACGTGAAGCTGGAGGATAAAATGCAAGCTGCAATCTGCTGTCTCATGCGGAGACAGTTTCACTCAAAGAAATTGAGTTACTTTATAAGTATGACCTTCAATTGAATGAGACATGATTTGTTTGAAGGGTGTAGGACACGCTATGCAGCTCTTTAATTTTCAGGAAATGCATATCAATATCTAAACGGTGTAGGTTCTACTAAACAATCTAAAGAATCTACCGTAGAAGAAAGGAAAGTTCTTTGATGGTATAGTATGTTTTATATTCAATTTCTTTCGTTTCGACTGTGAAGTCTTTCGAGGAGTTATACTACATTGTATGCAAAGTAAATTATTTTTAAACAGACACGAGAAAAACGATTACTTTTAGGGCATACAAAGCGTGCTAAGAAAGATCAATTTTAGTGCTTTAAGAAAGATCAACTAGTGCTTTAAGAAAGACGATAATCAAATGTATACATAAAACACTGTGCCTGCAACAAAGACAAAAAATACTTTTGTCGTATTGCATCAGCTACTTTAACGTATCATAGTACACAATTATAGTAATTAACGAAACGAGTGTATAAAGAGGGGGATAATTGCATAAATGGTATGTTCAAGAAAACGAGCGACGATAGGAGCGAGTTTTCTTATATACCATGAATGCAATTATCCCACTTTATACACACGTTACGTTCAATATTTTTTCGTTTCCATTGACAAATAATTCAGATTAAATAAATTCAACGCATCTTATCCACCCATGGCATGCATTACATGACGTAGTATTGCTTTTGAATAAGATCTATTTTAGTGGGCCTTGCATTGTTTATGTTGCCACGAAATATTTGCAAATGGAAGAAACTGGACATATTTTTGATAAAATATAAGAAGCTGACAAAGTCATGAAAACATTACTTCCCACGAAAAGTAAAGACAGATAAGAGAGTGAATACGACATGTATAAATATTGGGGCGGAAAACTAGTCACTTCTGACACAGTTTTGGTAGAGCATACTTTTTAGAACTGGTAAACACAACTGACGTTTACATTTTTTACATTCGACATTCTAAGACCAAACGTTTTACATGTAAAACATTTACGTTAAATATTTTATGTTATATCAGTCAGCTATCTTAACGTTTACTTACCCAGTTTAGTTTTATTCATTCGTTGTTAATACGTAGTTGTAGGTACATTGTGATGTACTTTTTAGTTCACGTTTCATGGCCGACTGCAGATACCGTTGCTTCGTGTGTGTTATATTTCTTAATTACACGATTTCGCTCCATTTCTGAATTCTGATTGGTAGGTGTGAGTTTTTAATTGCACGTGGAATTTTAATTGCACGCATGCTATTAACATAGAGGTAATTAACAATTTTTCATGGAATTAGTGAGCATATTTAGTTAACTAAACGAAAAAATTATTTATGCACTTGAATGAAAATAAAATGGAAGTCAGGAAGGCTGCCTAAAAATTGTGTACGAAACGTATAGTAAAAAGTATTTTATTTTGCTCATAGCATTGCGCTACTGGGCCTGCCGGCCTCCTACTCTCTACTTTCCACTCGCCAAGTAAACCAACTTTTCCTACTCGCTAAATAAAATGTCACTTTCACCACTTGTATAAAAAATAACTATTACTTTCTCTTCTCATATTAGAGCATATTGTGACCGTTTCTCACCCCTTATCAAAATTTTAAACTAGAAATTCTACAGAATGGCACACACTTTCTCGTAGTAACGTTTTCTAATTTCCTTTTTGCGTATTGGTACTGTACAGTATTTCCCCTCCTTCTTGCCTGCTGCCATCTATCGCCGCCCAAATTACATTTTTTTGACATTTTCACGACTTTTCATTGCTAAATTCGGAGCTGTTTTTAAAAAAATTATTAATTTATTAATAATTTTTAAGCATTACTGTAAATGCGAAATTTAAAGCTCTTTTTCACAGGAATCTATTGAGGTTTCGAAAAACTTCATTTGAAATCATTTGAAGCACATCCACTCACAAATGCAATAATGTATTCAAATCCATTGATGTGTGCGTGAGTTATATTGAAAAAAAAAATACATTTGTGTAAGTTTTGAAAAAATAAATGAATGCACCCAAATGAACTTTACTTCATATTAGACAGTGCAATTAATTCTATTCCTTGCAAAAGTTTGAAGAAAAAAATTGGAGCAATTTTTTAGAAACTGGCATCTGAGCATTTCTGAAAATGCGGGATTTTGAGATCATTTTTACAAAAAATCTGTTGTGTTTTTGAGAAACTTTATTTGACATATTTTTAAGCACATTTACTCATAAATATACTGTAGCGTCGCGTGGTTCGGCGCCGCTGCGTCGGGCCGCTTCGGGAAAACCCGCTTCTAAACCGGAGGTGGAATGGGGGTGCAGTGCGGCGGCGCCACGCCGCGCCGGCTGGAAAATCCCCGTAGGAATCCCGGCTGGAAAATCCCCGAAAAGGACGCGCGCGGACGCGAGTTTAAGTGATGTCGGTTGCAGCCCTGGAAGGGCTGGCCAGCGAGCCGTATGACGCCCGCCGCTTGTAGGGTGGGGGCGAGCCGACGGATACTTAAGGCTGTGCCGACAGGCGCCTCGGGGGATACGCAGAGTGTCGAAAGACGAGGGGTATCTCCAGTGCTATCTTTGCACGTGATCTTCAGGTCGAAGATCGGTTTGGCGACAGGCCATGTAACTTGTGTAGTTACGGGACTCTATGTCCGACAGCTTCGCACCTCGCGTTGTTTTTTGCTGCTTCCGAGCAGTGGTTCTGGGCTAGGCCTAGGGACGGTCGCGTGGTTTCGCGGCTAAGAGAACTGAAAGGTTGCCAAGATTTTGTATTATAATCTTTATTCATTAATTGTAAATATATTGTAAATATCAAACAGAACAGTCGTCTGTGTTATTCTTTCTAGTACGTCACAATATCGTGAAGAATGTACCGTATATCGTGAATATACCGTGAAGAAATCGCCATTAAAGTAAGTATTACCGACGTGAGAGACAAGTCAAAAAAATTAAATTTTTTGTAATTAAAAAACAAACAAACAAAAGAATATAGCAATGTGCCGTTTATGTCATGGTATAGGGTTTGGCACTAACTGTAGCAAAAATTGAAAGAAAAAAATTGGAGCCTTTTATGAGAAAATCTTGTTTTTGTAATTTTTTAAAATTGCAAATATTGCACGCACTATAGCACGCAAACTATACATTTTTTTAAAAAAATGCACTTGAAAATGAAAGAACTATTTATGGACAACATATGTCATTTGAAGGACAAATTCCTGTCTTCAATTTTGTAGTTGTAGGAAGAAACTGAAAAAATTCTAACTTTTGCAATTTTTGAAAATTCAGGGTTAACCGAGGAAATCAGACCTATGCCACCTTTATAAGTGTATTTTACTCTATTCTCACAACAAATGTACAGAAAAATTTGGAGTAGTTTTTGAGAAACATTTGAAAATGTCTGGGGGGCTTCATGTAAAGTACCTCCAAATTTTAAAGAATGATTTTCAAAATTTCAAAGCTTCAACAAGATCCAGATGGATCCGGGTTTCTGCAATTTGGAAAAGATCGTGCGTGTGGTTTAGACGCTAGTAGTGGTCACAGACGGACGGACGGATGGTCGGACAGACGGACGGACAGACAGTCAGACGGTCGGACGGACGTTTTGATATAAACCACTTTTTCGGTATCAGGGTGTATTTCCGTGTATTTCCGTTGAAATCTCCAAATCGATTTTCCGCAGCATTACATACCTTCCTCTATACTACGTATATTACTCCGTATATACGTATATGTATACGAGAAAGTAAAAATATAATGTATTGTATTGAAATGTATATTTTCTAAAAAAATTAAAAATTAAAATGAAATTGTAATAAAACGTTTTTTATGATAGACTTTGCCTTTCGAAACTTTTTATTCGACAGGTAGAATAAGCAATTGATCGAAGATTCAAAGTATCACAGCAGGGAGTGGAAGGAAGTATATTATAACTAAAGGTGCTTAATAGCATATACTTTCTCGCATTATTTCTAACTTCTCCTCTATATTAGACATTAACCTTCAAAAGGGTTTTCAAACAGAATTTTTTTCCGCACCGAGACTCGAAGTCAGGTCCACCGAGTTAACACGCCGTGAGCCTTATCCCTACGCTGTAAAACGCTGAGCGTTTCGAGATTGAGCCGACGACGCTTAAAAATATATTTGTCTCAATTTTTTTCAAAAAAGTTACAGCCTTTTTTAAAGAGCTGATTTGTACTTGCTCACGCTTACACAGTATAGAGAAAGTATTGTAATGGTGCGGGCAAAATGATAAATTTTCGGCAAAACTTTTATTGCTTCGCCCTGGTAACGGAAATGTGGATAAATCTTGTTCCTGAATGTAGTAAATTACTTCCTCTAGCACGATGTGTCAGAATGTATATTTTGTGGATCCTTGATACCGAAAAATCGATTGAAGGCAAAACGTATTTCTGTCCATCCCTCTGTGATTAATTCTAGCGCCTGAACTGTTCAGTCCATTTTCTCCAAAATTGATATTTCAATTTTGGAGACAATGGACTGAACAGTTGTGAACTGAACTGGCTGATGTCGTAGACCCTTGAATTTAAAACTTATATTTTAATTTTGGGGGGGAACCTAAATGAATCCACTGGGACATTTTCAAAATTAAAAAAGGGCCAAAATTGTTTGATTAAATTTAATTGTAGGATAATGTGTCGGACGCTTAAAGAGTATGGAGCAGGTCTTATTTTCGTCTAAATTTCTGATTTTTCCAAAATTACATTGTTTTCGGATCTTTCCACAACTAAAATATTAAAGATAAAGATGGTTTTATTCTGTTATTTAAATAACAGAACAAGTTCTGAAATAAGGTCACATTTTTGGAAAATTTTTTAGTACTTTTCTCCTAAAGACACGAGTGTCACGTTTGGGAGTTTCAAAAATTTTGAGTACGAAACTTCTAAAGACACGAGTTCGTTCAGATTGATCAGAGAATATGAATTTCGGAGAAAATCGGCTGAATGGTTTAGGCGCTAGAGTTGACAACGTTGACTAACGTTGACCCAACGGACAGACAAACGTTTTGCCGTCAATTGATTTTTCAGAATGAAGGATCCACAAAAAATGGATTCTGGCTACATCTCGTGTTAGAGGGAGTGATTTTCTATAAATAGGAACGTGATTTATCAACTTTTTCTTTACCAAGGCTCGACAAATTTTTTCTGTCGAAAATTTGCCGTTTTTCGGCTATTACAATATTTTCTCTTACAAAGGCGAGACAGTAAAAATGGTCAGACATTTGAGAAATTTAACCTGATACAGGTTTCATATATTATTTCGTAATTGTGGAATATATTTGAGAGCTTTCACAATTCTACCCATTTCACATTTTCACATATTACAGGTTACATTTTCAGTAATATTGTTCTCCTAAGACTATCTCCTATCTAAATGTACACCGAGATATTTAACTGAACTTAATGTTCCGAAGAACGTTATTTATTTACAGATTTGAAGGAATGTGAGATCTACGTAATGAAAATATTTTTGCTTGGTATTTATTGAATTTAATTTGATGCGCCGTTTTTCATTTATTTTATTCATTTAAATTAATCTGAATATTGTTAACCGCAAAATTAATATCTTAATGAGATGTAAACGAATCCATATCTTCAGCCTACATGCAATTTTACTGTCCGATGGCTTTGGAATATCTCCTATAAAATCATGTAAAGTATACTGAATTACAATACCCATATCAAATCCGCCGCCCTCGCGGATAGCTCATTGGTCAGCGTACTCGCTTTCCATGACGGCGACCCAGAGGTCGGTTCCCGGTCGGGCAAAGTTATAGAGCATTTTCTTTGAGATGTCCCGGGATATGTTGCTGTGTGACGATGGAAAACTCACTTCTCAGATTGAGAAGACCTGAACATGGCGTAGGGCTAACCATACTTATCCCGTAACCCACCACCGCAAGGCCGGAACGCCGCTGGTACACCCAAACTTCGTCAGAAGCTATTGCGCCGAAGTACATACATGTCAAATTCGCCGCGCATCGGGTGTGTCAAAATCGGTCTTGGAATAACAATTTTGTGAAACAATCCAGAATGTATTTGATATGCTAGTGTTGTTCATCGACGGACGGACAAATAAAAAAAAACTCTTTTACTTAGGGTCTCCAAAAAAGTCAAAATATCGACATCTAATTTTGCTGATTTACCTCTCTCTATGTTACGATGCTTTGAAATTGCTTTGCTTGAGAGATTTTGGCTAGTGCAGGTTTTTGTAGCACTCCTAACTTATGAAACGTTGACTCGTTACATATTTTACGTAACCGTTACAAATAATTCTAGAATATCTTTGCTGTGTTGCAACACCACTAACTTCAGGGGCGTTCCACAGCATGTTCTTTGTGTACAGTAACTTTGTTTTATTAATTTTATTTTAACAGTGTACGTTTTCGTTAATAGTAATTATCGATAAATTCAACTTTTTTAGTAACCTTTTAGGGATCAAATTAAAATGTCTGAAGACGAAAAAATAAGTGTGAGAGAACAATGATTTCCTAAATATAGCAGGCGTGAGTCAGTGCAACAGAAGCCGGTGACTTGAACTTTGAAAGTGTGAAACGCAGCCTCACAATACTCTTGCATGTGCATGCGTTCCAGCTGGAGTAACTTAATGTTCCCTATAAAACGAAGCGGCCCAGAAATGCCACCACATGAGGAACGTCTCCGTTTTTAACCGCTTCCGTATTAAGTCATCCAATATATATATTGGATGTTTTCCTGGATACATTCCTGGTAAGAATGTTGTTTCAATTACACAGCATTGTTTGCGAAACATCTGTGGAATGTTTTTTTATTTAATATTTCATAGAGATGCGCAGTGTATGTGTATCAATATTCTAATAAATTCATGTACTGGAAGATGAAAAACACAAAATACAAGTCCTTAAACTCCAAATAATGTTTCCAAATATATTTTTTCTTTCCTTTGCAACTTCGTTTCTCATTGGGTAATATGATATGCATACAATCACATTTAGTGGCCGAAATTAAATAACTCTAAATTTAAAGTTTCACTAAAATACATAATTTACTTTTTAATTGAAAATTATTTCATTCTGACATAAAGTAAACATATTTTCCGTCACACTAAGCCAGATAGGGTAGTGACAAGTTCAAACAAAAAATGATATACTTTAAAATATTTAGCGGTGTATACTTTCATGGCAAAATATTAATTTTTTACCTATAGCATAGATAAAAGTTCATTTGAAGGTCTCTAGAAGTGGGGAATTGGATAATTATTTTAAGAAGTTTGAAATTAAGTTTGTTTTCTGAAACAGCAAATAGCACCTATCTTTGTAGAGTTAATCAGGAAATTGCTTAATTACATGAAAATCCATTTGCAAAATTTTCACATGATTCTTAAATTTAAAAAAAGGAATTACATATTAACACATGGCATGTGTTCAATACATTACATCATATAATCAATTGTAGAATAAATTAAGAACTAACTTTATTCAAGTATTTTTCATAACCTTACATAAATTTTGTTTAGTATTTCAGAGAAATGATTCATATTTAAATTACAACTATTTGACTCGTTCGAAAACTCCGCACTTGTAAATAATTGTTTTAAAACTGAAAATTGCTTCTTAGTAGAACCCAATTTTGAGTGAACAGCCCCTAAACTGTGCGTTAGAGCATTATATGCCTGGTACTTTACGAGAGAAACTACTCTAATATCTTTAAGCAAGATTATTGACATTAAATTACACAGAAAATCAAATGGTTCCTTTAATTTTATCTTGAAAGATTATTTGTGACATTTACTTAAATTTAATGGTACATAGATTTTTTTCGCTTTTCTTACCACAATTACTACGGAATGGGGACACTCAAAATTCAAACAGTTATTATTTTGTAATACATAGCTTAAGAAACAATTGGATTCCCGCCAATATCCTGTCTGTCCTTTTCATTTCAACGCATACCCCTCACCTAACTTCCGCCTGTCCCCCTAATTGTCCCTCATTGATTGTTAGTGATTCCGGGCGCGGCATCTGCTAAGGTACATAATTGTCGCCTAATTGTAGTGCATGTGTTTTTCCTCAGGAAGAGGCCATGATCTTCTGTCGCTAGATGGCGATATCCGGCGCTGATCTACCGTCGGCTAGCGGGTTTTTCAAATCAGGTATCTCCCTCCAGTGGGGCCCTGCCCCAACCGAGACAAGCTCTGAGCTATCGACCGGTCTTCCGGCATGTTGGTACAGTAGTGCATGCCAGTGTAAATGAATTAAGTAACGGGTGAGGAAAGAAAGATCGCACGCGGCTCGTTAGGATACTGCTCTTGCATTCTCATGGTGTTGATCGGAGAAACCACGGAAAGCTACCGATTAGAGAAGCAGACCACTAGAATTCTTCTCCAGACAGCGACTGAATTCGACCTAGCTGACTGCCCCTCGTCATTTGCCCACCTATCACTCACTCACCGTCCCCAAAACACATATCACCACAGATCTCAAATGTCCCCAGAAAACGCGTATTCCTTCTGAGATACGAAATCCGGGCTCTAAGGGTCTAGGACGCATCGTTTCTGAATTGTGTGATTTTATTTATGTTGTAATAATCTGTTTTGAATGTCACAATCTGTAAACTTAAATGTTTTCGACTTGAATCGACTCATTCCTACGGTCCTACGATGTAGGATGGAGTGCAATTCCCTATCCAGTAGTAACACATTTAGAGCATTTTGTGACCAAGGTTTCTTATAAACTAACCAAATCTTTCATCTATTAAATATATAACAAGCATATATAGAGGATTATTCATATATCTTGTTTATATTTACCAGAATAAACCACAAAACATATACGTAAGTGTATGTAAAGACATTTGCAATCATTGTTTACATAACACTGTTAGGCCCAGCAGACCAAACAATCTTCCGAAATCAAACACCAGAAACGAGGCAGCAATTGACTTGCTATTTGATGGATGCGAAGTAAGTTGATCCCATCATTTGTGGTTCACATTCTCGCCTTCTGATCGGCAACGAACGAACACTCGGACGTGGAACATGTACGCAGGCAGGAGGAGTTGATAGTGACGAGGCGAGGCGGGCAGAAGTTAACCGAGGAATGAGTCGAATCGGGAAGAAGTTGGGAAGAGAAGAAAGGACACAGTGGGGTAGAGGCGAGAGCGTGTGGGACGGGGCGGGGACTACGAGGAGCGTTCTTGGCGGCGATGCACAGCGGACGAGTCGGGCGTCCGGTCGTGGGGCGTGGGGCGGCAGGGCGCGGCTGAGGGCCATTTCCATTGCGTCGCCCATTGACGCGGCCGACAGGGATTTACGGGATCTCGTTGACTGGCGACCCCGCAGCTGTGTTCGCGCGTTTTTCACGAGAGCGCGTGAGAAGGGGCGGGAGCCGGGGAGATGGGGAACACAAGCCTAGTCCAGACGACTGGTGTTTCCGCTGTGGTACTACCATTACGCTACTACCACCACCACCACTACCCATCGCATGAGGTTTCATGTAAGGAATCAAAGAAAATTAAATTTACCAATAACTTTTCAATCTAAACAAATATAATAACTAAAGGTTATATATATACTTACTTTCTAATATTTACATTCAATAATATGGAATAAAAATTATGCTAATAAAGTGAAAATTAGAATTTATAAAGCAATTGTTGAAATTATATCACTGTATGGTGCTGAGTTGTGGGAGATTTCAAAAACAATGAGAAAAAGTTAAAGGCTATGGAAATGGAGTTTTGGAGACGCACCTGCAGTGTAACGTTAATGAAAAAAATCAGGAATGAAAATATAAAGCAGCAAATGGATGTCATTTCGGATATCATGGATACAATAGAAGGGAGAAGGTTAAAATGATATGGGCGTCTTAGAAGAATGCAGGAAGAAAGATGGCCACAAAACTTGGAGGTGGCATGTGCCAATGCACAGAAAGAGAGATAGACCAAGATTCACAGGTATGATGGCTGCCATCTATCGCCGCTCTAAGTACATTTTTTTGACATTTTCTCAATTCGGTTTCCTAATAGTACGAGTAGAATCGAAATATCACTTAAAGAATATTAAAGGAGAGTCATAAATGACGTCATAAATGAAAATTCTCATTGAAAAATTTTGAGCTATTTTTTTAAGAAAATGGCGTTTAAGCAAAAAACTGTAAATGCCAAATTTGAAGCTCTTTTTCATAAAAGTTTTTGAGTTTTCGAAAAACTTCATTTGAAGTTATTTAAGGCACATTAACTCACAAATGCAATAGTGTTTACAAATCGCAGGAAATGTGATTGATATAGTGTGAGAGATATTTAAAAAATACATTTGTGCAATTTTTGAAAAAACGAAAGAATACACCAAAATGAACTTTATGTCATTTTAACAGTGCAATTAGCCATTACCCATAAGAAAAGTTTAAAGACAAAATTTGGAGTCATTTTTGCGGAAATGGCATTTGAGCATTTCTGAAAATGCGGAAGTTTGACATCATTTTCACAAAAAAACTGTGGTTTTCGAGAAATTTTGTACGACATTATTTAAAGCACATGTATTCATAAATACAATATTGTAAACGAATCGCAGGTAATGTAAATATTAACGACGTGAGATACAAGTCAAAAAGTTATCATTTTTGTAAATTTTGGAAAAACTTGAGCAAAATAGTGTTTATGTCATCTTATAAAGTGCATTTAACACCATCACCTAAACGTTAAAAGAAAAAAATTGGAGTCGTTTTCGAGAAAATCTTGTTTTTGTAATTTTTTAAAATTGCAAATATTGCACGCAATATTCCACAAAAACTACTATTTTTTTTAAAATGTTCATGAACGTTATGAAAGAAATAATTATGGACAACACATTTCCTTTGAAGGAAAAACCTCTATCTTCAATTTTGTAGTTGTAGGGAGACGCTACAAAAATTCAAATTTTAAAAAAATTCCGATAATTCAGAGTTAACCGTGTAAATCGGACCTAGGCCACCTTTATAAGTGTATTTTGCTCTATTCTTGCAAGAAATTTAGAGAAAAAAATTTTAGCCTTTTTTGAGGACATTTTGAAAGTGTCCGGGGAGCTTCATGTCAACCCCCAAATTTTAAAGAATGTTTTTCAAAATCTCAAAGCTTCGACTCGAGCCAGATGGACAGACAGACGTTTTAAAAAGAAACACTTTTTCGGTATTAGGGTACCCCAAAACGTGTATTCCCGTTGAAATCTCGAAATCGATTTTCCGCAGCATTACATAACTTTCTCTATATTACGTATATTACTCCGTAAATACGTACGTATACGAGAATGTAAAGACATTACCTTTGCTAGAGCTTAAGAAATTACACAAGATACTAGAAATTCACGTCAATTGCAGTTTTCCAGTTCCTTATAAAATGAAATTATATACATAATGTCTTCATTTTAATCAATTACTAAACGTTCTTTTTGCTCAATAAAAATAAGAGAGAATATATAAGCAGTTAATGACTGCCTTATTATGTATTCAATTACTGGAAATGTGACACTATACTCTTTTAAAAAAACACATGACTTCCTGAATTTGTCCTGGTCTCGTTTCCTTCACTAATTGAACAATGAAATCATCGACCTTACTTGGATGAACCGGCTCAGTTTTTTTTTAATCTGAATCAACTCCGTCGTCTGCTTTGTATCTGTGAACACGAACTGTTGGATTTGCTCTGCCTTGAAGCAGGTCTCAGTTTTCAATTTTAGTTTGCAGTTTTCAATTTACCCGCGGAGTGGCAAGTAATTCTGTGAAATGTTCAGGAATATTGTTCAAGAAATGTTCCAGGAAAAACTCAGAATATTATCCGGAATCTCACCCACGATAAAGATTAAAATCAAGTACACGTCCAAATTGAAAAAAGAAGCTTAAACACAATCGTTGCGCATTAGCACAATCTAGTCACAAAATTACACACGTTTCTACCCTCTTAAATTTAGTATGAACTAATCTACATTTACTTCTTATGGAGCTTTCACGGGGTTTCGTCCTCTAACATCCAAATGCTAGCGTTGCGTTGAACTACTCCAATACTTGTTTACGAGTGTTACTTCCCGCAGCTGTTCAGATGAAATGAGAAAGGCTGGGGCGTTGGGTAAAGCGAGCTGTGCTTCGTTACCCCTCCAACCCCCTAGCTTACCCTCCGTTACCCCTCTTGAGTCAAGGCCGCCGGCAATTCCCCTCTTCGAACTACGTCGCGCCGTACACACTCTAGGATTTCTTCTTGCTCTTAGGAAGTGTTCAAGTATTTCTCGCAAGTGAATGCGTCTCGTGAAAGTCATTGGGCGGTCCCAATGTAAGTAATACAATGTCTTTATCTTTGAATGCCTTTGCTTGGCATCTTCGGAGACCAAATACCAAGGAGACGTAGTACAAAACTTTGCTGGGAGGCATCGTTGCTGCATCCTTGAGCCTGAACACTGAGGTATTGCCACCGTGATAAGGGAGCATCCTCACAGCCGACACTGTGATTGTTGCCAGCGCGGATGCGACGGTCTGACGTGTGTGGGACCGTTGTGGTCTAAATGCACTCAGATACACGAGTCTCCAACGGATGCAGATGCGATGCGTCCAGCGCCTTAGGATGATCGTGAGTGTGCTCAGCGATGGCAGAATAAGTGACACGATTGGCAGAAACTGATGGGGAGAATATAGCCTTGAGACGTATTCTCAGAGCGCCGGTGTGATTTTACTGATGAAAATGGCAGAACATACTGTATTTGGTATGTTTAATTGCTTTCATTACTTGTTGCAGGTTAGTTGAAAATATAATTTTGACTGATTTTTTTTTTTTGCTACAACCAAAACGAACCAAGAGATTACGAATTTTAAACGGATAATGAAACGTTACCGAACTTCAGATTTACGAGTTGGTGATAAGTGTTAAAACCTATAAACAGTTCCATTTATTTTCGATGTTATATTACTGTGCTAATTTAACTACTGAAAGATTTATTGTATTTCTGTGACGAGTGATGATTCTGTTGTTTTGAACGTTACGACGACGGTGCATCCAATAGTTTTGAATTTGCATTTCAAATCTTACTCTTTATTTCCAAGACAATTTTTGAGTTAATATCTTTTATCTACTTACGGTAAAGTATAGTTTGCTGGTTGTATTAAACAATTGCAGCTTAGTAAGCTTAGCTTAGTGGACAAAAATCTACGTAACCACATTGCCAATTTCGTAAGTACTAGCTTCTAAATAAATTTTGTAGATGGCATACCTTCTCATGTATTGAATCTTTCTTTTTAATTTATCAAATACACATCAATCTTACACTTCCAAAATATTAAGCTAAGTGCTTGTTGCTCTTCTGAGTTTTCTTGTATTTATTCCAATTTTTATCACGTACATTAAAACACATTCGTGACATGACATGATTAAGCACGCAAACCAACAATTAAAACTGCAACTGAGAGAAACAAATGTAACACTTTTTTAAATTAATTTCCTCTCAGCAAAACACTTCACCCAGCATGGTCTCCACATGAACCTTGCTGCAAAACATGCAGTTGGTAACAATCTTGCACCAACCAAGCTCGTTAACTATTAATTTGTTATTAAGAAACCAATTTGAAACTTCTGAAATTGGCAGAAAGCGACGCGGGTCTATCCCTGGGGATCTAGCTGGGAAGGGGGGCTGCGCAGTTTGGAAACTCTGGGAGAGACCACCTGCGTTTATTTACCAAATCCAAATCCAATACTATTTATTGCTTCTTTTTTGCAAAGAACATTCGTGTCATCGGCAAACAGAACCATTTTTAATAGACATTTTTAATAGACAAGGGAATATCGTTTAGTATAACAGAAAGAGGATAGGACCTAGGATCGAACCTTGCGGGACCCTATTGTAACGATTCCGAATATTATACCCCGGCTAATCGTAAACAAAGTGTTGCGTAATCACGCGCTGGCGCCTTTTGCGTCTTTTCTGAGCCGTCGGGCGGCTAATTCGTTCCGCACAGTGCCCGCCGCGACATCTCGGCGCCAAGCAAACGGGGGGACTGTGTTTGTTTTCGCCAACGCCGACGCGAGTCTATCCCTGGGGATCTAGCTGGGAAGGGGGGCTGCGCAGTTTGGAAACTCTGGGAGAGACCACCTGCGTTTATTTACCAAAAGTGTGCGAGTGAGAGCGCATCATGGAAAATTCCGCTCGACACACCGGCAAAACGCAAGAGCTTATTGGATAAAATTTAAGTAAGACGTAGGAACCTTTCGCCAATAGAAGCACGTTTTAGTAAAATTTCCGGAAAATTCTAGAACATTTGGGAAACTGGGGGGGAGAAAAGGCTTGTGAGCGCTGGCATGCGCCGAGTAGGCACATCAGAACGGTGGGAGAGATCCCAGTAGGCGGATCAGAACGGTGGAAGAGATCACAGTAGGCGGATCAGAAGGGGTAGGCGGATCAGAAGGGTTAGGTGCGCTCAGCTCGCAGAACAGTAGAGCGGGAGAAGGGCAGTGTCCCTCTACTTTAAATTGAGGACGAGTAGTTCCTCCGGTTGCTCATTTGTCGAGTATATTTGTTTTTGATCTCTGCCGATCACGCCCGCGCCGCCCGTCACAATTTACGTGACGATTATTATCGCGCTGCTGAACACCCGAGTCTTGAGCTGTCGTCACTTTCATCGTCACCATCACTGCACCACCGCCGTCGCTGCTGCCGCCGTCGCCGTGGTCACATTGCGCCACCGCAACCGCCGCCGCCGACACAGGAGTCAAGGGCTTCCCCTGCGTCCACGGGACACGCCGCCTGGCGTGAGGTTCGGCGACCTGTGGAGGTTGCCCACCCCAGCGGACCTGCCTGCAAACGGTGACTGTGTTTTGATTTGTCGAGCTGCGGCAAAATCTCCAGCACGCCCTTCAGACGCAATGCTTGTTTATGAAGGAAACTTTTATCCAGGGGGTATAGTCAGCCTCCAGGAAGTGCTCGCCGCGCATTGGCGACTTCCTTACAATATTAAGTTCCCTATAATGTATTAGCTTTATAGCGTAAAAATAGAAGAAGTAATTACTCAGACCTTGATTTTTGTATGCTAAAAATTTAAGTCTTTCATTAAAGTTCATTTGTGTTCTAAATAATTTTTTTTAATTCATCACGTAGCTAAATCCGTTTACCATCCATACTTCTTTAATTTACATGCTTCCTGAGCTAGCCGGCCATACGAGCCCAGGTAAGCACAGGTAGGTTTGGGAGACCGGGTCCGGTGCACTATGCTCAATTGGCAAAGAATTGGAAAAATAAGTAAATAATGTCCTTTCATGCCAGTACGGTATTTATACTCTTTGAGTTCTATGTTTAAGGTATGAGCTTATCTAATCTAGGGCAATACCACGAATTCCATATGAAGGTAATTTTGACAGCGAGATGTTGTGGTCAATAACGTCAAAAGCTTTTGAAAGATCTAAAAATATTCCAATGGGTGCTTCATTTTGGTCAATCGATGAAGCAACATCTTAAAGAAAAAAAAAGCAGTTTCCGCAGAATTTGATTTTCTAAAACCGTGTTGTGAGTCTGAAAACGCTTCGTTTATCCTGAGAAAATTTTCCAATCGAATGTAGAAAAGCCTCTCTAATATTTTTGAGAAAACTGACGAAAGAGAAAGTGACCAATAATTTTGAATTTCGTTTTTGTTTCCTTTTTTAAAAAGTGTCTTAATTTTTGCTGTTTTGAAAATATCTGGAAATATACCTGTGCATAAGGAAGCATTGAAAATGTGAGTTAACGGGTGTATAAAGGCAGGTGCACAAGTCATATCAAAGTACATCAAGTATACAAGTCATATCACAAGTCATATCAAGTATACAAGTCAATAATCGGTTCGCAATTTCATCTAAACCAGAAGAATATTTTTTTAGTTCACTGACGTTTCTGAGAATTTCGTTAGAAGATTTTTGGAAATAAACATGTCGGAAATTTTTTGGGGAGCGTTTGTTGAATTTTGTGGTTTTAGTCCCTTCGTGAGATCAGCTGCAATTCTCGAAAAGTGTTGGTTGAAGAGATTTGCAACTTTTTCCGTATTACTTGCTTCTCTTTCATCATCCTTTAACACAATATTTTCTACAAGGTTTCGAGATGATGTGGTTTTATTTTTTACGATATTACACATTGCTTTAGTTTTGTTACTGGCTCTCAAAATATCCTGATTATTTTTCATTGTTTTTGCCTGAATTATTACTCTCCTTAAAATTCTTTGGTATTCTCGGAAGTAGACGTGGAAACCGGGTGATATGTTTAGAAGTAAAGAGAAGCGTACGTTTGTTTTTACACGATGTTCTAATTCCTTGTGTGATGCAAGTATTACTTATTTGTGAAATGTTTATTTTTTTCTTTTGAAGAGGAAAGCACGCGTTAAAGTAAAATGAAAGCTTCCAGAAAACAAATTATATTTTTCATTTGTATCAACCGCGTTATAAACTGCGTGCCATGATTACTTCAGCAAGTAGTCCATAAATAATGTTATGTTAATTTTAGTAAATTCTCTGCACATGCAGGTATGATTTATTGTGTCAGTGTTCTTGTTATTAGTAATTGTAAGAATTTGTGCACCGTGGTCAGTATAACCTAGATTATTCGTTATTTTTTCGTATCTAGGAGTGGTTTCGTTGATTATAATTTGATCTAATGCTTTTTGTGATTTAAATGTACTTCGTGTAGGTACTGTAGCGTCATGTCGCTAAAACCAGCGTGGGCACGCGGCGTGGTGCGCACCGGATGCGTAGACAATGGCAGAAGCTATGACGCACGGTTTTTTCCGACGGGGTAAGCGGGCGTTAGGGCGGAGGCAATGGAGGTGGCGGGCAGCGTCGCGAGGGCTATTTAAGGGCTGTGAGAACAATAGCTCTTCCTTCTTTGAGACAGCGGCATCGGCAGGGCAGGTCGTCAGTGAGAGGTGCGTCCGTGCACGCTGCGAAGGAGCCGGCAGTTATTGTCGTGACTAGTGAGACATGTAGTCGGTCTCAGGGCAGGCGGTACTACGCATGGCGAAACATAGGTAGTATGTTGCGGTGTGGTAGCCGTTGTAAATATCTCTCCTAGCAGTGGGGTCTATTTAGTTAGTTAATTGTATACAGTGCATTGTTTATTTGTGACTACGGTCTAAATTGTGAATAAACCGGCTGTAATTACAACCCACTCTCGTCTGTGTACTGATTACACCCGTATGACGCCACAGTACATTCACTGTAATATCTAAATTAAAAGAATGAAGTGAATTGAGAAACTGCTATTTTTCGTGGGATTCGCCCAGAAAATCAATATTGAAATCTCCACATATAACAATGGATTTTAAAGAGAGATTACTAATATTGTTCAGAATTATCTCTAATTTTCTAAAGAAATGAAATAATCCAAAGCTCGCTTTATTGGAGGCCTTTGTAGAAAAGTAAGATAATTTTGAGCGTAGTGAGATGTTCGATTGTTGCTTCAAAAACTTTTTCAACTGAATATAAATTGAATTTTGACAAGGTAGAATCAATACTATTTCTTAAGTAAATACACGAATCTCCGTAAGCAGAGCCCATATTTGATTCCCTCGCTCTACAATAAGATCCTGTAAGGTAAAAACTAGGAATCTGGAGTGTGTTTAGGTCATTTTGAGACAACGAATGTTCTGTAAAGCGAAAAACATCTATTTGACTCAGATCACACTGTAATGCCGCCTCGATAAAATCAATTTTATTTGAAAGAGATTATGATGTATTATTCGAATTTTTTTCATGTGCCTACACGGATGTTTCTCTGCTGCATCTGACTGTAGTTGCTATATATTTATCTCATTTTTACCGCGAGTGCGAGGTTGAAGGAAGTATTGTGTCCCAGTAGTGACAGGAGGGGATATATAGGTATCACACACACACACTCACTCACACACACACACACACACACACACACACAGGGGTCCAAGGGGATGTGATGCGATTACAAGTCTCGCTGAAGAGAGTCTCCTAGCCTCTCTATTCCAACTCCGCTGTCACCTTCAAGAGGTGGACCCTGTCGAGTCGAGTAACACGTGCCAAGGTTGTGGTAACCAATTCTTTCGGCGGAACGGGTCGACCAGCAGACAAAAGAAGGGGGTTCTGACAAGTCACCCTATCGGGATGGCATGTAACCGCCGTACTGGAGCGCCCGAAAGTATGTCGGGATACGGTCTGGTTGGTTACAACCCTGGCCCAGGGTAAAAGGTGAAGCCGGGGGAGCCTGCAACCCCTAAGCGACATGTCCCCAGGTGGCGGACAGGGGAGGAATCTCTAGATATAGAGGTCAAGAGGCAATTAAAATACCTCTCACGGACCAACACGCGGGGAAGGACACCTCAGTCAAAAAACCAATATGGAAGGTCTTTTGGGATCTCAGTTTACGATGCAGGGGCCCGGATCCCCAGTACCGGCGTCTGTTGGGAGTGAGCAAGCGGGTCCCCAGGCGTCGTCAACCAGTGACCGCAGTACTTCAGCAGTGGATCACTGGGCTGCTGTAGTATCCGTTGCTACAAGTGATGATCATGCGAAGCAACAGGCTTTGGGTAGCATTGAAAATAAAATAATCGAGCTTCTCAATTTTGTTAAGCCTCGCCATAATGTTCATGGTGAGATCAAGAAATTGGCGTATTCGATTCAGACGCACTTTAACGAAGTGGTAGCACTGCAAAAAGGAGGATCATCCAGACCAGATCCTCAGTGCAACAAACCTTCTGCGAAAGAAGAGTGCCCTCAGACGTCCCCCGAGAAGGTGGCTGCGGGAGTACTCATAACGAGAAGCGATCCTTCGCGAAACCGGAACTCCCAGGTGCCCAAGGTAAGGAAGGAGACTGCGAAAAACGCAGATAAAATTCGGGCAGAAATGCCCTCTCCAGAAATACCACGAGAGGAGCCCGAAGTGGCACGAGAAGAGCCCGAGTGGCAAGTGGTCACTCGTAAGAGAACACGTACGCGTTCTAAAACGCGGAAAAGGCCACCCACATCAGATACCCTGATGATAAAGAAAAAGGACGACGCAGACATCCTTAAAAAACTGAAAATTGACCCTGAACTTAAGGATCTGGGCGAGAATGTCACGCACATCCGGAGGACAGCTGGCGGCGATCTCCTTCTGCAACTGAAGTGGTCTGCCGGAGGCCAAACAACAGATTTTCAGTCCTTTGTAAAGAAGGTGTTTGAATCGGACGCTGGTGTGAGGGCTCTCACTCATACCGTGACCATTAAGGCGAAGGACCTGGATGAGGTCACAACTAAAGAGGAAGTGCATAGGGCTCTGGTGGACAAACTTCCCGAAGCCAGTGATCTCCCAGCTACTGTGATCAAATCTCTAAGACCATCCTATGATGGAACATAGGTAGCAATAGTCAGCCTTCCTGTTGCGGTGGCTAACAAATTGTTGGCCATCGGTAAAATAAGAATAGGATGGGTGTACTGCACTCTGCGTGAGAAGGTCCCCATGAGGTGTTACAGATGTTTGGATTTTGTACACCTCAGAAAAGCATGTAAAAGCTCACCTGATCGGTCCAACTTGTGCATGAATTGTGGTGGTGATGATCACCTTGCTAAGGCATGCACAAATGACGCCAAGTGCTTGCTTCGTGAAGAAAAGGGGAAACAAGGCAGACATGCTACTGGGTGCAGCAGGTGCCCATCGTACCAAAAAGCGCAGAAAGCAATAACCGATAGAAAATGATAATTATACAACTCAATCTCAACCATTGCGCAGTCGCTCAGGATATCCTGGCACAGTCGGTTAGGGAATGGGAGGCTGATTTAACAATAGTATGGGCCTGTGGAAAACACACATTCCAGCAAGTAATGACGAGACCCGGAGCTGGATTTGTCTGAGTAAAAATCAACGGCGTTTACATCTATAGCTGTTATGCCTCAACAAATGGGACAATGGACGAATTTGAGTAGTTCCTCGACTGCTTAGTGTACGACGCAAGAAGACGAAGCCCCTTGGTGATAGCTGGAGACTTCAACGCCTGGGCGGTTGAGTGGGTTGGCGTCCACTAATGAGCGAGGTCGAGCGGTTCTGACGTCCCTCTCCCTTCTGAATGTAGAGTTCGCCAACACAGGAGACATACACACCTTCCGCAGAAGGGGCGTGGGGTCTGTTGTGTATCTAACATTTACGTCAGATAATCTATTAAGAATGGGAGTGTTCTGGAGAGTTAGTGAATACTATACCCATAGTGACCATCAGGCGATTTTGTACGAGGTGAAAAATCGGCGGAGCGATAATTTTGCACCGAAATATCAGCCAGCTGGGTGGAAAGCAAAAACTTTTGACGAAGAAGTTTTCCGACGTTCACCAGTTTACTGGTGGAATGAGGAAATCGACGAATTACGTCGCAAGTGCCTTCGAGCCAGAAGACAGTACCAGAGAGCTCGTGGCAGAGACAACTTTCTTCAATTGCAAGAGCAATACAAACTCGCTCGAAGCCAGTTGAAGATAAAAATCCGCAAGAGCAAACGCTTATGCGCCAAAATCCTGTGTGATGAGGTGGAAAATGATCCATGAGGTACAATCCATGGGATCCATGGGGATCTTGGGGTCGTACAAGACGGTCATGAGTAGGTTAAGACAGTGGCACCTGCGTTCTCCAACTTGCCCCAATATGCTGCTCAGAATTGTGACAGCCCTATTCCCGAAACACCCCAGTGAGCCAGTTAATAAAGCGTTATCTGAGCTAGAAATAGTTCCTCCAGTCAGGCAAGAAGAAATTCTGCACGCAATCAGCATAATCGGCAACACAAAGGCTCCCGGACCGGATAACATTCCCAATATTGCCCTCAAGACTGCGATACTCGCGCACACCGACATTTTTGTGGATCTCTATTATTCTTGCTTGAGAGAAATGGTTTACTCTCTCTAGGGCTGACTCTGCCTCTCTCTGTCCCTTTTATTCACATTTAGTTGCATATTCTGCACGTCTCCGAGCAGGTGAGGAAACATCGAGAAGCGCCGGACCAGCAAAACTGTAATAGAATGTTCAAGATCACATCCTGTAGATTTGAGAAACATTTCTTTGAGAACTTTGTCCTTAAAATTTTAGTTTTTAATGCCCTAGAACGCTATGTTTAGGAGTTATTTAACGATACAGATTTTAAAAAATGCTGCCGAGTGTTGCGGGTTGCATTTGACATGAATATTTTTTGTTTTACATATATATTTGATTCAGAGCCAGTTTGCCTTGTTTCTTTTTGAGATTACTCATTTCATTATCAAGTCAGACGATGTCTGGCATTTTTTGTATTTACATTAAACCCTGTGCTACATTTATTAATGGGCTATGTGATGTAATGTGGTTTCTTTCGATACAGTATACTTGTTTTTTATCAAAAGAGTGGTTTTCTGTTAATCATCGACTACTAGAAGCCCCTTTCTCACTTGTAAATTTTACAACCCTAAGTAACCAGTGGATCTCTTCAGAATACCAAGGTGTTAAGATCCCGTTACAGGATTATATATTGAGATATACAAATTTCTCTCTACTTTAATTTCTTGCAAAGATCTTAGCGTCCGGCTTGCTGGGTCAATGGGTCACGATATATTATAATCCTTATTACCTTTTTAATGGATTATAGGATCCGCTGACTATACAGCGCAGCTGGGAATCTGAAATAGAATGATTCTAATTCCTAGTTCATTACTGTTTAGATTGACTAAATGAAAGATCACTTTCTTTTTTTAAAGAACAAAATTTAATAAAGTTTATTGTTACCTTTTAGTAAACAATTTAGTGAATTTAATAAATTATTTTGATGTTAGGCCTTTTATCAAGATATCTTTGAATTTTACAGTTTTATACCGCGGTTAACTTATCTATTCTTCGTTGATGTCCCTCGTAGACTTCTCAGTCGAAATATCTTGCGAGCTTGCCGTAGTCCAAAGTCCCAAGAAATCCTCTTCTGCCCCTATCCAAACTGGTCTCAAACTATCAAAATTATCGGTCCCGATTACGTCCTATGACATAGTCCCGAAATCTATAACTCGATTACCACTCCCGACAAAGTCCCAATTTATGCATCAATATTACTTCCACATGCAATATCTGCAATATCATTTACTGTCCTTAAAATTTCATGATCTGATAACCCGACTCTGACTATCTGCACTACACTCGCTCCCTCTCACGAACCTACGATCAGTTCAGACACGCGATGCCGGTCAGAATGAATCTTCCTGCTTGATTCACCCTCGAAGACATATCTTCTTTTTTTTCATAACATTTGACCGTCCTTCTCTCACCCAGCCAATCCATACGTTCGTTACATTTTGGTGTAGCTGACCTTTCGATCGTCTAAACTTCTTCGCCCAATCCCAAATTTTCTACTTTCGGCATGCAGCCACCTCCTAATGCATTTACAAAAAACAAAAACTACATTGTTTATTCACGGTCGTTGCTAAGCCCTTGCTCTCGTGATATTTCCTAATGCATGTTCCACCATATAGTCTACAAATAAATGTTAGTTTATTTTCATGTGACATATCGGTATGTCACAATACCAATATGTGTGTATATATATATATATATATATATATATATATATATATATATATATATATATATATATATATATATATATTTGAAAAAAAAACAAAGTTACTTCAAAATCTCGAACAATACAAATGATAAAATGGAAATGAATAAGTTACGTGACTCATGATTCATATGTTTTACGATGTCCGGATTTGAATAACGTGCATCCTTGCCATTATCCTATGTTCATAGCCACTCCTTGACGACAGACATTTTACATTCTCGTATACGTACGTATGTACGTAATATACGTAGTTTAGAGAAAGTTATGTAATGCTGCGGAAAATCGATTTCCAGATTTTAACGGAAGTACACATTTTGAGATCCCCTGATTCCGAAAAAGTGTTTCTTTTTTCAAAACGTTCGTCCGTCCGTCCGTCCGTCCGTCTGTCCGTCGGTCTGTCTGTGCGTCTGTCTGGTGTATGTGAACAACACTAGTGCCTAAACTATGAATAGGATTGTTACAGTATAATGGATCAGATATACTGCAACTGTTCTTTTTTCAATGTACCTTGCACATTACTAATGCTAAAACTTGGACTTCCAGACTATGACCCAAGTGAGTGAAGACTGTTCAGTGATGCTTCCGAGCGAAGTTTTTAGACATTTATTTAGTCAAAAACAGTTATAAACAGTATGTGACTTAAAAACTAATAGAAAATCATTTGCGCACGCTTCCTTGAGATTCAGAATCCCTTCCCAACAATTTAACTATTAATATTTTAAAGATGAAAAAAGTTAATAATAATAATAATAATAATAATAATAATAATAATAATAATAATAAAACTTCATGGACGCTACCCATACCAGATAGAGGGAGAACTGATGGACTGTAAGTCGTCAATAAAATGGCTGTGCTTGGGAGAACTTTTTTGCTGAAACGGAGGGTTTAATGGTAGCTATTCAGGACCAAGTAGTATGAACTAAGAACTACCGTAAATTTATCCTGAAAGACACCAACGTTCGTGATGACAAATGTCGGCTATGCGGAGAATATAGAGAAAATATAGACCACATTATCAGTGGATGCAGCTCTTTAGCATCCTCAAAATATACAAAACGACATGACGTTTGTAAACTAGTTTATCAGCAACTATGCCACAATAATAACCTTTTGGCGGGTAACCGAACACCATATAATAAGTACACATCCGAACCAGTCATTGACACCAATAACCACAAAATTTACTGGAACAGGTCCAGCATAACAGATAGGTCAGAACCGTATATGTATAAACCGGACATTGTGTGGCATGACAAGAAAAACAAGGTGTAGCTGATTTATGTCGTGGTCCCGCTAGCTCACAACGTCCCAAAGAAAGTGAAAAGATTCTTAAATATCAACCTCCGGCAAATGAAATGAAGGAAATGTGGAGCGACGTGGAAATGGTGGCAATTGTACCAATAATTCTAGGTGCCACTGGTGAAATTCCTAAGTCCCTACATGAATCCCTGGCTGAACTGCAACTGAAGAAGGGATTATACATCCAGCTGCAGAAGATTTTCATTCTAGACACGTGTAACATCGCGAGGAAGTTTTTGAACATTGATTGTTGATTCAGTGCTGATTATGGCCCTTGACACGAATATCTCTTGTTTATGGTAACCGAGGTGCATGTGTGGGAACAAGTTAAAATGTGATAGATACTTATTATTATTATTATTATTATTATTATTATTATTATTATAATTTAAAAAGCGAGAGATTAACATTTCAAAAAACCTAGACATTTTCGTTCCCGAGTTATAGAAAAACTATTTGTAACGGTAAACGAACTACAGATTAGATTTTCCTGTATTGCTAACAAAATAGTAACTCACCCAAGTCCTACTGCCATTACAAGCAAAAAGAGAGCTCAACAAAACGTGCGCATAGCGAAGCTGCATTTACGTCCAGAAGCTAATCAAGGGACCATCTTAGCATTTGCTCAATGGATCAGGGAGCGGTCGTTGACCCGGAAACTGAAGTACACTACTTGTTACAGGCATATTAAGTCTTTTTTTTAAATTTTAAACTAATGCGAATTAGTTTGTAACAATTAGTTTGTAATAAAATTGTAAACAATCCAAATGTAAACTAATTCATTATACTACATCTTTTTTTGTTAAAATAAACATTATTTTTCTCTTTCATGATCAGTATAGTATCTAATTGTATAGAAACAGTTATGCAGCACAAAAGATTTTACTTCTAAATTAAATTTGTGTACCAATTTTAATTGTTTAATTTCATCTGGCAATGCGTTGTAAAGTAACGTACATGTATTGCATGTGGATTTCTTGTAGTGAGCTGTTGATACTGACACTTGATGAACATGATTTCTACGACGTGTGTTGTAACTATAAATATCAATATTACATGAAAATATGTTCCCACCGTTAAGTAAGTCAGTTTTGACAAATACTACAGATTCGTAAATAAATAGGCAAGGCAATGGTAAGATTCCAAGCTCAATGAAAAGAGGCTTGCAGGGATCAGGTGGATGGTATTTTTTCATTATTCGGCTAATTTTATTTTGTAATTTAAATGTCTGGGCACTAAAGGATGAGCTTCCCCAGAATATTATGCCCTATCTCAGGCGGGAATGTACATTTGCAAAATACACACAACGAGCTACATGAAGGCTGACAGAATATGAAAAAATTCTGAATGCGTAACACAATGAACTTCATTTAGTGTTTAATTCTGTTCTATTTACATTCCATTTGAGGTTTGGCAGAATTGAGAGACCTAGAAATTTTGTTACCTTGACATTACCTAATTGCATATTGTTCATTTTCAATGGAGCATGATTGCCGATTTGAAATGCGAAAATGAATTTTGAGAGCAAGATGTGAAAATGATATCAGCTGAAAATAAGAAGCCTAGCTTTGCGTATTTAGTGGTATAGGGTGGTGGCCAATGACTGTATCTTCGATAGTGTGTGGATTGTGTTATTGGTCATTCTGCTAATAATTGTTGATTCATTGTTTTTAATCGTAGTTTAATATTATTGCACATAGGTAAATCCTGCGTGAGCTTGAAATAAGTGATCTTACAATGCCAAAGAAGCCGAAGTAGGAGTGTGATGCGGGAGCCATGGCAAACGCCATCAAATGTGTTGAAAATAACGGGGAATCTGTGCGTTCTGTTGCAAAATCATTTGGTGTTCCCAAAACAAGTTTGCAGTGTAATTTAAATATTCCAGATCACAAAACAGCTCTAGGTCCTGATACTGTTTTATCTAAAGAATAAGAAGACAGTCTAGTTAGGTGGATTCTTGAACTAGCCTGGGAAGGTTTTCCAAGGAAGAAGGACATCCCATAATCACTACGTGGGCAAATGAAGCAATTATAGCCGCTTTTTCGCGTGTCAGTGACCAAGATATCAGAATATGATTTGAAGACGTTATAGGGTACATCGAGGGAAGTAACTTGGATGACGGAACAAATGATCCTACAAAGCGTCCATATTGGAGAACGGATGGATGACAAGTGAGGTATTCGACAAATATATTTTAAACGTATTCAATCAATTTCTATTTAAAAAATGGCATCACACTTCTTGTGATTATATTTATAGGCGGCCAGAAGACACACCTGAATTAAGTCGAAAATGTACAGATTCGAATGTCGAGGATATTGTAATTTTTCCGTCATCGTGTTGGCTAATCATTATAATTTGAGGCATCATCAATCACTATACAAAATGACACATTTTTACTAAAAAATCAATTAATAACGTAATATTAATTTTCCGATGGAAATTATGGTTGGGACAAGTAGAAGAACCAAGGTGAAGTACAAGGTGAACAGTAGAAAGTTCCAACCAAATTTTCAATTTTTTAAATTTTCAAATAAGTTAATGGTGTCACAACTCTTCAGTGGCCAATCACGGTACCTTTTACCCTAGCAAGACCAAGACTGTTCGTTTTAAGATCCTAAGAAGAGAAAAGACATAGCCATTTTTCAAATTATTCAAACTGGTCGAGTGCACTGCAGTGAATGTTGATAATATTTAATTGTGTGAACGTTGGAAGCAAATATGTATTGTTAAATATTAGATCGTAGTTCATTTGTCAAAGGGTATTTTATGTGTTTTTTATGTATACACATGTGTTTTGATATCGTCATAAGCGAGATAGAATTCGCTTAATATTATTTGTCAACAAGAGCAAGGAATAAACAAAGCCGGTGTTCTTATTCGGTTTTATGGCTGAGATTCCATGAAGTTAGAATGTTATTAGAATGTTTTCCATGTTATAGAAGTAATTTTGTTTGTATTTGTAAAGAAAGGGAGAAAAGGGTTGAGTGTACATATAGATGACCATGACAATATATTTAATGGTCCTGATAGAAGAAAATTGATGTCAGATGCAGCGTTTAAAATCTCTGGATGAAAAGGGGAAGCGGCATGGATATCTTTCTGTTGTTGTTTCAAAATTTCTTGGTAACAACAAATGCCATTGTGTCTAACATACTTGAAGCATACAAGGAACTTTGTTGTAACATGAGTATGAAAATTCATTTCCTGTTTTCTCATCAAGATTATTTCCCTGAAAATATAGGATTTTTGTGCGAAGAAAAAGGCAAACTATTTTATAAGGATGTGCTGGAGTTTGAAAGGAGGTAGGAACGCTGGAGCATTTGAATGCCTGTAAACTATTGTTGGATGTTAAAGCTTGAAATCAGTAACTGACGACAAACAAAAGAAAAAGTTCTTTTGTTTATTTATTTATTTAAATAAATAAATAAACAAAAGAAAAAGGAACAGGAGGACTTTTTTCAAGAGTCAACAGGTATAAAATTTGTGTGAAACTTTCCAATAGTGAATTAAACAAGATAAAATAAAGAAAAAATCTAGTGACATGTATTAACAACCATACACATTAATTCCATCAAGATATATTGTTTTTTCTTTAAAATAAAAAAGGATTATGAAAACGTTTGAGATGAAATTCGCGTAATTATACAATACACGTATAGTGATTTCGTAAGTAAACTTAACGTGGTAGAAGTAAACGGATTGAAAATTCGGATTCAGCACATCGATATTATATAAAATCACGCGTTTACTTTAGACAACAAACAAAAGTTTAAATTCGCAGGTTTTAAAGCAAACGCGCCTATCCAGAAATCCTACGTTATAGTTGTTCTGGCAGCAAAGGGCAAACTGTCATTCGTTTGCCGTTCTATAAATGCGAGTTGAATGCAATTGAATTTAGCGTGGGCTAAATTACAAAGAATTTTTAGAGAACGAAACGTAACTGGAGACATATCCCTTCAAAATTTACGGGAGTTAACAGTTTCAGTTGTCTCTTCAATCACTCCATCTGACTGGGAGGAATACTGCTTCCTCGTACAGAAGCTTGAAAAAAATACTGGAGGAAAGATAGAATTATGGAAAAATCGATTGATGAAATTATTATAAATGCCCCTTCAGATAAGAGCGAGGAATTTGAATATTCCTCAAATTCTCGGGAATCAGAATGAAGCTTAGTTCCTACCGTGTGCTTAAGGGAATATTTTTTAAGGATAATTGGCTGTGTGTGTGTGTGTGTGTGTGTGTGTGTGTGTGTGTGCATGTGTCTGTTAAAATTGGTTCGTCCAAAAAATACTTTATTATTATTATTATTATTATTATTATTATTATTATTATTATTATTATTATTATTACTATTGCTATTGCATTTTACATGTGAACATATGTTAATAATTTAACTTGTCTGTCTGTACAAAACAGAAATTACAGTTATGAAGATAGAAGTTTAGCAAAAACGTGGAGCCACCCAAACCATACTCATCAAACTTCAGTGATAAAATACATAATAGAACATTAATAAATCAGCGCCCGAAAAAAGGGTGTGGGATGCAGATGTCAGGAAATACATTTTTTAACCTTTTCTCTTCGATGGCAATGAAACTTGGATTAAAAGCAGCATTAAAGATCTTAAACATTTACCTGAAATTGTACAAAACATGCATTGCCAAAAAGTCACCTAAACAATGAGATTCTACGCAGGTGGGCAACAATTGTACTGACCTGAGGTTCAACTGGGTGGTGGTTGGAAACGACCACCCAGATTGAGTTTTTATGACGTCACTCACGTCGTTAGTGCGAAGGTGAGTCAGTAGGCTGTGCTAGACCCGTGATCGCTGAGGCACACCCCTGGGCGGCCTCAAGACACAATTTAGATTTTATTATGCCTCGTAGAATATCTCTCGTCTCTACATCAAATCCATGCATGTGCGCAGGCTTCGCCATGCTTTTCGTCCATCTTGGGTATTGATTAATTATGTATAGTATTCACATTTTACTGAGACGCAGCATACATTCAACGACCGGCGAGTTTCATTCAATCGCCGGCGCGGCCCTGGTGACCGGTCGACTGCATGACGCCGCGGTGGCCCAACTTCCGAGCTCCCTGGTTCTGGAAGCTTGCGCCGCACGAGACCGTATGTCCGCGCGTGAGCGGTCAGCAATCGACACGCGCGTCGGCGCTGTGGGTGGTCTGCGTGCTTCATCCACGTCGCCGGGGTGGCGGCACGCCTCCCACCTGGCCACGGAATTCCCCAATTCTAATTCATTCATTATTTAATTGACTTGTTTTACTTCTAATCATTTCTGCCGCAGATAATTTTTTTATTCAAACTCAATAGTACTGTGATTCTTCCCACGTTTTGACAATTATTCAATCAAATTTCTTATATTACTTATTTTGTAATTTCACCTGGCGGCACCTATCCAAGTCAAATTGATTCATAGTGCTCTGAAGATTTACCTTAGGTGGTCCTCCAGTATTTTATTTATTTTAGTTTCGTGAGCAACCGGAATTTTATGTGAGAGCAGGTAAGCCTACAGTCCACCTCGCAATTTAGATGTTCTCTTCACCTGTTAACTCTCCAACGTGTGTTTTTACATACATCTTGGAGAAATGAAAAATGTAGCGTTTCTTTTGTTGAAAAGCTGAAGTTCGCTCGGTAATTGGTTACGCAAAAACTTTCATGCAAATGTTTTATGCAACATTTTTAGGAAATTTTATTCTCTTTAAAATTGATTTGAATAATTTTTACTTTCTCGCAACCGCTTAACCGGTAGAAAGAAAATTATGTAATGTTTAGGAGGGAAGGTGAATTTTCGTCAGAAAAACTCTTATGGCCGGGTCCTAATAAAAAACTGGATAAATCCAGTAGCTATATTTAGAAAAAATCCTCTAACACGTGGTGTAGTCACAATCCATTTTTTGTGGCTCCTTGATACCGAAAAATCGGTTGACGGCAAAACATCATTTTGAATGTGAACAACGCTAGGCGTTGTACAACCGTACTCAACATAGGAGTATGTCGACCATCGTCCAACAATTGTCCCTTTTCTACATCATTAAGAGGAAAAAACTGTGTACATAGTAGTTAATTCCCTGTATCTATCACAATATTAACGTAAAATCAGATTTAAATTTAAAAAATCAAGAAATATTACGCAGCATACTAATTTAAAATGAAACGGCACTAAAACAGCACTTCCTTTATGGCTATAGTAATGGAAATTAAATAGCTTCAAGCGAAAATTAAATAATTTCAAGCAATATTTTTTTTTATTTATTTAGTCAAAAACTGTATGTGACGTATGGGGGAGAAAATCATCTGCGCACGCTTTCTTGAGTTTCAGAATCCCTTCCCAACAATTTAACTATTAATAGTTGAAAGATTAATAATAATAATAATAATAATAATAACAAATTTAAAAAAGCGAGAGATTAACATTTCAAAAACTAGATATTTTCGTTGCCAAATTATAGAAAACTTATTTTTAACGGTAAAGAAACGAACTGACTTGATTTTTCTATATTGTTAACAAAATAGAAACTCACCCTAAGCTCTACTACCACTACAAGCAAAGGAACGTTCAACAAAACGTGCGCATAGTGAAGCTACATTTACGTCCAGAAGCAAATCAAGGGGCCATCTCAGCATTTGCTCAATGGATCAGGGAAAGTGGACTCAATGGATCAGGGACTTGATCGAGATGGGGGTCATTGACCCGGAAGTACATTATTTGTTACAGGCATATTGAGTCTTTTTTTAAAATTATACAATGCAAATGTAAACTAATTCATTATACTATATCTTGTTTTTGTTAAAGTAAACATTATGTTTCTTTTTGGCGATCGGTATAGTCTCTAATTGTATAGAAACAGTTTTGCAGCAGAAAAGATTTTACTTTTAATTTAAATTTGTTTACCAATTTTAATTGTTTAATTTCATCTGGCAATGCATTGTAAAGTAGCGTACATGTATTGTATGTGGATTTCTTGTAGTGAACTGTTGATACTGACACTTGATGAACATGATTTCGACGTCGAGTATTGTAACTATAAATATTAGTATTACATGAAAATATGTTCCCACCGTTAAGTAAGTCAGTTTTGACAAATACTACAGACTCATAAATAAATAGGCAAGGCAATGGTAAGATTCCAAGCTCAATGAAAAGAGGCTTGCACGGATCACGTGGATGTGATTTTTTCATTATTCGGATAATTTTCTTTTGCAATCTAAATGTCTGGGAACTAAAGGATGAGCTTCCCCAGAATATTATGCCATATCTCAGGCGGGAATGTACATTTGCAAAATACACGCAACGAGCTGCATGAAGGCTGACAGAATTTGAAAGAATTCTGAATGCATAACATAATGAGCTTAATTTAGTGTTTAATTCTGTTATATGTACATTCCATTTGAGGTTTGATTGAATTGAGAGACCTAGAAATTTTGTTACCTTAACATCAGCTAATTGCATATTGTTAATTTTCAATGGAGCATACGATTGCCGATTTGAAACGCAAAATTGCATTGAGACAGTTTTTCCTTCGTTAACTATTAATTTGTTATTACAAAACCAATTTGAAACTTCTGAAATTGTACTATTTATTGTTTCTTTTTTGCAAAGAACATTCGTGTCATCGGCAAACAGAACTGTTCTTCTGTTTTTAATAGATGAGGGCATATCGTTTACGTACTACAGAAAGAGGATAGGACCTAAGATCGAACCCTGTGGGACCCCATGTTCAATTGGCAAAGAATTGGTAAATAATGTCCTTTCGTGCCAGTACGGTATTTCCACTCTTTGAGATCGATTTTTAAGGTACGAGGTAATCCAATGTAGGGCAATATCACGAATTCCATAAGAAGGTAATTTTGAGAGCAAGATGTTATGGTTAATAACGTCAAAAGCTTTCGAAAGATCTAAAAATATCCCAATGGTTTCTTCATTTTGATCCATTGATGAAGCAACATCTTTAAGGAAAGAAAAAATGACAGTTTCCGTAGATTTTGATTTCCTGAAACCGTGTTGTGAGTCTGAAAACGCTTCGTTTTTCCTGAGAAAAGTTTCCATTCGCGTATAGAAAAGCCTCTCTAATATTTTTGAGAAAACTGACAAAAGAGAAATTGGCCGGTAATTTTGAATTTCATTTTTGTTCCCTTTTTTATAAAGTGGCTTAATTTTTGCTGATTTGAATGTATCTGGAAATATTCCTGTGCACAAGGAAGCATTGAAAATGTGAGTTAATGGGTGTATAATGGCAGGTGCACACGTTTGTAATAAACAATCCGGAAATTCATCTAAACCTGATGAATATTTATTTTTTAATTTACTGACTATTCTGAGGATTTCGTTAGAAGAAGTTTCGTAAATAAACATCGTGCCGAAATTTTTTTGGGAAGCATATGATGTTGAATTTTGTGATTTTAGTCCCTTCGTGAGATCAACCGCAATTCAAGAAAAGTGTTGGTTGAAGAGATTCGCAACTTTTTCTGGAATTCTTGTTTCTCTTTCATTATCCTTTAAAACAACATTCTCTACGAAATGTCGTGATGACGTGGTCGAATTTTTCACGATGTTCCACATTGCTTTAGTTTTGTTTCTAGCGTTCAAAATATCCTCATTATTTTTCATTATTTTTGCCTGAACTATTATTTTCCTTAAAATTCTTTTATATTCTCGGAAGTAGACGTGGAAACCGGGTGATACGTTATGATGTTTAGAAATAAAGTAGAGAGTACGTTTATTTTTACACGATGTTCTAATTCCTTGTGTGATCCAAGTATTACTTTTTCGTGAAATGTTTAATTTTCTCTTTTTAATAGGAAAGCATGCGTTAAAGAGAAATGAAAGCTTTGAGAAAAATACATTATATTTTTCATTTGTGTCAATAGCGTTATAAACTGCCTCCCATGATTCTTTCAGCAAGAAGTCCGTAAATAATTTAATGTTAACTTTAGTAAATGCTCTGCACATGCGTGTTTTATTTATTGTGTCAGTATTCATGTTATTAGAAATTGTAAGAATTTGTGCATCGTGGTCACTGTAACCTAGATTATTCGTTATTACTTCATATCTAGTTGTGGTTTTGTTAATTATAATTTGATCTATTGCTGTTTGTGATTTAAGAGTATTCCGTGTAGGTACGTTCACTGTAATATCTAAATTAAAAGAATGAATTAAATTGAGAAACTGCTCTTTTTCGTGGGATTCGCTCAGAAAATCAATATTGAAATCTCCACATACAACAATGGATTTAAAAGAGAGATTACTAATTTTGTTCAGAGTTATCTCTAGATTTTCTAAGAAATTGAAATAATCTAAAGCTCGCTTTGTTGGAGGTTTGTAGATGCAAATTAAGATAATTTTGAGCATTGTAAGATGCACGACTGTTGTTTCAAAAACTTTTTCAACTGCATATAAATTGAATTCTGACAAGAAGGTAGAATCAATATTATTTCTGACATAAATACACGAACCTCCGTAAGCAGGGCCTTTATTTGATTCCCTTACTCTACAATAAGATTCCCTTACTCTACAATAGATACAATAGATTGTTTATTCAAAACTATAAATGAAAATATATTTCTGGCAGTGAATTCACTGTATAAGGTATGCAGTGTATTCACGAACATATCGGATGAGTCTTTTAGCCTTACAATATTTTTCGTAAGCAGTATGGGAGAAACTAAAATAATTAAAAGATAATAAATAATACGATACTAATAGCGTTGTCAAACAAATAAAAATAGATCGAAAAATATATAATAGTAAGCATTAAATACTATGGTATTGTAATATTCTACAAATATTTAAAAGTATAATTTATATTACTGCGATCGAAAGGTAGTCGTCATTATCGCCTTTGTTATCAGTGCGGGGTTACAATAACCAACAATCACCGCTCATCTATTTGCTTTCACTTTTAACACAATTAAAGAACACAATTTAAAATAAAATAACAAATGTAATAAGTATATAATAATAAAATGAAATAAATAATATTCAAATTCAACTTGGGAGCAACTGCGTCACTTGCGAGCAGGCGACCGAAGGCTAGCAATCCTCATTTCATATTTATTTCAAATAGGTTTTAAATAATTTCTAAAATATTAATTTGTAAGCGTAAAACAAAAGCTCCAAAGCGTAAAACAAAGCTCGTTTCTTACGAAACGAACAAAGAAATATGAAATAATATACCATTCCAACTTACATAGATTCCAACTGCCTCAAAACAGTTCTACAATTACTATCACGAAGCACAGAATTTTCAGAGCGTGCCACCAATTATTCAAAAAATATTCATTTTTCGCAAAATTCAACATGAGCTTATTTGAAGATTTTTTCGAGAACTCATTTCATTAATAAAAAATATTGTATTTTCATAATTGTAGTTGTAGAATGACGTCGAAAACATTTTGAATTTTTTCAGTTTTCGAAAAATCAGGGTTTTCAAGCAACATGAGACCTGCGTCATTCTCGTAAACACCCTTCAGACTACACAACAACAAAATTTAATCAAAATAGATTGCGTTATTTTTTTAATTTTGAAAATGTCACAGGGGCTTCATGTAAAGTACCATCCAAATTAAAATATCGGTTTCAAATTCATGGGGCCACGACATCAGCCAAATCGATTGAGAAATATCAGTTTTGGAGAAAATTATCTGAACGCTGTAGCTGCTAGTGTTAACGTTTTGCTGTCAGTCTATTTTTAAGTATCAAGGACAACAAAACTGGAATATTGGCTACACCACGTATTAGAGGACGTTTTCTAAATTTAGCAGCTGGATTTATCCACTTTCATTGCTAGGACCGTGTAAAACGAGTTTCTTTTTAAGCGCATTTCTTAAAGAATAATTGCTTCCTCCGCTTAGTCATTTTTTTAAAAAAATTTTTACTTCACGAAAAAAACATTTAAGAACTGTGTGTAACTTGCTACTTGGCGGCGGCGATGGTGTAACGGTTAGCGCAACGGGCTGTTATGCCCAAGTTTGTGGGTTCAAACCCGATCAAAGCCGTGAATTTTTTAAGGGCGAAAAAATCCTTCGTACGCCTAACTTCGGAGGGGAAGTAAATCCGGCTGTCCTATGTTAGTAGATTTACTGCATGTCAAAGATCCTCAAGCCTAAATGAAGCTTCTGAGCGAAATTTAACTTGTCTATTTCGTCGCCCTAATAATACCTTCTTTCTCCCCTCGTAGGCGAAAGGAGCGTAACGAAATTTGCGTGGTCAGACAGAAGAGCAGGTCTCATGGCCTGAGTCTCGACACGTAAAATAAGGCATTCATTCAAGTGTATTCCGTGCACGTTTTCTCAATTCTGGGTTCCCTACCCTAAACCATATACAAATTGAATTCTGAATACAAAAAGAAATTAGTGTTTTTGGCAAGAATTGGTTACAAAATAATTGCTCCAATATAATAAAATATATTTTCAAAGGCAAATCAGCTATAGATTTGGGTTCTTATCCTTCATCATGCCCTTCGTGAAGGAATATATATGTACTTCTGCCTCGACAACATGGAGAACGATAATTTGAATAACTATATTTGCCACTGAACTCTAGAAGTCTTGCGCAGATAGTGAAGATACACATATGTCCAGAAGCAAAACAAGGTGCCAACTCAGCATTTGCTCAAGGGATCATGGACGAAATATCTTATTCTGGGTCATTGGCCCAGAAGTTGAGGTACAATACTTGTTAGAGATTGTTTAGAATTGTACAGTCCAAATGGTAAATACATTAAATATCATTATTAAAATTAATATTACTTTCCTTTTTGATGCTCGGTATAGTCTCTAATTCTATTGAAACAGTTATGCAGCAGAAATTATTTTAGTTGACACTTAAACTGTTGTATCGAATTTAATCGTTTAATGTCATCTAGCAAAGTTTTTAAAATAATGTAGTACATGTATTACAAGTGAATTTTTTGTGGTGAGCTGTTGATACTGTCACTTGATGAATATGATTACAACGTCGAGTGTTATAGTTGTACACATCGGCGTTTTTTGAAAATATATTCCCGCCCTTAAGAAAGTCATTTTTGACAAAAACCACTGAATCGAGACAAGGAAGAGTTAAACATTTTGTGACTTTAACATCAGTCGAGGTAATTTCATATTTAATGGAGTACAGAATTGTGTATTTGAAATGGAAAACTGTATTGAAACAGTTTTCTTTTCATTTACTCTTAATTTGTTATTATGGAACCAATTTGAAAATCTGAATTTGTACTATTTGTGGCTTCTTTATGGCAAAGAATCATCCGCGAAGAGAACTGTGCTTCCGTTTCGAATCGTCGAGGGCATATCGTTTACGTAAAGTAAGAACAGAATAGGGCCTAAAATCGATCCCTGCGGGACTTCATGTGCAATTAACAATGAATCGGAAAGGTGGGTACATATTGCTCCATCATTCTAGTATGGTGATTTTACTCTCAGAAATCGTTAAGGTACGAACGTAACGACTCTAGACCACGGATTCCATGCGAAGATAATTTTAAAAGTAAAATGTGTGATAAAAGATGTCAAAAGCTTTTGAAATCTACAAATATTCCAATAGATGCTTTGTTTTGATCCATGGATGAAGCGACATTTTAAGCGAAGAAAATATGGCTATTTCCGTAGATTTTCAGTTTTGAAATCCATGTTGGTAATCTGAAAACGCATTGTGTTTACTGAGAAAGGTTTCCAGTCGTACGTAAAAAAGTCTAATATTCTACTTTCTCTTCTACTAAAGTACTAATATTCGACTTTTTTACGTATATATATATATATATATATATATATATATATATATATATATATATATATATATGAAATTTTAACCCTGAATTATTAAATTTCCTTCCAATGTAATCTGGGGTTCGTCATACAACATAGTACTTCTTATCTTATAATACTTATTAGATTGATGGCAACTTCTATCAATTATCACCCTTTTCAACAATAAAATTAGTATTTATTCTTATATATATTACGTCTTTCTATCTCATGAGAATCACCTTTCAATATGGAACATTAATTGATTGATTTTATTCGTGTTTCCGGACACGTCAACGGCTTTGGTCATTAGTCCCGTAAGTGTAGTGCATGTTTTTTTCCCTCGGGATATGGCGGTGATCTTCCCCCGATGGTTGGCGAGGTCCGGCGCCGACCTAACGTCGGCTAGTGGGGTTTCCCCTAACCAGGACTCTCCCACCAGCAGGGCACCGCCCCAGCCGGGACAAGCTCTAAGCTCCCGACCGGTCTCCGGAATATGTGAGTGTAGTGCATATTAGTGTAAGTGTGTCTGTAAGAGGAGAGGATAGGACAAGGAAGAGGAAGGACAGATCGCGCGCGGTCCGTGGCCCGTTTGGTAGGGTACTGCTCCGGCATTCGCCTGGTGTTGATCGGAGAAACCACGGAAAACTACCGATCAGAGCAGCCGGCCGCTAGAATTCTCCTCCAGACGACTGAATTCAACCTAGCTGAAGAGCTATTGTCGAAAATCCTGCCGCCGTCAGGACTCGAACCTATGACCTCCCGGTCAGAGGTGCTGCAGTTTACATCAGTTGATGCACTGAGCTACCGCTCCCGGTCCGTAAGGGTACAAGTTCGTAAGCTTACTACAATATCTTGATAGATGGCTTCTCGGCTGACTAACAGAATGTTGTCCATGGAATCCTTGTTGCACCAATTCTTGCGTTCTTGCCTAAATTAAAAATGTTCCAAATGTCCACAACAACCTATTACTAGGACTTAATATTTCCCACAAAATTAATACGCGGTCGCAACTTTCCCTATCTGTTTCGTATGAAACACGTACTCGCGAATGACTATATTCAGATACTTATTGAAATATTCTTCCATCTACGGAGCTACCCTAATGTACACCCCTCGAAACACGGAGTCTGTTTTTCCGGAATTCCAACTAGTATATTAATAAAAATTCCAATTCCAATTTACTACTACTGAAACAATAACAAGCTCTCACACCTCAAACTTAATAATAAATTCCCACCTCATTGTCATTTACATAATACTCAGCCTCTGTTGAAAATCCGTTCGCACCTCACCAACCACTTACGTGCGTTCGTTTCAATGTTATTCTAGAGAATGATCCCTTGCGTCTTTCCACAAAATCATAGCCTCCAACTCCATCTTCACACATTCTGCACACAATGTATTCGTGACCGTGTCCATCTGCACAGCGTTATGACACCAAGCATGCAATATTAAACTTTGTTGATCGGTTGTCCTTACTACGCGTATTCTTCGACTTCCAATTTTTCAAACAATGCCGCTGGATGCCGATTCTATCATTAAAACTAAACTCAGGGTTCTTGGCTTATCACAACTTTTCCCCTCCTAAAGCGTTGAATATCTAATGAAATTGGATATTACACCAAGACTTAAAAATTTTCCTCAATATAACTGGACACACACGATCTTGACGTCCATTCTTAGATTCTTGATGCACAAATTCGCGCGTTGTTGATACCGCGCCACTTCACTTTTATATCTTGCATGATCTTCAGCGATACTTATAATGAATTACCTATTGCTGTTTTGCCTTGTTATTACTTTACATTTATGCCATCTTATTCCTATTTTAAAAATTATTATTATTACGCATATACCTTATTCCTTTTTATTGGAGACTTTTACCCTTGCTATTCTCTATCATCTTTTTGTTATTTATCCTTCTAACATATTGAAACAAAATAATTATTACCATGACTAGAGATGCAAACAAACAAGAAATCATAAATACCCTCAAATTAGAAAACATTATCGAAACACACTACTATTTATGCTGTGTACCACAGCAAGTGTGCCGCGAGGATCGGTGTGGTGGGCACACTGTACCAGGCAGTGTAGTTGCGGCCCACTGTGACCGCTGCAGGGTTGCGCCGTGGGGCGCGACCAGGGTAGGAATGTGTAGTTCCGAGTGACACCGCCAGGAATAGGGCAAGCGGCGGCGCTGTTCCGTGACCACCGGGCTGTGTCCGCTAAGCGGTCACAGGAGGGGTATTTCCCCTCGATGCCCCGCCATGGAGGCGGGAAGTAAAAGACTCGCCCCGATGCCTCGGGGCGTATTTATAGGGCCTCGTCCGGGGCAGTAAGCAGTAGGACATTTCTGGAGCAGCAAGCGAGTGCCTAGCAATAGTAGTAAGTTCGGTGTTTGAAGTGCGTGTGTTACGGTGATTGTATTCTTCTGGCGGACTGGAACTCGGCTTGTATTTCGGACTTGATTTGGATTGTGGCTTTACTGAAATAAATTTATGGTGAAAGAACTGTTGTTGTTTTACTTTGTACATAACAATTTACAACTATTTATACTGTTTCTTATAAGGTTTAACGTCTCTGTAATTAAACGTTCCGATTTCGTAACCATCATTATTGACTAATATCACTGCATTTTTGTCTAGAACATTTTTAATCTTATGTGGGCCATATTAAAGAAGGAAGAATTTGCAAAATAATTTCTCATCTGGTGAAGATGTTTGCGAGACTAAATAATACATTGTCGCCGATCACGTACACCTTTTAGAATTTTTTCTGCTTCTTCTTTCCTTTTTCAGTCACTGCCTTTAAATTATCATATATTTTCCTGATGCCATTAACCACCGTCATCTAATTTTAGTGGTGCTTTGCATCGAGGAATATTTCTGGTATCTAATTTTCGAGCATCTAAATAAAACCTTATTGAATTATTCTTCTTCTGAACGACGACTATCAGGCTATACGGAGACAATGATTTTATTATAATACCGTCTTGAAGCATTTTTTTCGACTTGTTTGCTGACCACGGGCTTATATATGTGTGGAACCGTATATAGCTTACAATAGAATGGCTTGTCATCTGTTAGTTCTAAATGGAATTGATACCCTTTTGCAGGATTCTTAGTATCTTCAAATATTTCCCGTAAGTTTTCCAACAGAATGTTTACTGCCTGCTCACTATTTCGTCTATGGCATTTTTAGCCGCCGCGTGGAATAGATTTAGAGTTCAATTTAGTAGTAGAGTAGATTTAGAATTCAGTTTGTTCCGCCATGTCACAAATCTGCATCAATTCGTCCGTTTGGCTTTCGACCTTTAAACAATGTTGATGTCCAATGTCATTCCGTAACGTTTCTCTCATGTTACCTATATTGACTACAGCATCGTGCATTTTTAAACCGTCTACGCCGATAAAGATCGGACGGATCAATCCTTTTACTCAGTGGCAGCTGGTGCCTTTAATTAATGGGGGGATGCATGCAAAAATAGATAATGAATTACCTTAATTACTTATAGGTGAGCTCCACACGACGAGTTTTGTACTTTGTAAATTTATTTATGTCCCTATCGTTAAAATTTGTTATGCTGTTGAGAACTGCCCTTTCTATAGATAACATTGCCAGCGCAGCCAATCTTCCTTGTTACTTTTAATGTAACTTATTATTCACTTCATAGCTTAGAAACATCGTTCTGGCACGATAGTCGTTGTTGGGATAGTTACAGCAATTCTCAAGAGCTTTACAACTTCTGAAACAGATGACTTCAGATTGTTTGAAATAATAAAATGAAGAAGTTGATTTGTGCCTTACAAATTTCTAAATTCTTCTCTTGAATAAAGAACAGAAAGTTACGCATACAATTTCTCCTTCTCGAACATTTTGTACAACTCCAGACATTCTCTTAACTCTTCGTCTGAAAATGTTTTGCTGAATTTGGCGAAATTGGATGGCATTACTATTGTTGAAATTTCAAGGTGTTTTTTGAACTCTAATCGCATCCGTATTACCCTGGGTTATAATGAGATCACACACTTCTTTGGCAGCCTCTACTCGCATACTTTCTTGAATATACCGTCGCTTGTTGACACTGTTAGGTTCTCTGTTTTTTTCGTTCTCTAGTACTTCATTTCTGACTTCATTAACTGCTTTAACTAAGTTAGCAATACAAGAACGAATCTTCATCATATCTGCCTGGCCACATTGCAATTGGTTGAATAAAATATCAACATGTGGCATGATATGATGGAAAAAAGTTAGCCAAAACTTAAAATATTCATCTTCAAGAGTCATCAGTAGGGCAGATGCTTCTCTTATGGGGATATCACTTGAAGACTCTAATTACATTAGAACTTGAAAACATTCGATTGAAGCTTCCTTCTTTTCTATTTGAAAAGAAGGAAGCTTCAATCTTTTCTACACAAGTGTCTAATGCAGTTACTCTTTGCGGGAATCTGGAAAAGAGTGCTGGAATTGATGTTAAATTCGCAAAGAAAACTCTTACTTTGGAGTTCTGTTTAGCTGCTCATTCCATAATTATATTTAATTGGTGAGTGAAACAGTGAATAAAATAAGAAGGGAATTGAGAATAAATTCGAGGTAAAAGGAGGTGCGTCAAGCTGGAACAGCCAAGTCAGCACACCCCCACGAAACATGTCTAATCATTTATTGCTAATTAATTGCCAATTAATTGCCACATTTTGAATTAATTGCCACGTATTTTCGTGGAGAAAACGGGTGTGTGCTAGCTTGACGTCAAGCCAGCACACACATCAGTTAAATTCGAGCCAGAGCTCAACGGAAACAATCTAATCATTTATTGCTAATTAATTGCCAATTAATTGCCACAATTTGGAATTATTTCGCACGTATTTTCAGTCTAAAATAATCAAAGTAAATGGCAGCAGGCATGACGCAACCCGCAACATAATTCTGAACGTCAAGCCAGCACACACATCAGGTAAATACGAGCCAGATCTCAACGGAAACCATCTAATCATTTATTGCTAATTAATTGCCACAATTTGGAATGAATTCGCACGTATTTTCAGTCTAAAACAATAAAAGTAAATGGCAGCAGGCGTGACGCACCCGCAACATAATAAAAAATTGGAATATAGAGAAAACAAACGAGCACAATCACATAAAATTAACGAGATAGTTTAAACACATATCGACCTATTATTTTACTCTATGCATGATTTAATTACCCCTCTCTTTTCTGAGATAATACATTTTATAACTTCGTAGTTTTGCAAACACGTACGACATTCAAATAGATAAAGCAAGATTACCAACGAGTGCGATATATCTATAATCTATTAAATAATTAAATACACATTCAATACTAGTTTACTATACTAAAGATAAATTAATCACTGTTGCCGTGTATTATATAAACATTGCTGAAACTGCATCAGATTTATCGAACCAAGCCACTTTTTCAAAATCGAAAATACAGAGAACCAGCAAGCACAATCACATAAAATTAAAAACTTACTTAATAGATGTTTAGAACTAATCTTTTACTCTACACACTATTTAATTGCTCTTGTAATGTATTAAATAATAATTTTTTTAAACGTCGTTGTTATGAAACATCATCGAATTTCGAACAGGTAATGGGAGAGTACCAACGAGCTCAAATATCTAAATTCTATATAATTATTGAATGCACATTCAATACTAGTTTATTACATGAAAGAAAAATTGATAAATGTTGCCGTGAATTATATAAACATTATTGATACTGCATGGCAGTTACCGAACCAAGCCAGATATTCAAATTCGAAAATGCAGAGAACCAACGAGCACAATCACATCAAATTAAGAACAAAGTTAATAGATACTAGCGAGAACCCGTCAAAATTTGACGGTGATATCTGAGTTAAATGTAAAATACTGTGCCCAGACTAATGTGCACAATATGATGCATTGTTTGGATCTTCAGGGTATAACGAAGATATTCTGTGATATGGAGTTCCCAAAACACGTAAGGCCCATGACCATGTGGTAATGCAATATTGGCACCAAAAGACACAAAAGAAAGACCACTATTATACTGACGGATATTATTTCTAAAGGTTTTTGATGTGTCATCAGATCCTATAAACAACTTTGATTTCTTCTGGCATATTGCTCGAATAAGTAACTCGTTTGCAGAATTTCCTCTCACATGGGAAGTACAAAGCAGAACAAAACTGACATTTCATAGGCAACGACCCAACAGAAAAGGAAAAGACCTCACTAACACGACACTTACGCTTACTTTCTCTTTCCCTGCGTCCACTTAATGTACGTTTGCGTCTTTTGGGGCGCGTGGGCAAGGATTCGGAATTCGACATAACCTGTGAACAACTTCACAACTTCAGTACAACCGGACAAAATCCACATGTTCTCTACAAAATACACCACAAAAGCAAATACATGCAAACTGTCAACGCCACAATGCAATTATTACACAGAAACAAAACCTTGACGAATTGTAAACAAATCTCAACAAACAAAACAAAACATCAAGCAACGCCACCATGAAGCAGCGTGGACCCGTGGATCTATCGACTCATATACAACGACTAGCTGGTATACCCGGCGTTGCTCGGGTTTATAGTAAATTATTAGACAGGGAGAGGAATTCCATTTTTTCATACCCTGCGGTGGGGCCTACTATCTCTTCTGTTGTATCCCTGCTCCTCCCTGCCATGCTCGGCCACGCTTCTCTTTACCCGCATTTGGAAATTTCCGGTCTACCTCGCTCACTTTTTACAAAAAATTATATTTTTATTATTTGGGCTTCCAGCTCCTAAACTTTCTTCACTTTATAACTAAAAACAATAAACAATTCTAAACTACAGAATAAAATACTTGTAGACTCACGTATATTTGTGTTTTTTGTGGAGTTTCATATATTACTTCCAATACTGTCAATAAATTGTCACATTGTAAAACTTACACTTCTTAATATTTTGTCTTCTCTTGTATTCATAAACAAATATTTGAAATTGATCTGTAAAATCGTGACCTTGAAGGGACTGACTGTTTTAAGTGAATAATTATTTTGAAGACGAAAAATCTATATAAGTTTAAAGAACGTGTAGAATAAAAATTATTTTTTTACGTAAAACAATTAATCATAACATTGAAGCATGAGAACAATACTGATCCAGCAACATGTACATTATGGGTACACACTAAATTGACAATGTTCTGAACAAAATCATATTAGCTTCATTATTTGATCTGAAGTGCTATATATTAAGGATCTTGAAATGTGAATAACAGAAACCAATTCATGCGTTGGGAGCAATTGCAATGCAAAATAATAGCACAGATTAGTCTCATAATGTAAGTGATCATTGCTTAATTACATACTACTGCACTAATCTTCTGCACAGAATGAAGAAAAAATCAACTGGATGAAACCAAAACTTACAAACATTTTATATTTTACCAATTTGAACATGAGAACTGTGTAAATAGTCAAATTGTGAGTGCTATTGAAAAGCATCCCTACTGCGTAGAGAATTATTTACATTTGCATCCTTCCTTGCAGTATTATTTTCAATAGTGCGAGTGAGTACTTCAGCAAGTCGCACTTCTCTTAATAGCCGATTCAAAACGTTTATAGACTGCCCATCTATTCGCACTTGTATAGTCAGTTTTGACAACTTGACACTCGCATTGTTTCAAGAAATTCAATGTTTACAAATTTCTGTAAAAGAAGAGGTTGTCTAGAATGTATACGATATCTATATACAATACATTGTAGATTACTGTATATTCTGTACTATATATTATTGTACATTGCACTGTCTCAACCTACCTCAGTTTCTGTACAAATTCAAACTCCAATGTTTTATAACCACTTTGTACATACCACGGATTAAGGATAATGCATGTACCTTGTCATCTTTACCACTTTAGTTACCGATTTCTTTCAAATATTCCAAATATTCCACCAATGTTCAGAACTAACAAATCACTACCGTTCATACAGGGACATTACATAACCTTATTCAAAGTCCAATGAATCTCGTAATAATTCTGGACATTGATGAAACCAGTAGTAGATATCCGACGTCATCCTCTGGTGGCGCATAGCTAAACTATTGACATTGATGCGCTCTTGAATCTGTGATGTAAAGCTATGCCAAAAATGTCGAGAAAAGTAATTATTTTGTAAATATATTACGGTTTTTGGTTGTAAATCATAGCCTATAGTACTCCAGACCTTTAAAGGAAGTTAGCACAAAAGTTTCGTCGGCTTTGGTTCAGTAGATTCAGAGATTACCGCGTTGGAAGAAAACGCACTTCTGTCTTTATATATTAGTATAGATATAGATTTTGAAACAGCCACTCTTTGGAAGAAAACAATTGATTATTGATAAGCGTACTATTAAAGAATGAGTTAATTAATTAATTTACACTGTAAATAGTGGTGTATCAATACGAACAATATCTTATAACACATCTAGGGATCACATTCTTTCATTTAAAGGAAAAAAATACTACAATCGGTTCAGTAGAAGCTCTAAACGAAGCCATGACAGAATACCTTGTTTTTTTAAATATATAGATTTAGACCTAATTATTTACTCTATACACGATTTAATTGCTCATGTCATTTATTAAATAATTTTTTTTTAAATTTCTTGTTATGAAACCTCGAAGACATTCGAACAGGAAATGCGAGAGTACCAACGAGCACTAATATCTAAAATCTATTTAATAATTGAATGCACGTTCAATACTAGTATATTATACCAAAATAAATTGATAAATGTTGCCGTGAATTATATAAACATTTTGAAACTGCATGGGGTTATCGAACAAGCGAGATATTCAAATTCGAAAATGCAGAGAACCAACGAGCACAATCACATAAAATTAAGAACATATTTAATAAATATAGAACTAATTGTTTACTCTATACACGATTTAATTGCTCTTGTCATTTTTTAAATAATAAATTTTTAAAACTTTGTTGTTATGAAACCTCATCGACATTCGAAGAGGAAATGCGAGAGTACCAACGAGCACTAATATGTAAAATATATTTAAAATTTGAATGCGCGTTCAATACTAGCATATTACAGTAAAGATAAATTGATAATTGTTGCCGTGAATTATATAAACATTTTGAAACTGCATGGGAGTTATCTAACCAAGCCAGATATTGAAATTCGAAAATACAGAGAACCAACGAGCACAATCACATAAAATTAAGAACATAGTTAAAGGATGCTTAGAACTAATTTTTTATTCTATACACGATTTTATTGCTCTTGTCGTTTATTAAATATTAATTTTTTAAAACTTCGTTGTTATAAAATCTTGTTGACTTTCCAACTGGAATTGCGATAGCACCAACGAGCGCTAATATCTTAAATTTATGTAATAATTGAATCCACATTTAATAGTACATTATTACACCAAATATAAATTGATAAATATTGCCGTGAATTATATAAACATGATTGATACTGCATGGCAGTTACCGAACCAAGCCAGATATTCAAATTCGAAAATGCAGAGAACCAACGAGCACAATCACATAAAATTAAGAACAATGTTAATAGATATTTAGACCTAATTATTTACTCTATACACGATTTAATTACTCTTGTCATTTATTAAATAATATTTTTAAAAACTTCTTTGTTATGAAACCTCGAAGACATTCGAACAGGAAATGCGAGAGTACCAACGAGCACTAATATCTAAAATCTATTTAATAATTGAATGCACGTTCAATACTAGTATATTACACTAAAGATAAATTGATAAATGTTGCCGTGAATTATATAAACATTTTGAAACTGCATGGGGGTTATCGAACAAAGTGAATTCGAAAATACAGGGAACCAACGAGCACAATCACATAAATTATGAACATAGTTAATAGACATTCAGAACTAAGTTTCCTCTATACACGATTTAATTGCTGTCATTTATTAAATAATATTTTCTTAAAACTTCTTTGTTATGAAACCTCGAAGATATTAGAACAGGTGCTCGTTGGTACTCTCGCATTTCCTCTTCGAAGGTCGATGAGGTTTTATAACAAAGAAGTTTTAAAAAAACATTATTTAATAAATGACAAGAGCAAATAAATCGTGTATAGAGTAAACAATTAGTTCTAAATGTCTATTAACTATGTTCTTAATTGTATGTGATTGTGCTCGTTGGTTCCCGGTATTTTCGAATTTGAATATATGGCTTTGTTCGATAACCCCCATGCAGTTTCAAAATGTTTATATAATTCACGGCAACATTTATCAATGTATCTTTGGTGTAATATACTAGTATTGAACGTGCATTCAATTATTAAATAGATTTTAGATATTAGTGCTCGTTGGTACTCTCGCATTTCCTGTTCTAATGTCTTCGAGGTTTCATAACAAAGAAGTTAAAAAAATATTATTTAATAAATGACAAGAGCAATTAAATCGTGTATAGAGTAAATAATTAGGTCTAAATATCTATTAACTTTGCTCTTAATTTGATGTGATTGTGCTCGTTTGTTCTCTGCATTTTCGAATTTGAATATCTGGCTTGGTTCGGTAACTGCCATGCAGTATCAATAATGTTTATATAATTCACGGCAACATTTATCAATTTTTCTTTCATGTAATAAACTAGTATTAAATGTGCATTCAATAGTTATATAGAATTTAGATATTTGAGCTCGTTGGTACTCTCCCATTACCTGTTCGAAATTCGATGATGTTTCATAACAACTACGTTTAAAAAAATTATTATTTAATAAATTACAAGAGCAATTAAATAGCGTGTAGAGTAAAAGATTAGTTCTAAACATCTATTAAGTAAGTTTTTAATTTTATGTGATTGTGCTTGCTGGTTCTCTGTATTTTCGATTTTGAAAAAGTGGCTTGGTTCGATAAATCTGATGCAGTTTCAGCAATGTTTATATAATACACGGCAACAGTGATTAATTTATCTTCAGTATAGTAAACTAGTGTTGAATGTGTATTTAATTATTTAATAGATTATAGATATATCGCACTCGTTGGTAATCTTGCTTTATCTATTTGAATGTCGTACGTGTTTGCAAAACTACGAAGTTATAAAATGTATTATCTCAGAAAAGAGAGGGGTAATTAAATCATGCATAGAGTAAAATAATAGGTCGATATGTGTTTAAACTATCTCGTTAATTTTATGTGATTGTGCTCGTTTGTTTTCTCTATATTCCAATTTTTTATTATGTTGCGGGTGCGTCACGCCTGCTGCCATTTACTTTTATTGTTTTAGACTGAAAATACGTGCGAATTCATTCCAAATTGTGGCAATTAATTAGCAATAAATGATTAGATGGTTTCCGTTGAGATCTGGCTCGTATTTACCTGATGTGTGTGCTGGCTTGACGTTCAGAATTATGTTGCGGGTTGCGTCATGCCTGCTGCCATTTACTTTGATTATTTTAGACTGAAAATACGTGCGAAATAATTCCAAATTGTGGCAATTAATTGGCAATTAATCAGCAATAAATGATAAGATTGTTTCCGTTGAGCTCTGGCTCGAATTTAACTGATGTGTGTGCTGGCTTGACGTCAAGCTAGCACACACCCGTTTTCTCCACGAAAATACGTGGCAATTAATTAAAAAATGTGGCAATTAATTGGCAATTAATTAGCAATAAATGATTAGACATGTTTCGTGGGGGTGTGCTGACTTGGCTGTTCCAGCTTGACGCACCTGGTAAAAGGCAAGAATAGTGCCCTATTTCGACTATTTTATCAGCGGGCGGGGAGAAATGGGCGGTGGAACAGGAGGTAGCTGCGAGGAGACGGTGTTGTTGATAGAAGCGATGGGGAAAATTGATGCGAAAGCATTTGGATAGAATTCTTTCACTCTTGTCTGCACATCACTGACAGCGCCACTCATCTCATAAGCACCATTGTATGTCTGTGCAATTAGTTTCTCCTTTTAATCTTTTAATATTGTGTCTAATTGTGCGAGAATGTATTCTGAAATGACATTTTTTTAATCACAATATCGTAAAAGCTGAAAACCATCCGATACATCGGTGGTTTCATCAGCCATAACTGCTAAGAAGTCTGACGCATCTACTTCTTCCAAAATAGCCTCTCTACAAACCTCCAGCATACACTGCAATAGTTCAACTTGAATTGTTTGTGATGTGCCTTTCAAAGAAGCGCTCTCTAAATGTGATTTAAATACAGAGTCAAGTTCACTCGCGTATGCAACTAAGTTCATAAATATTCCCCGATTTTCAGACTTGCCACTTTCATCGTGTCCTCTTAGGGCTAGTTAGTTCATTTGATCCACAGAATTTAATATAGTTTATTAATCTACATAGCACCTGGCGAGTTTAGCACGCTTGATTGTTGTGAGGTTGTATGGATTACTCATAGGCTTTACTTAATCTCTGACGTACATCTTCTGAACCCAGAAGAGCCAAATGAAGTGCATTGTTAACATGATTTTCCGATTTTTCATGTTTGTGTATCTTTTCAGTAAGTTTCTTCAAGTCATACATACCTTTATCAGTCCACGTCACAGGTGATGGATCACATGAAGCTTCAAAAACAAGACAAGACAAAACAGACAACATTTATTAAACAGAAAAGCGTATTTGAGGACTCGCAACCACACAACCATTCGTGTTTTTATATTTCCGGATTGAAAGTACTTGTTTATTGTTTCTGACGACTCGTAGCAGAACTAGATACGTTCAATACCGGTATAGGTCTACCGCGAGAAGTTTTATATCGCACTTTCCTTATTTATTTATTTAACGTCAAAAACAGTTAAAACTATGTATGACGTGCTAGCGTCAGAAGCGAATTCTGTGCACGTTTTTAAAATTCTTCGATCCCTACACTAAGTCCTATAATACTTGGATTTTGAGTTAATTAAAAAAAGCCAATATGTTCTTCGTCAAGGAATAATACTTCCTGCCGCGACAACATGGAAATGATAATTGGAATAACTATATTTCCCACTGAATTCTAGAAGTCGTGCACAGATAACGAAGTTACATTTAAACAAGCAAAACAAGGGGCCATCTCAGCATTTGCTCAGTGGATCAGGGAAACTGGACGAAACACCTGATCGAGATGGGGGTCATTGAGCCAGAAGCTGCGATACAATACTTGTTACATAATTTTTAGAATTATACAGTCCAAATGGTAAATAAATACATTAAATAGCACAGTTAAAATTATTGTTACTTTCCTTGTGATGTTCAGTATAGCCTCTAATTGTATAGAAACAGATATGCAGCAGAAACGATTTCACTTGGGATTTAAACTTTTCTATCGAATTTAATCGTTTAATAGTATCGAATTAATCGTAATCTGGCAAAGTGTTGTAAAATAATGTACTTGTATTATATGTGAATTTTTTGTAACGAGCTGTTGACACTGTCACTTGATGAATATGATTTCTACCTCGAGTGTTATAGTAATAGACATCGGCATTTTCTGAAAATATATTCCCGCCCTTAAGCAAGTCATTTTTGACAAAAACCACTGAATCGAAAATCAACAGGTAATGGTAGGTAATGGTAAAATTCCAAGATTATTGAAGAGAGGCTTACAAGAATGACGTAGGTGGGATTTGGTTATTATTCGTACAATTCTTTTTTGTAATCTAAAAGTCTGGGAGCTATAAGATGTATTTCCCCAGAATATTATGCCATATCTTAGGCGGGAATGAACATTCTCGAAATATACACAACGAGCAGTATGAAGGCTGACTGAATTTGCAAGAATTCTGAACGCGTAGCATAATGAACTTAATTTTGTGTTCAATTCATTTAAATGGACGTTCCATTTAAGGTTTGACTGAATTGAGAGACCTAAAAATGTTGTTGCCTTAACATCAGTCAATGGTACACCGTTCATTTTCAATGAAGCACAGAGTTGTTCATTTGAAATGGAAAACTGCATTAAAACCGTTTATTTTTTCATTTACTATTAATTAGTTATTTCGGAACCAATTTGAAACATCTGATATTGTACTATATACGGTTTCTTTATTGCAAAGGATGTTCGTATCATCCGCAAAGAGAACTGTTCTTCCGTTTCGAATCGTCGAGGGCATATCGTTTACGTAAAGTAGGAACAGAATAGGTCCTAAAATCGATCCTTGAGGAACTCCACGTGCAATTGGCAAAGAGTCGGAAAGGTGTGTACATAATGTTCCATCATTCCAGTAAGGTATTTCCACTCTCTGAGATCGTTGTTTAAGGTACGAACATAAGCAATCTAGTGTAATACCACGGATTCCATATGAAGGTAATTTTGAAAGTAAAATATCATGATCAATTATATCAAAAACATTTGAGAGATCTAAAAATAATCCAATAGGTGCTTCGTTTTGGTCCAATGATGACGCGACATTTTTAAGAAAAAAAAAGGCTGTTTCCGTTGATTTTGATTTTCTAAATCCATATAGGCAATCTGAAAGCACGTCGTTTTTACTGAGAAAGGTTTCCATTCGTACGTAAAAAAGGCTGTCTAATATTTTTGAAAAAACTGATAGAAGAGAAATGGGCCGATAATTTTGAATTTCATTTTTGTTGCCCTTTTTGAAGAGCAGCTTCATTTTAGCTGTTTTGAAAATATCTGGAAACGTTCTGGTGCATAAGGATGCATTAAATATGTGAGTCAACGGGTGTATAATGGCAAACGCACAGGTATTTAACAAAGAATCCGGGAATTCATCTAAACCGGACGAATATTTATTTTTTAGTTTACCGATTATTTTGAGAATTCCATAGGAAGAAGTTTCGGAAACGAACATTGTGTTTAAAATTTTGGGTGAACTGTCTGATATTGAATTTTGTGGCTGAAAACGCGTAGTGAGATCGGCACCAATTCTCGAAAAGTATTGGTTAAAGAGACTAGCCACTGTTGCCGGAACGTTCACATTTATATCGTTATATTTTAAAACAACATTCTCTACAAGGTTTCTAGTTGATTTGGTCGTATTTTTTATTATATTCCACATTGCTTTTGGTTTGTTATTTGAGTTCAAAATATCCTGATCGTGGTTCATGATTTTAGCCTGCCTTATGACTTTTCTTAACAATGATTTGAATTTTTTAAAGTAGATGAGGAAATCTTGAGATACGTTATGACGTTTAAAAATGAAAGAAAGAATTCGCTTGTTTTTACAAGATGTCCTAATCCCTTGTGTAATCTAAGAATTGCTTTTCCGTGAAATATTTAACTTTCTTTTTTGAAGAGGAAAGCAAGTGTTAAAATGAAATGAAAGCGTTGAAAAAAAAAAAAAAATTATTTTTGTCGTTTGTATCAACAGAATTATAAACCGCTTCCCATGACTCCTGCATCAAGTAATCAATGAATAATTTTATTTTACTCGTAAATACTCTAGTCATACGTGTATTATCGATATTGTGTTCGCATTTCTTATAATGGTAAGAATTTGTGCATCGTGGTCACTGTGTCCTAAATCTTTTGTATCAACTTCATATCGAGTAGTAGTTTTGTTAATTATAATTTGATCAATTGTCTTCGTCGAATTTAGTGTGATCCGTGTAGACACATTAATTGTAATGTCTAAATTGAAGGAATGAATTAAGTTGAGAAACTTTTCTTTCTCGCAAGATTCGACCAGAAAATCAATGTTAAAATCTCCGCATACAACAATGGATTCAAAAACGTGATTGCTGATTTTGTTATGTGTTATCTCCAGTTTTTCTAAGAACAAAATATAATCTGCAGCTCTCTTTGTTGGAGGTCTGTAGATACAAAGTAATATCACTTTTAGTGAAGTAAGATGTACAACGGAAATTTCGAAAATATTTCCAACGGAGTACACATTTAATTCCGTCTAGGAGATAGAATCAAAATTATTTCTAACGTGTATACAGGAACATACATATACGTAGGACCTTTATGCGTTTCTCTCTCTCCCTACAATAAAAGTTTGGAATTTGGAAAATGCCAAGTTCATTAGGAGATAACCAATGTTCTGTAAAGCAAAGAACATCCGTTTGATTAAAATCGCTCTGTAGAGCTGCCTCGATAAACTCAGTTTTATTTGAAAGGGATTGAACGTCATGATGCATGTTTATCTTTTGCAAGTACCTACACGAATGTTTTTCTATATCAATAGTAATTATATATTAAATGTAACATTGTCCAGTTATATTTACGTCTAGAAACATATCAAGGGGCCATCTCAGCATTTGCTCAATGTGTCATGGAAACTGGACAAACACGCGATCGAGATGGGGGTCATTGACCCTTGACTGTAACTGGACAATGTTACATTTAATATATAATTACTATTGATATTTTCATGTAGAATTATGATGATCAATGGTACGTGTAATATTAAAACTAATTATTGATAATGCAAAAATAAACAATTATTGAACTTCTGTGTAGTTGGTATGTAGAATTATTTCAACAGTACCTCTCAGTTCATTTATTAGGGGCAATTTAAAAAAGTATGTCAAACTTACATTTAACACTGAATTTAATATTTTACTTTTATTTTTATGTAAATTTTTTGGTTATAATATTTTTTCTTCAGTCATCTTAATATTTTATTTGCTGTTCAGCAGTGAAATTTTTCATACTTCTAAGTCTTTGAAATATTTGGTTTATTTCTTAAAGCTTTATAACATTGCCAACGATTCAACAATGCCTGATTGACCTTATCAAGGCTCATACCAGACGTTCATTTTGTGAATTAGACACATCAGATCAAATTAGTTAAAACAACAATTATTACAAAAATATAAATACTTTGACAACACATTTTTTAATATATTTAAGAAATAGAAAGACTATTTTTAAAAAGGGATGCTAGATTGTTTTAAATTCGACGTTTTGAAGAAGTAATACACTTGAATATAGATATTTCATGTCAACAATGTCATGAGGGCAACAACACATATATGAAGAGAGACTTACAAAAATAAGTCAACATTTGAGGACAGGTGCCAAATAGCAAGGAAACAATGTTGCAAACAGAATGTTAACCTCCATAATAATTAAACATCTAGATTTGTATAAAAATGCCGTCAATAGAATTAGTGATTTAAAATCAGATGATACTACAAAGAATGTCCAAAATCAAATCTTGAGTTATAAATAATTTTGCCACTGTGAATGAACACTTAGCCACGTGAACAAATACTTCCTGTAAGGCGTTAATAGCATATTGGGAATGTTTCGCGATAAACAATTCAAACAACATAATTTCAACAAAATAAACTTGTAACTCGATACTACCGATATCTAACGCACTATGATGAAATCAAGTATTTCACAAGATACTGGTGATTAGGACACGCTTATGATAATTCAGCGATCATAATCAAAGTTTATGGAGGATCTTTTTGAATATAATAAAGTATTGCCACAATTTTCATTCGACTCCTTTGGTTTGTTGATCGAAGAAAATACAATATTGATGTCAGCTCTCAGCCAGTCCCTGTATTTCATTTCAATCTGCCCCAACCAGCCGGGCGGAGCACGCGGTTTGGCGCGCTGGGAACGCGGCGCGGCGGCGGCCCACTCAGTGACGTCACCCGACCGTCCGTCCGACAGGCAGGGGCGCCCAGCCGTTTACAATTAAGTTCTCGGAAGATTGAAGAGCAATTAAATTATTGTTTGCGTAAATTAATTAGCAATTAAATCGTTCTACAAGATTGCATATTTGGTTTTGTGGTAACTAATTGTGGTAATGCCAGCATAATCGTCCAGTAGTTCACCATTAATAACGCAAAAATTTGAAGAGCCAAAAAAAAAATTTTTGCGTAATTAATTAGCAATTAAATAGTTCTACATGGTGGCATATGTTGTTTTGTGGTTACCGATTTTGGTAGCTTTTTAACAACAGTTTATTAACAATTTGCTATTTACATGAACATTCGGTGAATCATTTAGAAATAAAAATAACTTGAGTGAAGGGTTGTCCTTTGACAGCACTTCTCAAATAAAAATTGATTTTTTTAAAACTTAATCCAGCTATTACATTTTTAAATCACCATTGCAATTATATTGTCATTTTTGTTACTATTGTTGTATTTGCAGGATGCAAGGTAAGTTAAACAGTCAATGTTTAATAACCATTTACTTTCACCAATAACCAATACACAGAACAACGTAACAAATACTGTACAATAATTCTTAACGGCCTTCTTGCCTTGCCGAGCCTTATCGCCCGCAGTGGCGATAAGCGTCGTAACGCGATAGCTGGCCGCAGTCGCCTCGAGCCTCCTAGTAGTGCGCGGCGGGTTACGCCGCGGTCGGGAGTGTAGCGAGGGGCGGCAGTGGCCACCGAGGTCGGCGTTGATCGCCTGGCTGATACGTCACGGCTGGTGACGGTAGCAAGCGCCGGCGGCAGTCTGTAGTACTTTGTAGCGCGCCACAGATGGCGCCTTGTAGCGAGGGCGGCAGTAGCCCCCGAGGTCGATGCTGATGGATACGTCACGGCTGGTGACGGTAGCAAGCGTCGGCGGCAGCAGACGTGTAGCGAGGGCGGCAGTAGCCCCCGAGGTCGATGCTGATCGCCCGGCGGATACGTCACGGCTGGTGACGGTAGCAAGCGTCGGCGGCAGCAGACTGAAGTCGCTCCTATAGCGCGCAGCAGATTACGCCGCGGTAGGGCGTGTAGCGAGGGCGGCAGTAGCCCCCGAGGTCGGTGCTGATCGCCCGGCGGATACGTCACGGCTGGTGACGGTAGTAAGCTCCGGCGGCAGCAGACTGAAGTCCTCTTATAGCGCGCAGCAGATTACGCCGCGATAGGGCGTGTAGCGAGTGCGGCGGTGGTAGCTAAGCGAAGCGGTAACTGAACGGGAGCGCCCTGCTCCCGACCATGCCTTTATACCCCACCGCCCGGTGAAGGGGGAGGGGAGGGGAGGGGCTGTGCCCCTCCACTAGCGGCGCGGCGGAGCGTAACTCCGTCTCGTCTTCTGATTGGGGGGATACCACATTCCTCCCCGTTTTATTGTGGGCATATGGGTGCCCACGATGACGACGTGACCTCCGCAGCAGGGCTGGACCTGGTGACGCGTCTCGGCTGCTGGGTTCGGCGAATGACTCCGCCTCTGGTCGCACCCCTCCTCGGGATGTGTCTTCCGATGGTGTTGCCGGCCGAGCCGCTGGCTCGTGTGTGATGGCTGGTTCCGTCATCCGCATTATAGCCGGCTGAAAATTACAATGAACATTACTCTTCTGTTGGGTGTCGTCTATTCTATGCATGTTCCACCTTTTTGTTATCTGGTTCTCGTGTCTTCTCATGATACCGCTTTCTGACTGTACCAGATACATTCTATGCCCTATAGTCTCGTGGATCACTGCTGGAATCCACTTTGGATAGGATTTAAACGACCGAATATAGACTTTATCTTTGACTTTGAATGTTGTATTCACTACTTGCTTCGGGCGTTTGACTAATAGTGCCAATAATGTCCTCGGCTGCCTCCCATGAAGTCGTTCCGCTGGACTTTTCTCTTCGTTACCTACTGGAGTTGCTCTGTACGTTACTAATAGTTGTTGTAGTGCTTTATCTTTACCAACTCCTTCTGCCATTGCCTTAATCATGGTACTTTTGAATGTGCGTACAAATCTCTCTGCTCCCCCGTTTGACTGTGGGTGGAATGGAGCTGTCCTAAGGTGTTGAATGCCGTTTTCTATGCAAAATTTCTCAAATAAATGTGATGTGAATTGTGCGCCATTATCCGATATCAAAAATTGCGGTAAGCCTTCTATTACGAACACTTTCGTTAACATTTGAATTGTTGCTTCTGTTGTTGCGGTACGCGTCTCACACACATATGGATACTGTGAAAAGGCATCCGTAACTACTAACCACATTGACCCATAGAACGGCCCCGCCTAATCCATATGTACTCGCTCTCATGGTTTTTCAGCCTTCGGCCAGCTCGAAAGTGCTTCGGCGGACTTGCCTGGTTCTGTCTGCATATATTACAACTACGTATCAAATTTTCTATATCTTTTGACATCCCCGGCCAATACACATATCTTCTAGCAACCGTTTTTGTCCTGGTAATGCCCCAATGTCCAACATGCAATAACTTTAACACTTCTGCTTGCAGCTCCTTTGGAATTACAGCTCTTACGTTATCTTCACAATTATATATTAACACCCCGTCTTGCATTGATAACTCGTTTTTCTTTAACAAAAATTGATTTAAGTCTGCTGAACTATGATTTAGTTTCCTTGTTGGCCAACCTTTACTCAAATAACCACTTACTTGTTTTAACAGGCGGTCTTCCCGTGTTACCTTCGCTACCCTTTTTGCGTCCAGCGGCAATCTTAACAGGGCGTCGCCATCCTCAAAGTCTATGTACGCGCAGGCTTCTTCCGATTTGTCGAATGACTCGTCTGGCCCCGCCGGCAGCCTCGACAGCGCGTCTGCGTTGCCGTGCTGTGAAGTTGACCTATAAACAATCTCAAAATCATAATCAGAGAGGAAAATTGCCCATCGTTTCAGTTTCTTCTCCGTTCTCTCTGAAATACCTTTTCTTGGATTGAACAATGACGTAAGTGGTTTATGATCTGTAATGAGCGTAAATTTCGCGCCATACAGATATTGATGAAATTTCTTCACCCCATAGATTATTGCTAATGCCTCTTTTTGAATTTGTCCATAATTTCTCTGTGCGTCGTTTAATGTTTTCGATGCAAATGCAATTGGTACTTCAATGCCTTCTGGTGTAGTCGTTGATATCACAGCGCCAATACCATTTTCTGACGCGTCAGTCGCGAGAAGTAGCGGTTGACCTGGCGCGTAGTGCGTCAATCTTGTTGCTTTAATCAGTTCTTGTTTCAGATACTGAAATGCATTTTCACACTTTGTCGACCATATAAACTTCACACTCTTCCTCTGTAACTGGTTTAGTGGTGTCGAGATCATTGCTCTATTCTTAATGAATTTGGAATAATAAGCAACCTTACCTAAGAATGAGCTGAGTTGTTTCACATCTTGAGGTGCTGGCATTCTTGTAATTGCTTCAATATTTTCCTTTGTTGGTCGAATTCCATGCTTGTCCACTACGTGGCCTAAATAGTTTATAGAAGTCTTAAACAATTCACATTTCTCCCAATTACATTTGAGTCCATTGTCTTTTAACAATTGTAACAGCATCCGCAAATTCTGCTTATGTTTTCTTCCGATTTGCCTGTAACAATAATATCATCCAAGAAGTTAGCGCAATTTGGTACTTTCTCCGTAATTTGTTGCAGAAACCTTTGAAATATCGCGGGCGAGCTGGCGATGCCATACGGAAGCCTTTGAAACTGATACAAACCATCATTTGTATTAATTACCATCATTTTCTTCGATTCTTCATCCAACTCTAACTGCAGATAAGCTTCCGATAAATCTATTTTCGTGAAACATTCACCTTGTAGTTTCGCAAATATTTCTTCCGGTTTTGGCATAGGATAGTGGTCTATTAACATTTGTGGATTTAATGTAACTTTAAAATCTCCACACAACCTTAGTTTACCATTTGGCTTTTTTATAATTACCACTGGAGTGGCCCACTCTGCATTATTAACTGGTTTGAGCACTCCTTCTTGTACCCATCGTTGCAATTCTTGTTTTACTTGCTCTTGCAAATTCAATGGCACCGGTCTTGCTTTACAAAATTTTGGTTGACAATTTTCTTTCATCGTTATGTGAGCTTTATATGTTGTGCAATGACCTAGGCCTTCTGAAAACACTTCGGAAAACTCTTCACATATTTTCTTCATTTCTGCACATTTACTTGTGTTGTCGACTGACATGACATTATCTTCTACCGTGAAACCAAGAGAGTCTATGCCTTCCATTCCCAATATATTTTGTACATCATATCGGTTCACTATGATAAAACGTAACTTCCGTTGTATTCCTTTATATCTTTCAGTCACTTCTACTTCACCTTTTACTGGAATGTTTATTCCTTGATATGATTTTAACTTTGCTTTACCGCTGGAACATCTCGGTGCACCTAACTTTTGATATGTTGTTAGATTTATTAGATTTGCTGTAGCCCCTGTATCGATCTGGAACTCCTTATTTCTTTCTAACATTTTCAATTGCACTCTTATCTTTCTTCCTTGTGATGAATTCAAAATCATATTCACCGTCTGTATTTGGTCTACCTCCATTTCTTCTGACTGCTTGGTGCTACGTTTCACACTCTTTGGGTTTTCTCTTGGGTTTTCCTGTTTTCTGCCCGCCATCTGTTTCTTCTTTAAACAAACACTTTGTATGTGTCCGATCTTTTTGCAGAATCTACATTTTGCCTCTTTAAACCAACACTGACTTCGTTTATGGTTATTTTCACAACCTGGGCATGATTTTACTTTTTCTTCTGCTCGTTCTTTCTCCTTTGTGACTTTGCTCACTTCTGTTGTCTTCATCTGTTTTACTAGATTTTCAGACATTTCGTGTGTTGTAGCAATTTTCATCACTTCTTCCAGTGTTGGTTCTTCTTTCCGTATTGCATCTATACGCACTTGATTTATCGGGGTATGTAATATAACCATATCTCTAATCATATTATTTGCATATGACTCTGCACAGTTACTTTTATCGCACTTAAATTTGCATGATTTCGCTAAACCTTTCAGCTCTACCACCCATTCCGCATGTGATTGACTGGTTTTAATTTCGTTTGAAAAAACTTATATCTTGAGGTCACTACATGTATTCTCTCTTCAAAATGATCGGCCAGTTTTAGTTTCAATTGACTGAATGTTAATTTTCTTGGATCTTCTTCTGAGCATATTTTCTTTATCGTAATGAAGGTTTCTTCCCCCACACACACCAAAAAATGTGCACGCTGCTGTGCTTCATTTGTCACTAGATGTGCTTCCAAGTGCTGCTCAAAACGTTCTATATAAACTGTCCAATCCTCCTGATCTTTACTATATGGTGGAAATACCTGAATCTGCTGGACTTTTTGTTGTTTCTGCATCTCCAATTGTTTCATTAACATTCTCATCTGTTCTTGATGTTGTGTTTGCAACATCGCGATCACTTGCGTTATTTGCTCCATTGTTCTTCACGCGTCTTGTTCTTATATCCTCGTCGCCAATGTTGTATTTGCAGGATGCAAGGTAAGTTAAACAGTCAATGTTTAATAACCATTTACTTTCACCAATAACCAATACACAGAACAACGTAACAAATACTGTACAATAATTCTTAACGGCCTTCTTGCCTTGCCGAGCCTTATCGCCCGCAGTGGCGATAAGCGTCGTAACGCGATAGCTGGCCGCAGTCGCCTCGAGCCTCCTAGTAGTGCGCGGCGGGTTACGCCGCGGTCGGGAGTGTAGCGAGGGGCGGCAGTGGCCACCGAGGTCGGCGTTGATCGCCTGGCTGATACGTCACGGCTGGTGACGGTAGCAAGCGCCGGCGGCAGTCTGTCAGTCACTTTGTAGCGCGCCACAGATGGCGCCTCTGATTACCAGGCGTGTAGCGAGGGCGGCAGTAGCCCCCGAGGTCGTGCTGATCGCCCGGCGGATACGTCACGGCTGGTGACGGTAGCAAGCGTCGGCGGCAGCAGACTGAAGTCCTCTTATAGCGCGCAGCAGATTACGCCGCGGTAGGGCGTGTAGCGAGGGCGGCAGTAGCCCCCGAGGTCGGTGCTGATCGCCCGGCGGATACGTCACGGCTGGTGACGGTAGCAAGCTCCGGCGGCAGCAGACTGAAGTCCTCTTATAGCGCGCAGCAGATTACGCCGCGATAGGGCGTGTAGCGAGTGCGGCGGTGGTAGCTAAGCGAAGCGGTAACTGAACGGGAGCGCCCTGCTCCCGACCATGCCTTTATACCCCACCGCCCGGTGAAGGGGGAGGGGAGGGGAGGGGCTGTGCCCCTCCACTAGCGGCGCGGCGGAGCGTAACTCCGTCTCGTCTTCTGATTGGGGGGATACCACAACTATTTTATTTATATCTATGGCTGAGATCTAGGGGTTGGTGTCGTTTCAATCTTCTGAGGTCTTTACTGTTGTCCAGGATGTTCACTGCAAGGTAATTTGGATGGTTTTCAAGTCTTTTTTCGTTTTTACTAAATTCTGTAATGGTCTGATGGATAGTTGGAATTTGCAAATCAGAATGTAATGTATTGTTAGATACATACCATGGCGCATTTGTTATGTATCGTAGGACTTTCGACTGAAATCTTTGCAGAATTTCAACATTCGAATGCCTAGCTGTTCCCCCGAGTTGTATACCGTAGGTCCAAACTGGTTTTAATATTGCCCTGTAAACAAGTAATTTATTACAGAGAGAGAGAGAGGCGATTTTCTGCCGATCATCCAATAGAGTTTATTTAGTTTTAGGTCCATCTCCTTTGGTTTTTTAAGATGTGGGGTCTCCAAGTTAGTCTTCGTTCTAGGTGCAGACCAAGATATTTTACTACTTCAGTTTGTAGTAATTGTTTGTCATTCATTTTTATGGGGGGACAATAATTTTTCCTTAGGGTGCAGGTTATGTGAGCATATTTGATTTAATTTGGTTTAATTTTCCATTTCTTAAACCACTCGGAAATTTCATTCAAATAATTTTCTAGGATGTTGGATGCTTCAACAGGATCGTTGTTGGTAACCAGTACTGCTGTGTCGCCTACATAGGTTGCGGTTGTGATGCCGTCATGTTGTGGTAGATCATCGGTAAGTACAAGATCGGACCCAGCTCACTTCCTTGAGGCACTCCGGATTCTATTGGTGAGGATAGTTCGTTATGAAACTTTACTTGAAAGAGTGTTCGTCAGATAGGAGCTGATAATTATGTACCATTCATGAGGTAGACATCTTTTTATTTTGTAAAGAAGTCCCATATGCCAAACTTTATCGAAGGCTTGACTGATATCAATGAAAGCAGCTGAGCAGTATTGCTTTTGTTCGAAAGTTTTATTAATTACGTCTCTACTCGATGTATTTGTTCCGTGGATGAATGTTTCTTTCAAAAACCAAATTGGTGATGCGGATCAATTCGAGTTCTTCGAGACGTGGGCTTAATCTCTTCAACAGCAGTTTTTCTAGGAATTTCGATAAGAGAGGGAGTAGGCTAATGGGTCTATATGAAGAGGATTCATGCGTTGGTTTGTCTGGTTTATAAATCATTATAATTTGAGATACTTTCCATTGTGATGGAAAGTGTACTAATCTGAAAACGGCATTGAAAATAGAGGTTCCAATTGCCTTTTTTGGCAGGTTCTTCAAAATATAGCCGACGATGAGATCATAACCAGGAGTTTTCTCGTTTGGGATCACACGTAGGATTTCTTTTACTTCTGTTGCTGTAGTAAACTTAATGGGTGGAGATAATTGGAGCGGCGTTTCAAGAAATTCTGTGACTTCTTTAGTGTGGTAGATTTTAGATTTTAGTAATGCCAGCATAAGAGAGGTGGCTCATTGTGAAGGGGAGGAAGGCGGTACGCAGGATAGTTTAGAGAGTGGTATTCAGGGAGCAAACTCCGCCAGGGGCCGAGGTAACCGAGTCAGATTGCCGTCGGCAATTGCCACTGCAGTGTGGACAAAATAAGACGTAAAAGATGACTCATAATTCATTTTTGTTTTATTCATTTGTTTTCGTTTTTGTTTTGAATTTTCGAAAATTTCAAAAGTTTAAACTCTTTCGGCCACTTTCTACTACTACAATATTGATAGGGGGTTCCAAGGTGGCCATGATATGAAATTTCATATCGACTGCGAACCCGACAGAAAGATAGTAGCAAAATGAGAGTTTCTGAATGTACTCATTTTTGTAAAGCTTTTTTCATTAGTACAGGGTTCGTAGTATGTACCAACCAAGTATAACACTTTGTATTTTGTAGTTTGTATACTGGAGGTTGAACAAGGACAGGGTGATTTTTACTTACGTCACGATGACGCACTGTTGAGATTTTTTTCGCAAAAAATGTCATTGTCGTATTTTAAGTTACGTATTTATTGTTGAAAACTCTACTATAATAACTAATTCAAATTGTTATAATATTTTAAAACCCGTTATTAGTTTAAGTGGCTTTGAATATCAGTTTTATTTCCGAGGTATGAAATTTCATACTATGGCCAATAAAGGAAGCATTTGTCACTTTTGCAGAAGAAACATAGCAACAGATGCTGAAGTCATATTTGAAATATAAAATGATTTGGAAGAAGGCGAAGTGCTGGTTAAAAGTATAGATAAGTCAAACGAGCTTGAATATGTTTTGCAACCTGCGGTCGATGAAGTTGTGAGCGACGAGGATGACGCAAGCAGTGATTTGGAGAATATTTGTTACTTAGGAAGGGGTGTACTTCGCCAGCCTGTGGAGATTCGGAGGATTTTAACGAATTCCGATGATTCTTCTCTACAGATGATCATTGAAGACAACGTACTTGTTGGCTAATTATGTACGGCTTCAGGTTCTGATGCTTGAACTCTCCAGAGGGTTTCCTTATTAGGTTTCAACATTATGCAATGGCTAAAGAAATATGATACCCTGGCCATACACGTGAAGCTAGGGTTGTCTAGAGATTGGCCTGCGGATTTCTGCCTAAAAATATCAATTTTGAAAGAGAAACAGTTGTATGTTATTGATGCCTATCAGAGTGGAAAAAGCACTGATTTGAAGACGGAACGATTTTCTCATCACACACTTCTGGACCAATAATCTGTCATAACGCTTGATTGCATGACAACAGTCAAGTGAGTACAACAAATCTGGAGACCAACAGAGCAAGAAGTCTGACTGTTTGCAGAAGATGAAGCCGAACAAAGAAAGAGAAGATTGCTATTTCAATGCCTGTGCGATAATTTTATAAGTTCTCTATTTCTTGTTTTAAAACAATTATTGATTTATTAAATTTCCTGCCAATTTTTAGCGCGGATTCGACACGCAATATACACTCCTTACCTGTTGCATGTGAACGTGTGATTCTATACAGAACCACGATTCCTGGTAGTTCTATTAATTGGAATCAATCATTAGATTGATGGCAACTACTATGAATTATCGGCCTTTTTCAACAATAAAACTTTAACATTTATTCTTATCATCTATACATTGCTATACATTGCATTTGACATTCTGTTAAATTTATGTGAATTACTTTCACTTTAAACATTGAAACACCGTACAAGTTTGATTATAGTTTGTAAGCTTACGTTCGTAATTATGTTCGTAATCTTGAATGTTGGCTTCACGGCTGACTGGTAGGATGAACTCCCCGGATTCCTTGGTGAACCAATTTTCGTGTCCTTTCCTAAATAAAAATATTTCCGAATATCTTAACGATCGCTACAATTTGACTTAATATACCCCCAAAAATTTAACACGCGGTCGGGAATTTTCCTATTTGTGTTTCGTATGAAACACCTACTCGCGACTGACTATACTCATCTGCTTATTGGAAAATTCTGCCATCTACGAAGCTACCCTAATGTATATTTCCTCGAAACGTGGAGTCTATTTAATTCCAACTTAACACCATCATATTAATAAAAATTCCCGATTACAACTTACACCAGACCAAGCACTCAAACTTCAAACTAAACAATTCCAGATTTTCTATCAGCTACATAATACCCAGCCTACGTTGAAAACTCGATCGCACCTCACCAACCGTTTACGTGAGCTCGCGACGAAATTTTTCTAGAGACTGAATTCATGCGTCCTTCCGAACGATCACGACCATCCAACGCCTGTTATGTACGTAAAAAGACAAGTCAACAATAACAATTTATTGGTCAAGCTTTTTACAGGCGTGATCCAGTCTACAAGAATCCAGAAGAGTAGTCCGTGGTACAATGCCGTGGTGTCCAAAATCCAGAAGATGTCCAAAATACGTGCACGGTCGTCCAAAATAGCCGGAGAGAGAAACCAAGTAAACTTTGCCGAGTTCGCACTAGATACACTATCACACTATGTCACTTCTGGATCGCACTTCACTACTGAGTGTCTCTCCGGCCGGCGCGGCCCGTTAAGAAGCACGCCGCGCTGTAATCTCGCCTCGAGCCTGTTGATCCGCTCGCCGGTCGCTCACATCCCATTGGCCGGTCTTCGCGCCAGTTCGTGGCCCTGCTGCCTTCAGTAGCCTACGTCCCGCGCTGCCGAATTGGCGCGCGATACGACTCCTCGTATATCGCCGCAACAACGCCCTCTTCACATTTTCTGCACATCATGTGTTCGGTGCCGTGTCCATTTGCACCACGTTGACACCCAGCATGGAATATTAACTCATGTTGATCCGTTGCCTAACAACGCGTATTCTTTAACTGAAAACGATGCCATATTCCAACGCTAAATGTTATCAAATGTATTCAAACCCCTAGTGTATTTTGTAAACGTAAGTATTAGGCTATGTTTCAATGTCTTTTGAGAAACAGAAATCAGAGAGTTCTTTTTCTGTCAAGGGTGTTTGTGCAACTAACAATGAATAGCGTTGAAAATATGAAATATAAGAAATCAATGATTTCCATGAAAAAGCCACAGAAAAAAATTACTGAAAAGAAACAATGGAATGGAATTGTTCGGCATGCTATCAGACGTCATAAGATGATTTGTGTTTCATTGTCATTATTAATGTTAATGTGTGTCAATGCATGCATGTAATGTATGTGTGTGTGTGTGTGTGTGTGTGTGTGAGAGAGAGAGAGAGAGAGAGAGACGGAGGGAGAGAGAGAGAGTGGTAAAAAGAAGAAAAACGTTGCACACCATAATGGCATGACCACGAGCCGCCACTGTTATTATTAACAGCTATTAACATGACATGTGAGCACGGGATTCGTGCCAGGGAGGGTAGTTTACCTAGCAAGGAAGTACCTACTCGAGAAGCCACTTCTAGAAGAGTGTTTCTTAATTAATTAAGAAATTAATACGAACATTAATTAATTAAAAAAGGAATATTAATATTAACATTTTTACTTTTTCATTAAAACGAACGTTTAATTTAAATAAATATATTATTTAACAAATAAAATAAATATAATAAATAATAAAATAAATGAATTTACATAAATGGAATGCAATTTAATTAATATTAATATTTTCAAATATTAATTAATATTACATGCCATTAATATTGTTTCTTATTTAAATTTCTTAAATATTATGTGGGTGTAAATTAAACATGTTTCAATCATTAATTTTGAATTAAACATTACGCTTCTGTTTCCTCGCCTAAGAATAAATCTTAACGTTCAATGTCAATTTTTAACAAGTTTTAGATACGAATATGGTGTCATATAAGAAAACTGCTATTATTTTCTCGAATGTGAGCGATAGGGTCAAATTGAAGTAAAGAAACTTATTTTATGATAAATACAAAGTCATGCAAGAAGGAAATTTGGGATGCGAGGGAAGACACATTTATCGGTAAGAAGACGTTTCTCCATTCTTTATCACTTCTAGAAAGTACAAAATCTATACCGAGAAATTCGATAATTTTTCAACGCAGTATCACATATCGCCAAGCTCTGCGCCCGGATGAAAAGTCCAAGGTCAACGAACGAGCTCGCGTTGATGACTGCAGAAGACCGTTGGCGGGGCCGTCCGTCTGACGGCCCTGGCTACCAGATTATCGAGTCGTCTCGCTCTCGAGAATGCATTCTCGTTGCACGAGATTCTCGTGGGCCCCTTTCTCCTTCAACCTTTCTCGCTTACGAGAACGAGAGAGAATATTCAGTAAATGACCGCCTTTAATATGGTGAATGTGGTGCTTAATTTAAAACTTTTGCTGTGAGATAGCCTGAATTCATGGCCATACAGAGAGTATTTAGATATGGTGTATGTTAGGCTTAATTAAAAACGGTGGTCTCTTGGAACGGAGGAGTAATGTTGCGGTCCATTCAGTGTGCAAGAGGTGAAAAGTTTGTTGAGTGTAAATTGCAGCCTGTTACATGCCCAGTGTATTGGTGCTTGACTGAAAACATTTGTGATAAGAATGTAAGCATTAACTTGTGGTCACTTGGAACGGAGGTATAATGTTGCGATCTATTCAATGTGTAAGGAAGTAAAAATTTTGTTTGTCTGTCATTGAACAAGGAGTGAGAGCATATTCTTGAAAGTGAACCCCCAAATATTACTCCTGACAAGTGAGTCGCCTTGCGGTGGCTGTGCTGTATCTGGAAATTTGAGTTTGTTTTATAATGGTAGTAAACACATAGTGTGATTGTAATTGTGTATTTTGTAGAGTATCTGTATTGAAGAGCAGTTTTAAATATAAAACGCATTTTATAAATGATTGTTGTTTTATTTTGTCGTAATCCAGGCCCTGGACAATTAAATGTGGAATATACAAATGCTGACAACAAAAGTTTCTTTGGATATCTATAAAAAAAATTAATAGATTGTTTTAGTTAATGTTTGACTTCGACTTTTTTCATTAGCTTTGCTTTCTAATACAAAACATTTTTCAAGATTGTAAATCATATACAAACCAATGAGTTAAATTTAATTTTTAACAAACAATCTGCATTACCATTAATTTTTTTTAAAATATCCCCAGCTCCTTTCAGTAATGAGTATTTGGCCGGTATCCCTGAAATTCAAATTGGGGGGGGGGGGCTCGCACGTAGAATCTAAGTGTTAATCTATTGCAACGTATCCTCTCTTCGTGTATCCTCTCTCCGGTTACTCTTACTATATTTAACCACGCCCACACGTTGGACGTCCAATGCAACGGGGTGCTGTATTCTCTACTCGTCACGTGCACTATCTTTGCCCTGCCTAGCTCTAACTTGCAATTGGGTACTACAATACCTTCGCTTATCGGTTGCCCGTACCTCTGCTAGCTCGAATCATTATTCATATCCTACCTGGTCGTAGTCCGCGCGCTTACTCCATACGGAGTTGAGGTAAGGGTCCGCTTCGTTCGTGCCTGGGTCAAATTTTATACAACTATTGAATAAAAAACACATGGATTCAAGGCAATCATGAGCCATGTGAGATGCTCATACATTTAATTTCGGATTTCCTTTGCTTATATCCTATCCATAAACACAATCTGCCTTTCCGGCTTGCGAAACATGACAACACAAATACATAAACATACAGGAAAAGAAAATACAACCATACACACTGAAAATATAATACAAAAATCTCATGCATACATCAGAATGCGCATTCTGTCGTGACCCTTTTTTTTTAAAATCCTATCCTTAACCTAATATCAGGACTTGGTCTTCGACAGAATTTTTCTTTAGACTTGCGCGTGAACTAACAACAAAAAAAACAGTAATTGCACAATTCGTGCCACTTCCCTTTTCGCAGCGATGTCACTTCCTGTCAGCGCCAGTCGTTGCTAGTTGTAACGTGCATTTTTCATGCACGCAGTTCCCGCTCAGCTGCCATCAAATCCCAGATGCACTCGTCCATTTAAAAATTACCAAACGTATTTCCGTTTATTGTTCCTTGCATTAATCGCGTCTTCCCTAAACGTTACTTCTATTTTCTTTCGCGACGCATTTAGATTTTGCGACGCTCCTGTTTCCTGCGCCTAACGTGCATGAATACTGTCCATGCGGATTTTCTCGTTAATTTCTAAATAAATTAAATTGAATTTTAGCTCGACCTAATCTGAACAACTGATGTTATACGACCGAAAATAACTCAAGTACTTCTGCACAACACTTCCACGAAATTTCTCCAAAAATTTAACATAGCATCCAAACGCGTGCGATCCTCATCAAACCCGAACTCTTTCTGTCTGTAACACATTTTACATTGTTGGTCCACACAATCCAAGTGACTGTCTTTTTATCAAACACATGCCCATCACCATAAGAAATGTTCGAAAACGTTTACATTTTCACTGTTTTCCGGTATCTTGCGTCTTACTATGTGTTTCATAATTTTACTAGCCTTCATTTTGTTATCGTCACATTACCGAATTCCCCTTTCCTGTTTTCCTTTTTCCAAAAACCTTTATTTTTCGTCTTCTCAACTCGTGATGACGTCACCTACATTTTCAGTCGCTCCTTCAATTCTTTCTTAATCCGCTATGCTATGAAACTGGATAATAATTTATTCCGAGCCCTACATAAATTCCCCCGCGCCGTGACTTTTATTGCAGAGAGCGTTATATGAGCGTTATTGCAGCGAGCATTATATCGCGACGCAGGCTTTTATTGCAGAGAGAGAGAATCCCTTAAAGGTCCTACGTATGGGGGTTCCTGTATTTACGTTAGAAATAATATTGATTCTATCCCCTTGGCGGAATTAAATGTGTATTCCGTTGAAAATATTTTCGAAATTTCTGTTGTACATCTTACTTCACTAAAAGTGATAATACTTTGCATTTACAGACCTCCAACAAAGAGCTGCAGATTATATTTTGTTCTTAGAAAACCTGGAGATAACACTTAACAAAGTCAGCAATCGCTCTTTTGAATCCATTGTTGTATGCGGAGATTTTAACATTGATTTTCTGGTCGAATCTTGCGAGAAAGAAAAGTTTCTCAACTTAATTCATTCCTTCAATTTAGACATTACAATTAATGTGTCTACACGGATCACACTAAATTCGACGAAGACAATTGATCAAATTATAATTAACAAAACTACTACTCGATATGAAGTTGAAACAAAAGATTTGGGACACAGTGACCACGATGCACAAATTCTTACCATTATAAGAAATGCGAACACAATATCGATAATACACATATGACTAGAGTATTTACGAGTAAAATAAAATTATTCATTGATTACTTGATGCAGGAGTCATGGGAAGCGGTTTATAATACTGTTGATACAAAGGACAAATATAATTCTTTTTTTTTCAACTCTTTCAATTCATTTTAACACTTGCTTTCCTCTTCAAAAACGAAAATTAAATATTTCACGGAAAAGCAATTCTTGGATAACACAAGGGATTAGGACATCTTGTAAACACAAGCGAATTCTTTCTTTCATTTTTAAACGTCATGACGTATCTCCAGATTTCCTTATCTACTTTAAAAAATACAAAACATTGTTACGAAAAGTCATAAGGCAGGCTAAAATCATGAAAAACGATCAGGATATTTTGAACTCAAATAATAACACAAAAGCAATGTGGAATATAATAAAAAATACTACCAAATCAACTAGAAAACCCGTAGAGAATGTTGTTTTAAAATATAACGATATAAATGTAAACGATCCGGCAACAGTAGCTAGTCTCTTTAACCAATACTTTTCGAGAATTGGTGCCGATCTCACTAAGCGTTTTCAGCCACAAAATTCAATATGAGACAGTTCACCCAAAATTTTAGACACAATGTTTGTTTCCGAAACTTCTTCCTATGAAATTCTCAAAATAATCGGTAAACTAAAAAATAAATATTCGTCCGGTTTAGATGAATTCCCAGATTCTTTGTTAAAGACTTGTGCGTATGCCATTATACACCCGTTAACTCACATATTTAATGCATCTTTATGCACTGGAACGTTTCCAGATATTTTCAAAACAGCTAAAATTAAGCCGCTCTTCAAAAAAGGCAACAAAAATGAAATTCAAAATTATCGGCCCATTTCTCTTCTATCAGTTTTTTCAAAAATATTAGAGACTTTTTTACGTACGAATGGAAACCTTTCTCACTAAACACGACGCGCTTTCAGATTGCGAACATGGATTTAGAAAATCAAAATCAACGGAAACAGCTATATTTTCTTTTCTTAAAGATGTCGCCTCATCATCAAATCAAAACGAGACACCTATTGGATTATTTTTAGATCTCTCAAATGCTTTTGATATCATTGATCATGACATTTTACTTTCAAAATTACCTTCATATGGAATCCGTGGTATTGCTCTAGATTGGTTATGTTCGTACCTTAAACAACGATCTCAGAAAGTTGAAATACCTTACTGGAATGATGGAACATTACGTACGCACCTTTCCGACTCTTTGCCCGTTGCATGTGGAGTTCCTCAAGGATCGATTTTAGGCCGTATTCTGTTCCTACTTTATGTAAATGATATGCCCTCGACGATTCGAAACTGAAGAACGGTTCTCTTTGCGGATGATACGAACATCCTTTGCAATAAAGAAACCGTAAATAATACAATATCAGATGTTTCAAATTGGTTCCGAAATAACAAATTAATAGTAAACGAAAAGAAACGGTTTTAATGCAGTTTTCCATTTCAAATAAACAACTCTGTGCTTCATTGAAAATGAACGGTGTACCATTGACTGATGTTAAGGCAACAACATTTTTAGGTCTCTCAATTCAGTCAAACCTTAAATGGAACGTCCATTTAAATGAATTGAACACAAAATTAAGTTCATTATGCTACGCGTTCAGAATTCTTGCAAATTCAGTCAGCCTTCATACTGCTCGTTGTGTATATTTCGAGAATGTTCATTCCCGCCTAAGATATGGCATAATATTCTGGGGAAATACATCTTATAGCTCCCAGACTTTTAGATTACAAAAAAGAATTGTACGAATAATAACCAAATCCCACCTACGTCATTCTTGTAAGCCTCTCTTCAATAATCTTGGAATTTTACCATTACCTACCATTACCTGTTGATTTTCGATTCAGTGGTTTTTGTCAAAAATGACTTGCTTAAGGGCGGGAATATATTTTCAGAAAATGCCGATGTCTATTACTATAACACTCGAGGTAGAAATCATATTCATCAAGTGACAGTGTCAACAGCTCGTTACAAAAAATTCACATATAATACAAGTACATTATTTTACAACACTTTGCCAGATGACATTAAACAATTAAATTCAATAGAAAAGTTTAAATCCCAAGTGAAATCGTTTCTGCTGCATAACTGTTTCTATACAATTAGAGACTATACTGAGCATCACAAGAAAAGTAACATTAATTTTAACAATGATACATAATGCATTAATTCCCATTTGGACTGTATAAATGAGTATAAACAACCTGTAACAACTATTGTAACACAGCTTCCGGGTCAATGACCCCCATCTCGATCAGGTTTTTCGTCCAGTTTCCCTGATCCATTGAGCAAATGCTGAGATGGCCCCTTGTTTTGCTTCTGGACATAAATGTAACTTCATTTTCTGTGCACGTCTTCTAGAATTCAGTGGGAATACAATTATTCAAATTATCGTTTCCATGTTGTCGCGGCAGGAAGTAATAAGAGCCAAAATTTATTGCTTATTTATCCTTGAAAATAGATTTTATTACATGGGAGTTTTTTTGTTTTTTTTCTCCCTTTCAAAATTCAAAATTTATTGTTTATTTATCCTTGAAAATAGATTTTATTACATGGGAGTTTTTTTGTTTTTTTTCTCCCTTTCAAAATTCAAAATTTAAGTAGTATATGACTTAGTGTAGGGATCATAGAATTTTGAAAATGTGCACACAATTCATTTTTCCCCATAGCACGTCATACGCTGTTTTTAACTGTTTTTTTTGACGTAAAATAAATAAATAAACTAATTAATAAAGACTAATTTTGCCCTGATCAAAATATTTTTCTCTATAATTTCTGAAAGTTTGGCCAAAATCCACCCAGGCATTCACCGGATATTCAATAATACTCGTCTTGTTGTATACATCCAGAAGTACAACAATGGTTACCATGTCTTCAATCTTCGCCGTGTTATACATGCAATTTACACAATTTATATTTACGGAACCCGTGGCTCGAATAATGTGATTCTTGGTTTAAAATGTTCCTAAATTTGGGTTCTATTCACTGTTCATAACGCATATTTCCGCCCCTTTTGTTTTCTATTACTTTCCTAATAATTATTATTACGCGGCGCTGTTGTCTATTGTTTATTTCATTATTAGTTCCTCTTTGCTGACATAAAAGTTCCGTATTCCATGCATTCTTGCGGGCTAGTCCCACAAATAGTTACACTATGTTTAAACGTTCCGTGAAAATGATGAATACATGACAATCGTTCACGACACAAGTATCAGAAGTGAACGATACATACAGTAGTATTAAGGAGGCAGTGACAGCGAAGGCCGAGGTGCACCGTAAACCCGCGATCAACCGCTAACTTTAATAGTTTGTCAAAAAAGAAGTGGTCATTACTTTTTTATTTATATCATGGAAAAAGCTCCTCTTGTTATTTAATGAGTATTGAAATGATTTTTTTACATTATCATAAAACAATAGCAAAGAGATGAGTGTTTTAGTTTTGAATTTAATTCATTTCTTTACCAAAAAATATTTTATTTTATACCTTACCATTCGCATAACAAAAACTAATTTCACACTTTTAACGTCTTTTTATTGAGAGAACTATTTGCAGTTCTGAAAAATTATAACCCTAAGTTTTTAACACTGTATTTTTAATATATCCTGAATTTTTCAGAGATTCCATGAAAATTGCATCATGTAGAGCAAATAAACAGAAATGTTAAAAAAATTGCTATTGGATAAAATGACATTTAAAATTTGAACTTTCCAAAAAAAAGTATTTAGTGGTCATACCTTGCTTCAGAACTCTCCTGTTCCATATGTTTGACCTTCTTCTTCATCATCATCTTCTTCTTCTTCATTCTTTTTAGGTTCTTTGACACTTTTTGTCACTTTTCGTTTCTTTCTTTCACACTTTTTGTTTCTTTCTTGCAGTTTTCCTCTCCTGCTGCATAACTCGTTCACTATTCTGCAAGCGACGCTTGTCCCTGGCTGCACAAATTTAGTGACTTGTGGGTATGAGATTTACTTCAGTCACACTTTCTCTTATTTTCTCTCTGGTCTCACATCCCATGTGACACTACAGCAATTTCCAATTTTATTTTTTTTTCGATGCAAAGATTTCTTTTGGACATTTGCTCCAAATGGCATAATGCATTTGCATTTTGTGCCTTTCCAGCAGTACATCGTGCCAGAAGTTCATTTGATGCCAATCTCTGGTAAACATGTATAATTTTACACACCACACCTGGAGTCAGAATTGTTTTCATACTGTTGCTGTCATGTTTCGGTGGTTTTCTTTGTCTATGGCTAGTGGTCTATTGTAGAAGCACCAAAACCCCATTGAAGCATCAATGTCAATTGATAAATTTGTAGAACCACACTGAGTACAAACAAACCCTTTTAAAATGTTTTTGAAAACACTTGTTACGAAGTATCATGTATTCATTTCTTTCATTGTTATCATTTTATCCTATTTGCAAACCCTGAATAATCTTTGAGGACAATGATAAGTTTTCATTAGAAGTAGAGCTCTGAGGAACACTTTCAATAGCAATATTAGCATTTTCAGCAGAAGCAACAATAGCAACGGTACCAGGGGTTGATGGTTCTGAAATTACACTTGTTTTTGAGCTGTGCAATTTGTCGCATTCTTTCTACGAGTTTACTTGACCTCTTTATCTGAGTATTATGTTTAGGCATTCTGTTCATTTTGCCTTTCCGTAACTAGGTACAGCACAATGTAAATAGTTCTGTACTATGCTAAACTAACCTATTCTTCGTTCGCCCTTAGAAAAAAGCTGATGTAAACAAACAGGAAGTGTTCATCCGCCTTGCTCCGATTCTCAATCGCCGACTCCGCTCTCACTACTTTGGGCTACACGCGCTCGGTATAGACAGTGGTCGCTCAAAAAAGGAACACATCTGCAGATCAGCATGCGATTATTAACATTTCTAATAGCTCCGCAAACGCACTTTTACAAACATTAACAGAAACTAAGTGTTAGTAAAACTAATTCATCATCCTTAACTACCAGTTTGCAAAGTTAAATTGAAAAAAAAATCTTTACGAGAATGAAGTGATCAAGTGAATCAATATCCAATTTACATAATTTCGACTGTATTACCGGGAGCGGTAGCTCAGTGCATCATCTGATGTCACTGCAGCGCCTCTGACCGGGAGGTCCTAGGTTCGAGTGCCGACGGCGGCAGGATTTTCGACACTAGTTTTTCAGCTAGGTCGAATTCAGTCGTTGTCTGGAGGATAATTCTAGCGGCCGGCTGCTTTGATCGGTAGTTTTCCGTGGTTTCTCCTATCAACACCAGGCGAATGTCGGAGCAGAGGCCCTAACAAACGGGCCACGGACCGCGCGCGATCTTTCCATCCTCTTCCTTGTCTTATCCTCTCCCCTTACACACCCTTACATTAACATGCACTACACTGCCACATATTCCGGAAGACCGGTCGGGAGCTTAGAGCTTGTCCCAGCTGGGGCGGTGCCCCTCTACTGGGAGAGTCCTGGTAAGAAGGAAACCCCGCTAGCCGACGGTAGGTCGGCGCCGGATCTCGCCATCCAGCGGGGGAACATCACCGCCATCTCCCGAGGAAAAAACAGGCACTACACTTACGGGACTAATGACCTCAGCTGTTGACGCGCCCGGAATCACTAACTAACCAACCAACAATCGACTGACTTAACTAATATTCACCCTTTAATATCACGCAAACAATTTACTTACGATCACTCTGCTTCAGGAAGAGATTCCTTGTATGTTTGAAGATGATTCGGTGTTGGAAGATTGGACGACACTGTTCACGTGTTCACTGTACAGCAACGTGTCCAAGGCACTGTCACTGAAGCCATATACCTCCCACCTTCTCTGTTCCTCTTTAATAGTATGCACTGCACCAGCGTTCTGGCGTCACTTCAGAAATACCTTGCTCGAGAAGTTCTGAAAAATTTATTTAAAACGTTCGATACCACACTTTTTCACCACTCCGTAATAATAGCTCTCCGGCATCTTCAAGCGAACCTTTCGAACTGCTTGACAAAAATCTTTAAACTAATCTATGGCTATCTATAGATAGCTTTAAACTGAGATATGGCATAATATTCTGGGGAAGCTCATCCTTTAGTGCCCAGACATTTATATTGCAATATTAAATTATACGAATAATGAAAAAATACCATCCATGTGGTCCTTGCAAGTCTCTTTTCATTGAACTTGGAATCTTACCTTTGCCTTGCCTATTTATTTACGAATCTGTAGTATTTGACAAAACGGATTTACTTAACGGTGGGAACTGGATTTACTTAACATATTTTCATGTAATACTGATATTTATAGTTACAACACACGACGTAAAAATCATGTTCATGAAGTGTCAGTATCAACAGCTCACTTCAAGAAATCCACATACAATACATGTACGTTACTTTACAACGAATTGACAGATGAAATTAAACAATTAAAAATGGTACACAAATTTAAGTTAAAAGTAAATCTTTTCTGCTGCATAACTGTTTCTATACAATTAGAGACTATACTGATCGTCGAAAAGAAAAATAATGTTTACTTAAAAAAACAATGATATAGTATTGTAACGAATATTGCGTCACCGGCCGACACCACCACGAACTACCTGTATGCGCGGATTGCGTCATCTGCCGGCGCCAACACGAGCTGCCTGTGAGCGCGGGTTGCGTCATCTGCCAGCGGTCTCTGCACTAGAGTATTCCAGAACGTCCGGAAAGTTCTCGACGACACCCGCCGAGTATAAATACGCGGCGGCCAGCGACCGCGAGTCGGTCTTAAGTCCGCAGTGGAAGCTGAACTGTGAAGTGTGTGCATCGCGGTGAATAGCAGTGCAGTGATGTGACGTGAACCGTGGTCAGTGTATCGTACTGTGGTCAGTGACGTGAATTGTGGTCAGTGCATCGAACTGTGATCAGTGCAGTGAACTGTGACCAGTGCATCGAACTGTGATCAGTGCAGTGAACTGTGGCCAGTGCTTAGGACTGTGCGAGTGTGTAAGAGAAGAGTAGTGTAAATAAATAAATAAATCAAGAGAAGAGTAGTGTAAATAAATAAAGAGAAGTGTAGTGTAAATAAATAAAGAGAAGTGTAGTGTAAATAAATAATCAAGTGTTTTCAGTGATTGTGTTACGAAACAAAATAAACGTTTTTGTTAAAACAATACCGGAGTTTTAATTCACCAGTTAGAATCGTAACAGTATAATGAAGTATTTTACATGTATATTGTATACTTTTTTAAAAAGACAATATGCCTGTAACAAGAAATGTACTTCAGCTTCCGGGTCAATGACCCCCATCTCGATCGGGTTTTTGTCCAGTTTCCCTGATCCATTGAGGAAATGCTGAGATAGCCCCTTGATTTGCTTCTGGACGTAAATGTAGCTTCACTCTGTGCACGTTTTGTTGAGTTTTCCTTTTGCTTGTAGTGGTAGTAGAGCTTAGAGTGAGTTTCTATTTTATTAGCAATATAGAAAAATCAAATCTGCAGTTCATTTACCGTTACAAATAAGTTTTCTATAATTCGGAAACGAAAATATCTATTTTTGATATGTTAATCTCTCGCTTTTTTAAATATATAATAATAATAATAATAATAATAATAATAATAATAATAATAATAATAATAATTACCATTATTTTTTCATCTTTCAACTATTAATAGTTAAATTGTTGGGAAGGAATTCTGAAACTCAAGAAAGCGTGCGCAGATGATTTTCTACCCCATACGTCACATACATAGTTTTTTACTGTTTTTGACTAAATAAATATCTAAATATCTGCTTCGCTTCGCATGAGCATACCGCCTCCCACCGTGCGTGACCGAACCTGCGTCTGTCATCAGTTCTTACGAAATCAACAGCTCCAGTTACTGCTGCAATGTGCGTGGGGTACAGCTCGCCTTCAAGTCTATAATAATGGCAGATTCTGCCATTCTGCCTATTAGATTCAGTTATTTTGAAATTATCGGCCCCAGGGTCAAAGTCAGCTTTATTCACCACTCGTCTTTCTTTCTCACTCTTCTCCAAGTTATTTGGCGGAATTGGACGAGTTGAAGAATTAGTTATTTATGAAACGAGTGGTAAATGTAATTTTTAAGTAGTAGGAGTTTTAAATTTTATTTGGCAGGTGAAAATGTTGCAACACGTTGCCGAGAAGCCGAATGGCGCAATCCTACGAACAAAATAAAATCACTCTTACCACGTGTGTCATTAACTATGTTTCAGTCAATCTTTTTGACTTTCATTATATTTTAATTATTTTAACAAATGAAATCCATGTGGCATGAAGGTCAATAGTAGCTCATGCGATCAGAAAAAATGTATAATGTTTTCATTGTTACTTTCTCAGTATTATGTGAATATTGTCTCACTTTTAGCGTTAGTGCTAAAAATTGAACTCTCAGTACGCCTTGTTACCGTAAAAAAGAAACTTTTTGTACGGGGTTTACAAAAAAAATTACAGGTATAATAATAAACACGCATTTCATTTTTATGTAGTGCAAAATCTCTGAATGACAATTCCGCAAAATAATAAAGAACGTTTATCATCATTTTATTTTTTTATTTAGATACTTTGAATTATCCAATGAATTGTTGAGTCATATAATTACTAAAAATAAAATATATTGAGAAACATGGCTATCTATTTAAGTTGAACTAAAGTGAACGAAGAGTGGTGACCGGCGAATTACGGGAGCGATCAGGAGTCTCTGAACTAAGATAAACGACGAACAACGACCGGTGAACTAAGGGAACTACCAGAGACCCCCTGAATATCGAAAGCATCCACACTGAGGTCGTGACGTAGTGTCATGGCGCCCAGAATAGTCCTAGGCAACAGCGTGATTTGCACATGGTCAGTTGCTTGGGTAGCAACAGTGTGATGTAATTCGAAATCTGTGAAGATTCTAGCATGATCATTCCAATTGGTGAAGATTTTTAGTGTTAATTTTAAGTATTCGTGCCAGCATATCAGTGATGTTTCTTCTAATAAGCCACATAGATGTGCTGTACCAACCTGCCGTGCGCTGTCGTGCATATTACAAGGAGGGTCTAAAGTCCATGTAATGAATAATTTGAAGAAACGTTACAGTGTCTCCAGTTTGGATAATTGGTAAACAAAGTGATTTTTTGTAAGTTTGTGTTTCCTTTTTAAAACTAGTATGGAAACCTCATATAATGATTTCTCTTTCTGTAGTTGTAGATAATGCTTTGAATATTTGTTTATACAGAACAAATGCTCCTGTGACTAAATTAAGAAATCAAAATTTTCCAAGAATCATTAACAATGTTCATTTAATTTCAGATATGTTGGATATATGTTTGTTTAGAAGAATATTTTGCAAAAGACGACTGTGTGTCTAAAAATGTATCAGAAATTTAATACTCTTAGTAATAGAGCAGATAACTGAAAATGAAAGTTATTTTAAGTTTTTATTGGAAAAATTGTAACTAATTCATGTTCATAAAGACGGTAATATTTTAGCTCCACCTTAATTACGTTTTTCTCCCTTCTATTTTTAATTTCATCACTTGACTATAAATTTTATTTTAATTGGGAAATTAGATTGTCGGAGATTGAAATACCCAGGCATAGTGCCAGCGCATTGCGGCTGTACCAGCACATTGCCTTGTTCTAATATGGTTATAGATACGAGTACATTGCTTTTTCAGCATGAAAAGCATGCAAATGAATGCGCACTTTTTGATGGTATTTGTGCCAGTAGACATTATTCGGTACGCATAATTAAGTTGATGGCTCGGACAGCAGTGAATACTTTTTTTTATTGCAAGAAGATCAAAGACCAAATATTTTGTAAAATTGCTGAAAGTTGAAAAATCTGACTGGATAATTTATAATTTGATATTATTGTATATGTAATAATGTAGATGTATTAATAAACGTGATTGGACCTTTTGTACATACATTATGATTTATAACCTACTATCTTTATAAAGTTTTCACTATATTCCTTGTAATAATGTGAAATGCTTGGGGGTGTAAAGTATCTAAAGTGAAATGCTTGGGGGTATTTAGAACGAATTTCTAATGGATTCTTGAAATATAGTACTTAATTTCACTGATGTGAACATTAAATTCGAACATCTTTCTTGTAATATATTTCCAAAATAATAATCGCAAACGAAGTAAGGGTAACTGGGATCTGCCCAGCTGTCCAACGTTGGGACTATCTATGATGACATCACAAATCAGTGTGGATGCTTTCTATATCCAGGGGTTGTTGCCAGAGATGTCTGAACTATAGGTGAACGACGACCGGCGAACAACGAACGGTGGCCGACGAATTACGAACGATGACAGATGAATTATAGTTCACTAAATGGTCGTTCCGTATCGTACCGTTCCTTTTCATGAATAGTTCAATTGAACTAGTTCGTTCGCTATCGACACATCCCTAATACAAAATGACGTAGATTCACAAAAAATCAGCCTCCTAGGGTAATATGTTACAGAGATACAACGAGAAACGTGTTTTGCATGTTTTATTTTTTCTCAGCATCTATTGCGTGTATCAGACTAAAAAATTGCAGAGAACATAGTTCAAATGAACTATGCAATTGCAATTGAACATAGTTCAATTTGAAGATATTTTTGTCAACAAAGTTTGACGCCAAATTCATATAGAAAAAAATAAAATTTTTGAAATAAATTTTCGACGTGATAACGTTGGAGTACTGTCTCGATCCCCCCCCCCAAAAAAAGGTCTTATAACATTCTCTAACGTACTTTTTTTCAGATTTTTAAACAATGTAGAGTAAAAGTGAAAAAGAATTAAAGCCATTTTTTTCATTTAAAAAAAATTGAAATTGAACCTATCGCACCTTTATAATCATATTTCACTCTATTCTTGCAAGAAATTTAAAGAAAAAATTTGGAGCAATTATTTAGAACATTTTGAAAATGTCCTTGGGGCTTCATGTAAAGTACCCCCAAAATTAATGAATATTTTTCAAAATCGCAGAGCTTCGACTCAGGTCAATTCTTCAGGGGTTTCTTCAATGTGAGGAAAATCCTACACGTGGTTTCGGCGCTAGTGTTGTTCACATACATCAGACTGAAGGATGTTTTGCCGTCATTTTTTTTCGGTATCAAGGACCCGCAAAACATAGATTCTCGCTATACCACGTGTTAGAGGATTTTTTCTAAATATAGCAATTGAATTTATCTACATTTTTGTTATCAGGGCTCGTCAATAAGAGTTTTCTGCCGAAAATTCGTCGTTTTTTTTTCGCGCAGCATTAGTACCTAACTTTCTCTCTACTGAGTAAGCGGTAGCGAGAATGTAAAAATCTGAAAAAAATCACAATCTGTGTTTTGAGAGGAACTTTTGAGATATTTTCAAGACTATTCCAGAGTTCTCGGAGAGTGAATTTTTTTTCAAAAAACATTTTGCGTTTGGATTTGGCGCTGAGAAAATATCAAACTAGTTGTGCTACATAATGGCACATAAGTATGTGCCATTCTCGTAGTAACGTTTCCTAGATTACTTGGTGTGGACTCGCTTGACGTCCTAGCCCCTTTCTCTTGACAGCTGCCATCTATCGCCACCAAAAGTACATTTTTTTTTACATTTTCTCAATTTTTCGGTTTCCTAAAAGTCGAACCAAAATATTACTTTAAGAATATTAAATAAGAGTAAAATCTCATCATAAATGACAATTTTCATTCAAACATTTAGAGTCGTTTTTAAAAAATGGCGTTTAAGCCTTACTGTAGATGCGAAATTTGAAGCTCTTTCAATAGACTATGAATCTTCGAATCTATTGAGTTTTGCAGAAAAACTTCACTTAAAGGCATTTAAAGCACTTTTAATTAAAAATGCAAAAATGTATACAAATCGTTGGAAATTTTCATCTTAACGGCGTGAGAGATATTTAAAAAAAATAATTCGATAATTTAAAAAAAATACACAAAAATGAACTTTACGTCATTTTACACAGTGCAATTAGCACTCTCCGTTGGAAAATTTGAAGAAAAAAATTGAAGTCATTTTTGAGAAAATGGCATTTGAGCGTTTCTCAAAATGCGGAAATTTGGGCTTTTCACAGAAATTGTAGATATTATTATTATCCCATGTACTTACAAATACCTCTTTTTCACAGGAACCTATTGACTTTTCTAAAAATTTCGTTGAAAGATATTTGAGGTACATTAACTCACTGGTGTTTACAATTACAATTACAACGCAATGATGTTTACAAATCGCTGGAAATGTGCATTTTAATGGTGAGGGATATTTAAAAAATACATTTGTTCAAGTTTTGAAAAAACAAATGAATTCCCCCAAACGAAATTTATGTTATTTTAAACAGTGTAATTAACATTGTTGGGAAAATGTGAAGAACAAATTTGGAACCATTTTTGAGAAAACGGTGTTTGTGCTCATTTTTTCAGGAGTTTTCGATAAACTTTATTTGACATAATTTAAAGTAGATGTACTCATAAATACAATAATTTGTTCACAAACAGTGAACGAATTGCCGCTAATGTAAATATTAAGGACGTGATACATGTCAAAAAATTGGTTTTGTAATTTTTGAAGAAACAAGAGGATAGAGCAATATGATGTTTATGTCATCTTATAGAGTGCATTTAACACTATCCCTACCGAAAATTTGAAGAAAAAATATCAAGCCTTTTTGAGTAAATCTTGTTTTAGTAAGATTATTAAAATTGCAAATATTGCACGCAATATTGGGCGAAAACAATTAAAATTATCAAAAAATGCACATGGCCTCAACGAAAGAACTAATTATGGACAACAAATTTCATTTGAAAGAAAAATCTCTATCTTCAATTTTGTAGTTTTAAGAAGACGCCGAAAAAATTCAAAATTTTTGCAATTTTCGAAAATTCAGAGTTATAGTGAAATTCAGAGCCCGAAAAAACCGGACCCACACGTCCTTTATTAGTGTATTTTTACAATAAATTTAAAGAAAACATTTGGAGACATATTTGAGAAAATTGAAAATGTGTCCGGGGGCTTCATGTAAAGTACCCCCAAAGTTTGAAGAAAGTTTCAAAATCGCAGCGCCTTCAGGCGAGCCAGCTCGACCGGGGAATATTCATTTTGGAAATTAATCCTACTATGGTTTAGGCGCTAGTGGTGTTCACAAACGGGCAGACGGACTTGAAAAAAACAACACTTTTTTATATCAGAAGATCCTAAAAGTGTATTTTCGTTGAATTCTCGAAAGCCATTTTCGGCAGCATTACGTAGCTTTCTCTATACTGCGTATATTACTCAGTATATACGTACGTAGATGAGAAAGTAAAAAATGTTTTTCTGATAGTATAAATTATTTTCTTATTTTTCATATTTTTTCAGTCAGATAAAATAGTGTTAAGTTGACGAAAGAAATAAAAAAAACACTTTTCTGGCTGTAGAGGGATGTGTGTGACGAGGTACGGGGGCCAAAAAAACCTTTTTATATTAATTTATAGTCTCAATTCAATGTCATTTGGCTTAGAGGAACATTTCACTATGGAGTGCGGGGGGGAGGCCCTTTGCCCCCCAATAAAAGATTCGAAATCCCTCCTCTGGTCTTCAGCCAGAAAATTCAACATGAGATATTTCTCCAAAAATTTTAGACACGATGTTCGTTTCCAAACCTTTGTTCCAAACCTATGAAATTCAATTTTTTTTCAAACATATTAGACTTTTTTACGTACGAATCGAAACCCTTCTCAGTAAACACGACGCGCTTTCAGATTGCCAACATGGATTCAGATAATAAAAATCTACGGAAACAGTCATATTTTCTTTTCGTAAAGATGTCGCCTCATCATTAGATCAAAATGAAGCACCTATTGGATTACTTTTGGATCTTTCAAAAGCATTTGATGTCAATGATCATGACATTTTACTTTCAAAATTACCTTTCCTATCTAACAGATGAATCTGATTAATAAATGCTCGGGCAACGCAGGACACTTCATTATTATATGATAAATAATTTTCTTTTTACAAATGTTGCAATGAATGAATTAGAGAAGTGCTCGCATGATTGTAATAAATATGGTCACAGGATCATGTCATTTTGGGGTGCAAGTAATTGGTTCAGTGAAGGCGGAAGGTCCCTCGTGCTAGGGCATCACCCCATCATATGCTCCCTAGCTGTAAATGCCATAGAAAGATCTTGCGGTAGTAACAGTTTCAATAATTTGAAAATGCCGCCACAGGGTACTAGAGGGGTGAAATCGGTAGTGGGGGCAAATGGGCGGAGTTAGGACCTGTGCGCGCTGTACTTGGACACCACTTTTTGCGGAACTAAAAATTTGACGGTCGCATCTCTGAATGGGACACCATTTCTGGGTACCCTCTCCATTGCCTGCAGTGAGCTGTCTATACCTCTTTAGTCGATGGTAGTGTTCAATCGGCATGGTCGGCATCAGTTTTTCGATCCATATACAAACTGTGTGAGTGATCTGTGTTCTGATCTTTGCTTATTGGCTGAGTTTTCTGTATCAGCTAAACTATTAATAGTACATTATGAAACGATGATAAAATGATGGGTATTAATACACGATATTACGATACGAGCGAGAGTTTTGGTTTACCAGTGCCCCTGCGAGAGAATAGTTGCGGCAAGAATTCCGAGGTCACCATTTTCGCTTTGATTCACTAGGCATTTCAAATTAAAGAATTGGCCGGTTTTAAAGGATAAACACACGGCATCAACATATAACGCACAATAACTTGAGTTCTGATCTTCACGTCAGTCAAATGTTCCCTCTGCCACTATCACTGCGCTAGTCAAATAGGATCAAAGTGAAATTACAATCCAATTTATTTTAAATAATATTCCACGTAAAAATTACTGATAATAAAATAAATTAAAATTGATAAACATAATATAACATTAATACTTGGTTTGTAAGCTTTTTTTTTTTTTTTTTTTTTTTACATTTGTTGCGTCAACTCCCGACGCAACGCGTCTCTTAACCCCTTCTTGGGTGTTGAGCGCTATTGGAGTAATCCTCCGTTACATTCTACATTAAATCTGGAGTAATCCTCCGTTACTATTGAAATTTCTGTTCGTCTCGTCGCGGTCAGTTGTTAAGAGGACCGCCAGGTAGCATCTCCGCGTACGCGCCTCTCACCACGCGTTCCTGCGTCACTACCCAGCGGCCAGAATTGGGAAGGAATAAGGAATGGGGTAGGGTTTAGGACACTTCACAGGGGTTGGACTAGCCCTTGTGAAGCAGCCAAACTCGTTTTGTTGGAACAAATTTCACATGAGATTCGACGGGAATCGAACCCGGATCTCCTTGGTGAAGGGCGAGCGACTTTGCTCTACGCCACGAGATGGCCCTTTGGCTTCTCTGTGATTTGTCTAGAACCTATATCATAATGATATCTGTATCGTAATGAGTATCGTTATGCAACGGGTTGGAGCCATCAAATGACAGAATTATACAATGGGAGTAGAAAATAGTACATTATGAAACGATGATGTAATGATGGGTATTAATATACGTTTACGATACTCGCTTGTATCGTAATATCGAGCATTGCATCGAGTTTCATACGGTACTTTTTCTACGACTTTTATAAGTTTATTTTTCTTTTCTTTTATAACATAAAAGAAGGTTTTAGCCTTCTTTAATATTCTTAAAATAATATTTCAGTTCCACTATTAAGATATCGAAAAGCTTAGAAAATGTCAAGAAAATGTACTTTTGGTGACGATAGATGGCAGCTGGCCAGAGAATGGAGCAAGATCTTAAAGTCAGTCCACACCAAGGAAATTAGAAAAATTTGCTACGAGAAAGTCTGTGCCATTCAGTAGCATCTCTAGTTTGTTTTGTTTTTTTTGGTAATACATTTCCAGAAAAGTAATCGCAAATTAAGGGTTTCTAGTATAATTGCGAACTGCGTAGCTGTCCGACGTCCGGACTACCTACGATGATGTCACAAATCATTGTGGAGGCAATACCTACTAATACTTATTAAAATAAGCATAAAGCTTTTCATATGGGTTCCATAGCAATGAAATTTATAGATTCCATAGGCCGTGCACCGTTGCATACAGCAAATGTATGGAATCTATAACTGTAGATACTATATTATAGTATAATAATAATAATAATAATAATAATAATAATAATAATAATAATAATAATAATAATAATAATAATAATAATCTTATAGTAACTATAAGAATTTCGAGATGCAACCAATAGACACAGTCGATAACTGAATACAGCTTATTCTGTCTTTCGTTTTGCAAGTTCTTAGTGTGTGCGGTGCTCCGATGAGGTGTGTTTAGTTGTGTTTCTCTGTACCTTTCAGTAGCAATTTTCTATTCAGTAGCAACATCATATTCATTCATTTCATTTCATTTTAGTTTATTTTTTATTTAATTATTCTACATGAAGTACAATTAATTCTTTATATTTGCCATTGGCTATTTGTATTTAAATAAATTCATTTACCTTCCATTCTCAATTTTAAATATTAATTTTTGTGGATTCAATTATTAATAATAAATAATAATTCATTATAAAATACTATTCAAATCTCTTTGAAATATGAAGTAATGAGTAACTTGCTATCTAAACAATTAAATAGTACATATTGATGCAAGTAGAGCCCGGATGTTCCGGCATTTAATTTGCCAAATTTAGGCAGGCAAAAAGGCACTAAAATATGACATGAGTTTAATAGTTTAAGTCTAATAACTTATATTATTCAAATTTTATTTGTATTACTGATATTAATACTAGCACTTGTAAGGAAACTTTTTCTTTATTGGTACATCGTTAACTTTTGTAATCTTCATTGATTATCTATTGGAAATAAATATTTTCACAACAGAAAATTATTCTTTACGACAAACCAAATTTCACTGCCAATTGCCACTGATGATTCTACAAAGAGTTAAGTGTGGGCTGAACTATTCTCTTATTAATCTTTGAATTATTGTATAGTTGAGAAGCTATTCTTTTCATTTATTGCACTAATTTATTTAACAGTACATGATACATGCTGGTCGTATTGTATCATGAGCAAAAGTACCTATCTTTAAAAGGGGTTGGATGCCACACGTAAGCATGGGATTCCTTATGGTTGAACAAAGTTTTTTGACATCAGGAAATAAAGTTTTCGAGTTAATTGATATTTATGCTAAGAGAAGAAGAATTCAAAAAAGAAGAGAAAATACTATAACAGATATTGACATTATCATTCGTGTCATGGTCTCCGAGCTGTGAGGGCGTATTTCTTAAGGCTAAATGTAACGAAAACTACTTGTAAGAAAATTCAATAGAACAAATGGTCCGATTTTCGATCTGTAAACGGCATTGGACGCCTTTTTAAAATAGGATTTACGCTACGAAGCCATTTTTTCAAAACGAACTTTTTCACGAAGTTTTTTTTTGTTTTCAATATGTGACATTCACTAGCAGAATCAAACAAAAACAAATTATCCGTGTTATCTTCTTTTTCATTTGTATTTACAGAATTTTAATTTTTTTAAATATATCTATTTTATGTATTTAAATATATCTCCAAATTACTTGCCCAAAAAATTCACAAATACAGTTTTTCAAATACAAAAAATACATATTTGAAATATAATTATTTAAATATTGTCCAACCTTGTCTATAAACAATGCGCGATGAGCAAACTACTCATCACAGTTCCCAGTTTGAGCGTAGCATATTATACGTATACATAAAAAACGAGTATGATCGTACAGATACTCGTACAAAATGAAAGATCAAATTTCATTAGAAAACATTTAGTACACTTACACCGTATAAGTACCCTTACAATTCATTTTAAATAAAATTAGCGATGATACAACAGCACTTACTTTCTGGCATTATTTCTAAATTTGCAATTTTCGAAAATGTATAGAGTTTAACGAAAATGGAAATTATTTTAAACGTCCCTTCTATTCGTAGAAAAAATTGGAGCGGTGTTTGAGGAAATGTTTTCCTTTTTTATAAATTGCATCAATTCCATGCCCAAATTACGTTAAAACTACGCGTTTTTCAATAAACTGTAAATGACCTTTGCAATCTTCGAAAATACGTCGAGTTCGGCGAAAATGGGACTAGCACCATATTTTTATCGCCTTTAAACAAAACAATTGGAGCAGTTTTGGGGGACAAAATGTCAAATTTTTTTGCTTGTCTATATTTCGCACCTAATTGCACGAAAACTACTCATATTTTCGAAAAATTGAACAGGATCTTATTTCAAAATCTGTCAGAACAGATTTAAGTAAGGAAAAAAACTCTATCTTCAATATTATAGTTGTATGAAGACGCCCGACAAAATTGCACATTAGCAATTTTCTAAAATTAAGGGATGTCAACAGACCTTGCACCATTCTCTTGCGTTCTTTACGCTATCCAAGGAGAAAATTTAATCAAATAATTTGGCGCCATTTTGAGATTTTGAAAATGGTTTTGAGGCTTCATGTAAAGTACCCCCCAAAATCAAAATATCTGTTTGAAACTCCCAAAGGCTCAAGTTCGGTCAGGTAGATAGGGGAATATCAAAAATGTTGGAGAAAATCGGCTGAACGGTTTAGGCGTTGGCCTTGACCACAAACGGACAGACTTTTGCTGTCAATCGACTTTTCCGAATCAAGAATCCACAAACCATGAATTCTTGCCACACCACGATATTGAGGAAGTAATTTACTATATAGCAATAGGTAACTAGGTGGTACTATTTGGTGGCGACAAATTGAACTAGTGTCGGTACATTTAGCCTTAAGCGCTCCGAGGATCACCGCAGGTAGTTTGAGTGAGCGGCGCAGCAGGTAGTTTTATTCAGCCGTAGGACAGTTTGGGAATAGCGCCCCACACGCCAGTGACTGCGATAAAAAAAAAAAAAAGGGCAAGCTGAACTCTGATTCTGAGACAATACAGCATGACATTAATTTCAATCATCAAGGTAATTTAAATGATGTAATTCATGCTAGTATTTGTCACTCTGTGTCAGATATTCAACTTCCTCTCTCACAACATATAATCCCTATTACTATCTCTTCATGCCCCTATTTCCTCAGAAGGCGATCTGCTAGGCTTTCTGAGAAAGCTGTTCCCAGCCTTCCCCCTCTTCCCCACCCCTCCCATCTATCCTTGCCCCTCCTAGTATTCAGCAAACCCAGGAACATTCTTGTCAGTGCTCTGTCCGTAGTAAGAACGTTCACAGTCGACATTAGTAACGCTCATTTGTATATCGTGTGTAATTCTCTTTTTTTTTACAACTACATGTGAGTATGGTTTTTCTTTATCTGGGCACTTGCCTTCCTTCTCTTAATTAAGAATTTATTAATATAGCTTAGAAGTAAGACGCCTAAAAAGTTTTTTTTTAAATTTCTAAACTATAACAATTTGGTTTTGCTTTAACAGTCATAATTGTTGTTTTGAATTTTATATCTATTTTATTTCAACATGTTCTCAAGAACAATTGACAATTTATACTGTTTTTGAATTCGAAATTCATCGAGATTTTAGGGTTATATCGAGATTTTTAATTGTGATTGTTAATTTATAGGAAATATGTTTTTAACATCATACCACCTATCAAGCTCAATTTTATCACGATATTTCAACAAATTCTTTGTATAGTATGTATTCATCTCAACATTTTAAATTTATTGTGTATTCCTTATATTGTCAAACCCACTTGTTTTATCTTAATGTAAGTTTTAATTTTTATTTATATTCATTTTTTAATATTTATTTTATTTATATTAATTCTTTAATTTATTTTAGTTGTCATGATGTTTTAAGGCCTGATGATGGAGGCACAACATGACCTCTCAAACGTTACCACGCTGTTTCTTGTTTCAAGATACCATTGTAATGTAAAAATCATTTTGTTTTAATAAATGGATTTGTGACTGTCTATAAAAAGTAATTATTGGAACTTTTATTAAGAAGAAACGTATACTTATTGCCGATGTTTACTGGCCCCCGAAAACGGGCGATTTATCTGAGTTACGGCCGCTTCGACCACCCTCGGTTAAATCTTCTGTCAAATGTTACCGGTGGTTAAGCAAGGAATCTGCTTCGACCACCTCTGATTTTCCTTAACCAACGGTCAGCGAAACGCTTGACCATGACCGGAGCTTCGTGTGACTGTTAACTTTTTAACCGTTGGTTGCGACTATTGCATTCGCGATGGATATAGAAGAATTAATGGAATTGGAAGAAGTAGAACATTTGTTCCCATACATTTCTGAAAGGAGAGTAAGAGAAAGAATTGACCACTTTTTAATTTTAAGCGATGAACAATTTCAGAGACGATTCCGTGTCTCCAAAGAAGCCGTAATGGTCATACTTGCGAAGATAGAAACATTAATAACGCCAAGAAGTATTCGGTTAGTACAGCACAATCTACATTTTTGAAAATATGTTACAAAGATATGTAATAATAATACAAAGAAATGTAAATGAGATACCAATTCTTACCTGTCGGCTTGAATAAACGTACTTTGTATTGTTATTTCATAACCCTACTTTTTATCGTGCATGAAAATAAGAAATAAAATGTCATGATAAATAAACATGTACATATTGTACATATTTTGACGTTTCATAATACATATTTTTCCGGTCTCTAACCATTACTAAAGGCGAGAAAGTACGTGCTGTTTTAGCACCACTAGTTTTACATGTTTATTTGTATTTCACTGTAATAAGTGAAATTCAAAAATATATACTCTACTTTCCTTTTCGCCAATTTAGAATCGCAAAGACGTATTGAAGATCACCGAACGACATTTGATGTTCGTTACGAGCGTTACGTTGTTTTCATTACCGTCTAACTCAAGAACCATGATTCACACAAAAATGTGGTTGGTCTCATCAAAATTTGGACTTCCCTTGTCATTTCATCCGCTGGATGTTTGTGCTTTTCTTCAATAATAAAAACGTTTCTCGCATGGTGAAAATTTAAGGACGTCAAAATGTAAAAGTAAACACACGGCAATAATTTATAATTAATTTCTTCGTAATTAAACCATGAAACTCAATTACAAAATCCATCACATTCATAGAAGTTCTGGAAATAACTAGTAGAAAACTCATTTGTCTATGATCAACAGAATTAAAGCTATCGTTGAGTAAAAATGTTGAATATTTGCGTCAGAAACAGGATGACCGAATCGAAGAACTCCCGAGCTTCTTCATTAATTGGCAACATAGCTTGCGATTGAAAGAGAGAGTCTTATGTAAAATTGTATTGGATACAAAGAGAGAGCAATACTCCATAAGGCTCTGTACTGCAATCAAATACTTGATTACACTCTATAGTACAAGCAGTGGCGTGCGATGACAATTTTAGTTGGGGAAGCACTTTTAAAGTCCAAAGTATAAAAAACGTTAAACAGTTAAAATAATATGAATTGTCACAAAATGTGAATATTAACCCGGGAAAGATCGCATCCGCAGATCACTTTCACTAGTTGGCGGAGCCTGGAATTTAAATCGGTAGGTCAAAGATCGTAAGTATACAACGATATGTATTTTCCACGATCGTCTTCATTTTGGTAATTTATTTATTTTATTTAGTCAAAAGCAGTCAAAAACTGTATGTGACGTATGGGGGAGAAAATCATGGTGGTCACTTTCCACCATGATAATTTCCCTTTACATGAGTGTAAAGTTGTACGTAGTACTAATTTTTACTGAAATTTGACATTTAAAACGATGCATTGCTAAGTAAACACCTCCTGTTGGGAATTAAATTTTTGGTTTTCAGGTGTTGTTGTTCGGAATGCAAAAAGAGAACACCAACTATGATTTTGGTAATACTTCATTAACATCAATTAGCATACAGAGGAACAACTTTAGTTACAAGCTTCTACAGCGCAGCACAGCATGAACATACGATCGACACACAACGGACTCTAACGGACACTGACTCTCCCGCTCCCGCGCACAGAGGAAGTGAAAAAACAAAGAAGAGTGCGCACCCAGTGCTGCCAATCAACGCACCCAAAACCAACGAACTTAAATTGTTATTTTCAACCCTCCCCTACAATTTAAGATCACAGATCTGTTATTATCAAAAAATAAAGCAGAATGACTATTAAACAGATACATTTTTTAAAACAAATAATAATTAATCTTTAATACATTCCAAGGAGAGATCTCAAGTAACAAAACTGAACTCGTGGAATCGGTTTCGTACAAATATCAGCCGCTTGCTCTTGGCTGCAAACATGCATCACACCTAAGCAACCATTTACAACTTGATCTCGCAAGTAATGATAGCGAACATCAATGTGCTTGGTTTTCTTATGAAACTCTGGGTTTTTAGATAGTTTCATGGCACTCGCACTATCGATAAGCAACGTTGGCACTGATTTTAAAAAGGCAATGTCTTTAAACAGTCTTCTCAGCCAAACTGCTTCTTTTGCTGCTTCGCACGCAGCCACATATTCAGCCTCTGTTGTCGAGAGACTGACATACTATTGCCTATTACTCGACCATGTAATAGCTCCGCCACAGAACACACTGACAATTCCGCTCACTGATTTACGTGTTTGCGGATTACTCGCATAATCAGCATCACTATACACGTGCAGAACTTGCGGCTTCTCTGCTGCTGAACTCGCAGGATAGCGAATTCCCATTGCCGATGTCCCTCTGATGTACCGCATGATCCTCTTGACCAAGGCCCAGTGCCTCACATCCGGCTTCTTCAGGAACTGCGATGCGTAGCTCACCGCAAAAGCGATGTCCGGTCTTGTGGTCACTGCCAGATACATCAGGCAACCAATCGCTTCGCGATAAGACGCAGATGTTGGTTCTTATCTCCGGAATCTTGAAGATACTGATCAATAGGCTTTGACACAGGGTTTGTCTCACTCATGTTGAAGCGTTGGAGTACCGACTCAGCGTATCCCTCTTGATGAATCACGATTGACCCGTCGTCTTCTTGAAAAATCTGCATGTTCAGAAAGAAACCAAACTTCTCAATAGTGATTTTAAAACGTGACTGCAACTGCTTCAAGAACTCCTCTGGGTCACTTTGTCTTGTCGCTGCCACCAACCCATCGTCAACATACAAAACTACCAAAAGTTAATGCCCGTTGACATTCCTCACGAATAAGCAGGGATCAGCAGTACTCTCAGATAAACCAAGAGCTGTCACAACTTCCTTGAAACGTTGATTCCAGCACCGAGGCGATTGTTTGAGACCGTACAAGCTCCGTTTTAGCTTGCACACTCGAACAGTGCCATCTGAGAATCCCTCGGGTTGAGTCATGTAGATGTCCTCAGACAGATGACCGTTCAGGAATGCTGTCTTCACATCAAACTGGGCGAGGTGTAACTTCTCTCTAGCTGCGACACTTAACACTGACCGAAGCGTATCAAAACACACCACTGGGCTAAAAGTTTCTTCGAAATCCACTCCAGGCTTCTGGTTGAAACCGAGCACAACCAACCTAGCTTTGTATCTGCTAACTTCGCCTCCAGGATTTCTCTTTTTCTTGAACACCCACCGATTCGTGATGGCTACGATTAGGAGGTAGTTTTACCAGTGTGTAAGTAGAGTTCTTCAGCAATGATTGAATCTCTTCCTTCATTGCGCCGTTCCAGAACTCCTTGTCGCCAGATGCCATAGCCTCCTTGTAACTTCTCAGCTCAAACTCAGCTACATTCATCTAAACCGTGCCGGTTTACGTAAAGTTGACCTGTCTCGCAGATTCCGACGCTCCGCAGCAACAGGCTCAGGGTTAACAAACTGCTCGTCTGCCGACTGAACATCATCTGCTTCTGGCTCAGACTCTACTTGCTCCAGGACACTAGCTCTCCCATCTTCTTCGAGATCAGGCTCATCTTCGACTCGCGTTGATAAAGCAGCAATAGCTCTCATTGTTTCTGGTTCAAAAGCAACACTTTTAGTTCGTTCTATCTTTCTTGTACCTCGAATCCAGACTCTGTACCCGTAAATGTCATGAGAATAACCAACAAAGACTCATGGCTTTCCCTTTGCATTCCACTTGCGACGCATCTGCACAAAGCAATTGGTTCCAGACACGTGCAAGTTCTGCAAATTCACGTATTTCCCAGTAAAAATCTCGTAAGGTGACTTTCCATCTTCTCTAGCAGGGCCTGATCGATTGAGAAGATAGACAGCAGTGTTCACTGCTTCAGCCCACAATGACTTTGGCAACTTCTTAGCCAACAGCATTGTACGTGCAGCCTCCACGACTGTACGATTGGTGCGCTCCGCGCATCCGTTCTGCTCAGGCGAATAAGGATTTGTGATTACCAGTTGAACTCCATTTACCTTGAGAAGACTCTCGACTGTACCATTTTTGAACTTCAGCCCGCCATCACAATGGAAAACCTTCAGTGGATGTCCGCATTGAGTCTCCACAAACTTCAGCAACTCTTCAACAGCACCAGCGACCTCCGACTTCTCCTTCAAAAACTTAACAATGCGAAACTTTGAGTAATCACAGGTAAAACAAACGAAGTACTTGGAGCCTCCAAGTGATTCCTCCTCAATTGGTCCACACAGATCAGCATTCATAACCTCACCAGCACTTGTCGCTCGTTGCGTTCTTGACTTGAAAGAAGCTCTTTGCTGCTTTCCATCGACACAAGCTCCACAAAAGAAGTCATCTTCCTTGTCACTTATGCCGCGCTCTCGCAGAAATCTTTCCACGTGGCGTTTGTTTTGATGGCCCAATCGCTCATGCCACAATTGGAGAGACTCGGTCGATGACTTAACTATTAAAATTACTCAAGGCACGAATATGTAATTTGTATAACATTCCTTACCTTTCACCACACAATCGCACAGCTCCATCCTTGGCAAAAAACTCGCACCTTTTGTCATCAGCTCACATGGACAACCCTTTGTCCATAATAACAGCTAGTGACATCAAATTGCGACGACCATCAGGAACATGCAGCACGTTGTCCATGTGGGCTGTCAACCACTCACCATTGATCAAAACTTCACAGTCAATCCTCCCATTACCGACAGCACTCATAGTTGTCTTGTCCTTTCCAATAAGAACTGTCAAAGGATTCACAAAAGGTGCATAGCTCACAGACCATTCTTGACGAAGACAGCAATGATTTGTAGCCCCTGAGTCTATTAACCAAATGTCATTCTCGCCTTCAGCGCCTTGCACCTCCGTCACAAATGACAACGCACTGCTACTACCACCACCATCACCACGCGAGGTCCTGTCTTTGTCTTATTTTTTAAATGCTTCCGTATATCTCCCCCTTTCCGTAGCACTTGCGCTCTCAAAGATGGGCTGGGGTTTCTTCAACTCCCCTGTGCACACTTCATATGCTCCTTCAACTGCGCGCAATAAATTTCTCGACGTGAATTTCCACGTAGCCCAATTGTCCTTCCCGGTCAACTTCTCTATTCCGTAAAGAACCTCTATGGCCATCACCGGCAAAATTCCCAGTCCACTCGACAAATTTTTACCCACGCCGAAACGCTGTTTCACAAGAACAAAGCGACGCGACAAGTATGGCCGACCACGTGTTGAAAAAGTTCACTCGATCGAAAAACGAAAAAATAGTTCTCTTTTACACAGAACCACGCTCTGCTACCATGTTGTTGTTCGGAATGCAAAAAGAGAACACCAACTATGATTTTGGTAATATTTCATTAACATCAATTAACAAGGGACAACTTTAGTTACAAGCTTCTACAGCGCAGCGCAGCATGAACAAACGATCGACACGCAACGGACTCTAACGGACACTGACTCTCCCGCTCCCGCGCACAGAGGAAGTGAAAAAACAAAGAAGAGTGCGCACCCAGTGCTGCCAATCAACGCGCCCAAAACCAACGAACTTAAATTATTTTTAACATCAGGCATAAATGAAAGCTTTGCTATTATGCCTGTTATTCTCCTATGTAATTGGATTTCTAATTTTAGACATCTTGTAACATTTGACAAATTATTTTAAGGATCTTTTTTCGCATTGGGCCTCTTATGCCACAAACCACAGAAAACTGGGAATTTACTTGGGTTTTCATAACGTGACAGCTGAGGGCATCTTTCTCGATCATGCCGCTAGAGTCGCTTGATCTGCAGCACTGCTTGATACGGTCGCGATGTGACATCTTGCGGCAGGACAGAGAAAGACGGAAAAAGTGCCATATTCCATGTTGGAATACCCTCAGCTAACACGTTACGAAAACCCACGTATAATAGCCTGAAAATGACAATAGAGTGAAAAACATACTTGAAATTTGCAGATATTCCGGATTACGGAAAAAAATGTGTCAATTTCTCTCATTTTCCAGATAATTAAGGTTATCAAATGCTGAAAATGAAAAAATCTCATTTTTTTCTTGGTAAAATGCATTTAGGATTATAAGGTGAGCTCTAGACCATGCGTAATAATAATAATAATATGTATATTGGCAAAGTGAAAAGCTGATTTCACGTTTTTGTTTTCTATGCATTTATCTACAAATCATAGTGGAAGTAAGGAAGTTACTTCCACCATGCTACAAATATTAACAAAGGTTAATGCTGATTGGTTAGCATTACTGGCCATATTATGAAGTGATTGGCTGAAGGAAAATTACGTTATCACTTACAACAAAACTCGATTCTCTCGTCTCCACTTCTCGTGCTCCTCAGAGGTGAAGCGACTACCTAGGGAAATCGTTCGAGTTGTACAGTGAAGAAGAAAATTGACGAAGGTATCACTCAATAATTTTGAAGTGACAGTGCAATCGAAAAAAATCCTCTTCTGATTCTGCCATGAACGCAAACCAGAAAAGCTATGTCCAAGTACGCGAACGCCCTGCCGGCGAGACGGCAGTTCAAGTTCCATCGCAACAGACACGTTCAACGGAAACTACCAGTGGAACAGAAAACCAGGCCTCTCTCGTCCGGAGACTCGATATCAATGTACATTCAAACTTCATGCGAGACTTCGACCCTCAGAGCAGTCAACGGGTAGCGCGTAAGCGGGAAAGAAAACAGAAGAAACATGGACCCAGCCAGCAGAGGCTGTACGATCACAAAGGTAGGCTGCTTGGCACTGGGGAAGACCTATGCGACTGCCTAATCGATGACTGCCCAGGCTGCCACTTTCCTTGTCCTAAGTGTCGTTCGTGCAAATGCGGCCACGAATGCCGCAAGAACCGAAAATGGAGGTATGACGAGATCGAAATAGAGGGCACGGGTGTTGTCGTTAAGAGGAAGTCGTAAGCGAGCAACAGGCAATGGCTAACGAACGGTCCAGGACACGGCCATGAAGACCAGGAGAATGATTATTTTATTAAAATGGCTAATTTACTTCGGGAAATGGTTCTATTTGAAGATCGAAGCGTTGAATACAGAGTGAACACGCCCAACGATCGTGAGCCATGATCCAGTTTTCTGGTTCACAGGATTATTATTATTATTATTATTGAATGTTAAAATATGAAATTAATACAATAAAGAAATTTGTTAAAAATACTTGCTTTGTAACTAAAACCAAAAGCCTTTCAATAATTTCATTCAGTGCCAAATTCGATTTAAAGTAATTTCTCCTTCACATCAATATGTAGTATACAATCGTAAAATTTGTTTATTGAATTAGGTTGACATGTTCTTGTTTTTTTTTTTTAATTTATTTATTTGGTCAATCAAAAGATTATAATTATATATTGTAAAACCTGTATGTTCTTTTATTATAAAATTATAATGGGAAAGTGTAAAAGTATTTTACAATATAAAAGTGGTACTGTTCATTGGAAAATCATACATATGTCAAAAATGATCAAAATATTTTCACTTTCAGTTATGAACATTATTTTTGTGTCTTTATTGCATTTAAAAATTGAAGTTGCCATGAAGTATTCTACAGGCATTTTCTACATTGAGCAACCAGCATGTATTCAAACTTTTTACCTGTGTACCTTACCTTATAATAGTAAGTTCCAACTTGTAGTATTTGTATTAGTTACTATTAAGTTCTTGTAAAACCTGTACCACTTAAATTGTTAAATGGTAACCCAATAAAAATTTTGTTCGATTGCAGCATCATTGACAATATGGAGAGTGAAATTGTTATCAGATTTTCTACCTCTTCCTTTAGGAAACTACATTTCAGAGTTCACAGGAAACCACCCAAGTCATGAAATAAATGTGAAACATTTTTCAAAATTTTCAGAAAGATCCTTTCACATAATAAGATTTTGAAGCAAAGTACCTTCTCATGGACCTAGGGTCAAGAGTGCCAAATTCTGGAGATGAGATATCATGTGATTAAACCACTTTCTCTATACTAATAACTGTCTTACCTTGTATTTGTAAATGCATCCAGTTTGGAGTATTGGACCCCAAAAGGCACATTATCAAAAATTGAAAGTGAAGAATGGAATTCCTGTTATGAGGGTGGATTGGTCTTGTATGAACACACATTCAATGGCATAGGATCATAACTGTCTGTGGGTCACTAGTTTCAAATTATTTTAATGACATTTGAGCCCTTCACCAAATTACTCATCCAGTTTATCATAAAAGAAATAATCAATTTTAAATATTCAGAGTGCAGGTTTACTCCTACTAAAATAATTTTTTTCCCCCCCTCCAAACTGATATTTGAATGATCATCAATTTTGTGAATAAGGTTCCAATATAAACAATGTATAAGTATATGCTCTTTAAAATTTATTGAATATACTCCAACAAACAAATCACATGCAAAAGGAATGACGTTTCAGTTCCCCTTTTTTTTCCCCCCCTGGCAATTTACATATGTATACAATTTACACTGTGTATGTGCGCCTCAACAAATTAATATAATTCCATAAATATCAAACTATCATACACCTGGACAAACATGAAATTCCATTTTACATCTATGGATTAAAAATCCATTATATATGTGTGTATACACACACACACACACATGTAGATCCAAGCAAAATTGCCAGAAACCATGAAAGTTTTAATACTGTTGGGATGACAAATTCCTGACACACTAAACTGTCTCACTTTCTGAGCCCATAAATGCAATTATATTGATCTTCCTCTTAGAACAGACTTTTTTGAAAATAATTACTTTCATAACATCTATACAAGTTACTATCATTTTCTACTTATATACCACGTGTACTTTGAAACTGAAGCATACAAACATTGATATTCAGATCTATATACTTTCTCTTTTTAACAGACTATTCTCCCATGTACCAAAACACAAGAGCAACTTTATACCATGAAACCAACAACTGGTTTCCGAAAAGCTACAATTATTTATTTTACTAGATATAATTACATTTAAGTACACAGTACATGACGGTACCATATTTCATAACTGCAAATACACCACAAGAATATTTAACAATCAAATACTAACATAAGGAAAATTAAAATTATTAAAAAATCTATTTTTGGCATTTTCCACATCACTTACAATTGGTAAAATGAACGCACAAGCATAGTTTCATCTCTAACTGTAAGTTAACACAGCTCAGCAATGCCTTTAGCCAGTTAAATTAATGTACATTCATACCTTCATCAGAAGATAATATCAGTGGAAATCACACATAAAAATAATAATAATAATAATAAACTACCTACATAGTTTCGCTGACTTGAGAGGAACTATTCATAATTCATACAACAGAATCTACACTTATTTTTACAATTCTTAAGTCATTACAACAGAAATAGATTTCTGACTACATATTAAAGCCTGTAGCCCTTTTCCAAAAATACATAACTAAGTCTATATACTAATAACATTATTCGTCATGTTGTGCAGCACTTTCCAGAATTACCTCAAATGAAAATGGCTGAAACGTATAACCAAGACCACTGTAGAACTTGCTCTGGAACTCCACCCTAATTGGAAAAAAAAAGAAGAAAAAAAAAATCAGAGATAACAAGATCTTTATTTTTTTTACTAACACAAGTTGGTAGTTATGCCTAACTATAATTATATTGCGATTAAAATGTCACAAATTTACCATGTGTCCAATCTCTTTTACTATGCTACAACACTCACTGAAATATTCAAATTTAAGCTGGTTATCATTCATTTAAAGCTCCAACTTTTTTTAATTTCTTATACCTTGACTAATAAGCAAGAAAAATGAAAAGCAAATGAATTGTAAATAAATAGAATAGCCACAACAAACACCTCCCAAAATAAATGACAGATCCTAAAGAGTAGAACACAATTTTTCACTTTTTTCTTAACATTTCATCTGTTTTTACTGCATTGTGTATATACTGACTGGTTTTCTTTAGAACACAAGATCTATCTCCATATTCCATATACAACAGAGTTCCCCTTAAATACAGGAAAGTAGCAATAGCAAAACACTATGTAAGATTCACATTAAGTATTATTCAAAAGTAATGTGAGAATTTTCCATAATAAAACTAGTTTTGTTTTGTGTTGGAAAATACCACTGTCACAATAAACAGGCTTGTAACTCTTGACTTTAACTTATTAGATTCATATAAATAATTTCTTGATATTTCAGTTAGCTGATATAATTTGTTTAGTAAAAATTGGAATTTGACAACTAGTAGTTCTTTTGTTTAATGTAAAGTTAATAATAATTTAACTTATTATACCTAAAATTTCTTTGAACTGGAAATAGTAAATTTAAATACAGTGAATTGAGGAAAAAATTAATGGAGGAAGGGAACTGGTGTCACCCACACATTTGAGAACAGGAGGAAAAATTATTGCAGGTAAGAAATACATATTTATCTTACAAGTCAATTAAAGATGACAGTATGTCCAAATTAGTAGATTTTTCAAGAGTGTGGCAATTTGAGTGTATACAAATGAGTAGGGAACAGACTTTATTGTAATAAAAAAAGCAAAATATATACATATATATGTACTTATTTTTTCAAAAATATGTAAGAAGAAATAAGAAATATGTGAAATAAATATTCGTTATAATGTTTACAATTCCATTTTTCAAGCGTTTTCCGAGCAGAGTACGTTGTCGATCAGATCTTTACATGGATGAGGCTGAATGAAAGTTTTAAATCTACAGAAGCAATTATTCGCTAGTTTCATCCAAAACATATAATACTTTCGTATTATATACAATGTTGTTTACAAGGAGTCGGAGCTCAAGTGTGGCCTGTCATAGGAGGGGGGGGGAGGGAGCATATTTCCACCCCAACTCCAGAAAAGGGATAAGACTGATTGATTTTTTTTATCAAGTTACGCATGGGGTCTATGAAACACGAGTAAGCACGTGGTTGAAGTTCCTTCTGCTTCACATACGACACCCGCTCATCGTTGATCCCGACTATGCTGTTTCCAAGAAGCAGATAAGGTGGGGAGAGATAAGTTTGACAATTAATAGTGATTGCCCGGCATTAATACAAGCATATTGCGTATGTATGCGTTAATCAATATTTGGTATTTTACAGCTATAAAGAAAAACCACTAGTATGCACCTCAACTAAAAAGTAATATCCAAACATCTTCAGTGGCGGCAGCATTGTCGGGGTAGTCTCCGGGTCGGCAGCTGGCTAGTGACTGCCGCCACTGAAGATGTCCACCGCAGATGTGGACGAAACGTTTGGCTCTTCAATGCCAACTGGACCACGGCCTATCAGCCCGGAAGCTTTCACTCACATTGAAAACAATTTGAACTTTTGCAATTTTAAAAAAATTGGGGATTTCAACAAAACCGAGACCTGCACCATCTCTTAAATGTCCTTTAATAACCAAGGACAAATTTAACAAAAAAATTTGATGACCTTTTTGAGAAAATTTTGAAAATATTGAGGCTGTTTGTACAGTACCCCCCGAAATAAAAGTCTCCATTTCTAACTGAAAAAGGCCTCAGGTTCATTTAAATTGATTGAGGAATATAAATTTTCGAGAAAATTGGCTGAATGGTTTAGACACTAGTACTGATTTTTTGGTATCAAGGACCCACAAAACATTCTCACAACAAAACTCATTAGAGGAAGTAATTTATTATATTTAGGAACAAAATTTAACCACATTTTCTTTACCAAGGCCCAGCAATAAGAGCATTTTTGTTGAAAATTTGCAGTTTTCTTGTACAATTACAATATTTTATCTTCTTAGGAAGTAAGGGTGAGAAAATAAAAAGGGGGAATTGGATTCAAAGTTTCAAAAGTTGACTGTTCTGACAAGAAATAGTTTCGCTGCCATACTGCCTCTATTTTAATTGGATGACCTAACATCTTTTCTCCTCTTTGGTGAGAAGTCTATGATGTGATGAGGTATTTCTTTCTTCTGACACTCGGTAAACGTTGCAGCCATATCTCGCCATTTTCAGAAATAAACCTGTCAACTTGCTGAACTGATGAGTGTCCCATTTGCTCATGGGGTACTAAATCCATCCTGATTGTAGGAACCTCATCTCTGATACTTCAAAACTCTCTCTTCCTCCTTTGATATAATCCTATTGTTGCTATCTTATAAACCACCCATTATTGCCCTAGTTTTATAAAATTTCATCGTAGTTTCAATATTATGCAGGTCAGGATTAAATATTCCATCCTTACAATCTATTCTAACACTGTTCTACTATTGCACCAAATCAACAAGACTTTATTACCTTATGACTTTACTTACCCCACCTTATGACTTATAATAGATAATACTTTATGACACTTTGTATCATATTTTGTTAGCATCTAACATTTTATTAACAAACAAACAAAAAAAAAACTCACCAATGTAAACGCAGTGTATGGAGAAAAGCAGATAAACCTTCCATAAGTACAAGGATGCCAATGGTTAATACCGCCCAAAAGGCAAAAATAATCCATACAGCGATACCCCCTGCCCAGCCTTGCATTTTCATTGCATTTCCTAATACCATTGTCCACAGCACTTCTGAAAGTTCTGAAATCAAATATGCAAAATGTATAGTCAATTCAAGGATGAAAAATTGCCCACCATTACAAATCAGAGTGGAAAAGTTGACAAACACAAGTCCTTTTTCCATTACAGACATATTACAACTGTCAAAACAAATTACCAATTGCACACTTACGTGCATGTGCCAATGAGAGAGCCCAAAGTCTAAGGTATGAGGCAGTATGAGATACAGAACCCAAAACATATTCAATGGTATGAATGCCTTGGTGAATCATAATTTCTCCAATATTATGGTCTTCTTCCTCTTTGTGTGGTAAAGCAGCTGTCTGAGATTCCAAGTCTGTATTCTCTGATTCTGTACCTGGTGCATGATGATTACTAGAATTTGTCAACTGCAATTGAAAGAGCATATGAATAATAATACTTCATAATAAAAGAATGAAATTATTAATATTGCTGACACTTCCTTAATTAGAACATTGCATACTCACAGGCATGTGTTGTTTACGTTGTCCTCTTATTATCAATATGGGCTTGGCCAGCAACATCCATGGGATGCAGAGAAGAGCAATGATAAGAAACAGTTGCTGAAGACCACCCTAGTAGGAAAATTTATATAAATATACGGTTTCCAGTTTCACAAAGTATCTCTTATTATTAAGAGACCTACGTTAACAATTTTAGATAGAAAGCGTGTGCTATCAATAGTTTAACGAAGAAAAAATTTGAGTTTTTTTTGTTTTCGTTGTTGTTGTTGTTGTTGTTGTTGCTGTAAATAATACAATTTCACTCTCTTAAAGATATAATACAAGAAGTCTGAGGTTGCACTCATTTTATAAATTGCCAGATGACATGTAAAATCAGATGACAATTATACAGCCATATTGAATAGTTTTAGAAACATTTGAGCAAAGCCTCCATTTCCAATTAACAAGCAAGATCTTAGATATGAGTTCTAAATCAATCAAAATGAGTCATAAGTACCAAAGGAATTTTTCTTCACTCTGAATATTAATTTGCAGAAATTTGGAAATTGCAGTGTTATTCATGAATTGTATCAGAAGAAATAAATAGGTGGTACAGGTTTGTTTCAGCGAAATTGCTTTACAAATCAAAATAATTGTTGAGTAGTAACTTTTCCAAAAAGATATTGAGACTGAAAGAGAGGATATAAGCTCAAATGTAAGATCTTGCTATTCAAACATTAAATTATTAATGTTGCTGAAAATTGTGTAATTATTTTGGCTTATACACCGTGACTTCTTGTAACGTATCTTTAAGAAAGTGAAATTGTTATATTTACAAACAAATTTCAAATTTTTTCTACTTTTCTTTAAACTATTGATAGCACTTCATTTGCAGTTGACCTCAGCTTCTTCTCATCAATGACCATTTAATCACTTAATTTTGTTTCATCACTTATGCTCTAATTTTCAAAAGATTGGAAAGTCAAATCTCAAACAAACTAGCTATTCATAAGGTACATTCATCATTAGATGTTAACTACTTTTCATATAACTTTTCATTTATATTTAATTATAATATTAATAACACTTGTTTAATATCTTCACTGCTCTGCCTCAGAAATATAATTCGTATAAGTGAAAACAATTTCATTGTGACAGTATTACCTGACCAGGAAACATCCATTCAGGGCATTTGGCCAAAGGAGTGCCCTTTTTAAATAGACACATATTAATAAAAGTGATGAGGATTGATGGAGCACAATATGGAGTTACTTCAATATCTAAAACAATGGTCAAAAATTAAGGATTAATATTCATTAAAAGTAATACCTAATAACATACTTTAAAATGGCCGAATAATTTAACATGCAAAAATGAATTTTATAGTTAATCAAATTGAAGTAAACAGAAAATTTCTCACCTTCATTATGTGCACTGTATTTTATCCATTTAATAAACATTAAAATGCACATCCACATGAATAGAAAGCACATGAAAATAACTTGTGGGATAAACTCGGTGTAAATGTTTGTTTTTCTCTGAAAGTACCTATTTCACAAAAAGGGTAAATAAAGGTTAGCGAGAGACAAGTACAAATTGTCAAAACTGCATTTGAGTTCGAATAAGTAAAAGTCGAGTAAAAGAAAACCACAACTTACTGATTATTCCACAAACTCAATGACACTCCAAACAACATATGTGCTACACCAAAAATTATTGAGATCTTCATCTTGTAGGCATTTAAGAAAATGATTTTATTATCTGCAACCTAAAATATTTGAATTTATATCACTGTTTCAAATGCCATTCATATGAAAATATTCCGTTTAATAATTTTCTTTACAAAAAGCAACACATCTCAGGTAACCAATGACACAGGTATATTCAGTGCATGATTTTTAAAATGTTAGGTCCTGAAACGTGCCTCAAATTAATTATTAATTAAATAGAAATAATTATTCATATATAATATAATTTCATAATTTTTCCCGAGGTATCGGAATGCCGTTCCATCATGTTCCGCCACAAATCAAGCCCTGGGTATATGTTCACACAAACACTACAAATGTATATATCCACACAAATAATTAGAATATCATCTCTACTTATGCATCAAAAACAGTTCGAAATAAAATAAGTTATTAACAAATGCTTTTAAAGAATAACACTGCTTCAACAAGCTTAATGGGTGAAGTAAATGCAAAGACAAGAGAGAATCGTCCAAGGGTTTTTAAGACATCACATCCCCTAAATGTTTCCAGGCATGTCAACTGCTAAGTTCATTAGTTACATGAGTGTGGTGCATGTTTTATCCATCCACGGTCTGTTTGTTAGGTACTGCTCAGACATTTGCCTGGTGTTGATCGGAGAAATCACAGAAAACTACTAATCAGAGCAGCCAGCCACTAGAATTCGTCTCCATACAGTGGCTGAATTCAACAATGCTATCTAGCTACTGTTGAAAATCTTGGCACTGTTGGGAATTGAACCTTAAGACCTCTCAGTCAGAGGCACTGCAGCGACATCAATTTATGCCCTGAGCCACCTTTGCCAGTGAATATAGTCAAGACTGATCAACAATGCAAGCAAATGTTCCGGTCATAAGTTTCTTTTGCTGATTGGCTATCTGTTTGTCCAGGTCTGAAACCTCAGAATTTAAAATAGTTGGTATTGTTGTCATTGCTTGAGGAAGTAGTCTTCAAAGAGGCACCACAATGCCAAGCCCTAAAACAGTTTTGATGAGAAAAGTTACCATTCTCCCACGCAATCAATACAGCACTGGAAATATTGAAGGTCTGTGTTTGAGAAAAGCAAGGTCAATGATTCATCCAGATAAATGATACATTTTGCTAGGACACCCTTTCTAACCCAGTCATAGATTCTAGACTTTGAGAACACTATGAAATTGAAGAAAAAGAATAAAGATGGTCCAAGAACACATTTCATCACCAACTGAATTGTGAACCAATGGAATTCTCCTCCATAGGATTATTCAAAGACTTCTTTTGAAATCCTGTTTAGATAATTACTTTCAAACATTCAGGTTAATACTGCAAAATTTAAGTCCAACACAGGTTAATGATAAAATAGATTCAGTGCAACTTAATGTGACACTTATGTGATAAATACATTTACTAATTGTAAACATACGAACCATGTTGACAATTTTTTGAAATATGAGAATATTAGAGTTTCGCTGCTGCTCTAATTAAATACATATATTGCACTTTTATGCTGATCACCAAAAAGAAATGAAAAAGGAAACAAAAACTTTACAAACCTGCCAAATAGGATCCATTCCAAAAGGATATGGATGATTAACATACATATATTTTGGATCCAACTGCAAGTGTTTATTTTCCTGAACTGTTGATATATTATAATCAACATACCAATACGAACCAAATATGTTTAAAGATTTAGAAAAGATATCATTATAAATGAGACCAGTATACATTGAAAAAGCACCCATCAACAAGATAACATAACGGCCACCAAAGAAAATATTCCAAATCTGGAAACAAAAAAAAATCTCTCTCAATATATTGTTAAATAATTCAATTTTCAGATATAATCTAAGTGGTTATTTGAAAATAAAACAATTTCTCAATGTTCTTCAATACAAAAACTAAAAAAGAAATACTTTTTTTTAAATACCTCATTTGTTGATTTCTTAGCAGCAAGAGGTTTTTCCTTTAATACCATCCATAACCCAAATAAGAAAATAATCATGCCATGTCCCACATCACCAAACATTACAGCAAATAGGAAAGGAAAAGTAATAATGGTGTATGGAGCTGCAAAAAGAAATTTGTGAGTGATGAATACATTCACAGCACAAAAGATGTTCAGTCAGTTTCAAAACTCAATAAACCAACCTGGGTTGACCTCACGATATGTTGCAACACCATAGGCATCAATAAGAACTTGAAAAGCAGTTGTAAATTTATTAGTTCGATTGTAGGTTGGAGGGTCCTCAAATGTGTCCATTCTATTTAATATTGGAGGTACTGAGCTTCCACTTCTTTCCTAATATTCACAAAAATTAGATTTAAAAATTACCACATATTAAACATTTAAAAATGAGGTGGGAGAAAAACTCACAGTTCCTCGGCGAAGTGCTAATTGGATTGTTTCTAAATCTTGGACAGGCACCCAACACTCAGCAATAAGACATTTCTGGGTAACATCTAAATTGAAATTGTTTAATGTATGGTATATAGCCTTTATCTTACGGACTTTGACAAACCAATTTTTAATATTTTTTGCAGCAGCAACAAGAACACGATGTCTATGGTCTTGAGTCTGTCCTAAAACCTACAAAAAGAATGCAAAGGGAACCATATATAGAAAAGATGCATGACCTTTGAAAGTCGTTTATAGAATACATATATTTAATACATATATAAGACATTTAATGAATTTCATAAATGGACTTCCATACTGTGTTCAGATCCTCAATCCTTGTCATTACACCCATAGCCATCTCTCGCCTATCAGCTGGAGCTTCTGGACAAGGGTACAAGGTTGCCCGAAATCCTTCACAAATTTTTTTTACACGAGTTTTCAGTTGATCACCTTGGAAGAATATGATGAACACAGATTTAAAAACTTCATCTCCCTGAAACATTATGGCATTAATCAGTAATATCAAATTATCAAACAGGAAAAATCTATTCAACGAATTTTTAAAAATTTCTTACATTTGATGGATCTTCCAAAGGAGTCTCAATTTCTGCCTGACGCAAAAATACATTTCCACGGCATGCTCGCCAAAGCATCCGTTCAAAAGCAGGAATTCTTTCCCTCAGAATGACACCAGCTACAAAGCTTGATGTAAAAGAATATTGTCATTAAAATATTTTTTTAAATAATTACTGTTCTGAAAACTAAGTAAGAACTCTTTAGAAGAAACAAGTAAAAGATCATGAAAATTGATGGGCCAGGAGCTGTTTTTGCAGGCGTCTGACAACAAAACTATCATGCAAAGCTTGCAATGTACAACAGAACTACAAAAATTCCAAAAAAAGGAACTCCAAATTTATTACAATCCCAAACCCTAGTGATACTGTTTGTTTTCTTGTGTCTCAAATCACAAACATAAAATACTACTTGATGCAGAAATATCTTACATAAATTAAATGTTGCTTTGGTTAATAGTGAACGGCATCAAATTCACAGATGATAAATGTATTCTTACAAATTACCACAAAAACATACAGTACCATCACGGAGCTATTATTTCCTCAGCTATTTCTTACATATCTGTTTTGTCTATCCAAACATTATGGACAAAATTAATTTACTATATTCATATATTTTTGTTTTCATTTATAAATTATAATTGATTTTCTTTATGAAGTGGCCCCCAATCTTCACAAAGAAACAAAAATCATTAGGAATTCTATTAAGTTTTTATTATGGAGAAAATAGGGACTATCCCAAATAGTTCTCATACTGTAACAATCTGCCTTAAAATAAGTTTTAATGCTATTAGCTTACAAGAGAAAGAGATGAAGTTTAAGAAAAGGGAGAAAATACTTAAGGCACCTGAAAAATGTTTTAAAAAAAGCAAATTTTAATCCTTCGATCCTTTGAAAGTAGAAAGGGGCGTTTTGAAGAAATGTTCAATGTCATTGAAGATATACAGAACATGATCAATTATTTCTTCAAAAGTATTATTATAAAGCATAAACTGGAATGAATAATTCATGTGTCAGTATGAGCATCTACAATGTTATGTTAGTGCTCCTAAACTACCGCTTCCAGAAAAGGCCATACATACCCTAACTGGACTGGGCCTGATGGAGCTTGTCGAGCAATTGAGTCATCACTAATCAGAGCCCTTGTCATAGACTCAGTTGGATTCACTCCCCCCTCCTGCTACGCAAAAACACCACAAAAGGGGGAGAATGACAAAACACAATACACTACATCAATTAGCAATCCCATGCCTTGCAGGATTAATGAAATTTCAAAGGAATTGGAAAGTACCAGTTATAAATTGTTTAGGAAATTTTACAATAATTTTTTGAGACACCATTTGTCAAAAATCCTAAAAACTAATAAGGAATTACTTCAAGTCCAATTGTGTTGCAACTTTTCCAAAAATCATTCTAACTTACAAATGTTTTGGGAAGAAAGGATGTCTGAGTTTAATAAAATTCCAACTCTCCTAGTCATGAAAGCAGATCTCTAAAGGTTGTGGCAAACATGTGTGTCACATTAAACTGTCAGCAGCTGCAGAGTTTTGGGTATGAAGTCTCTAAAAGAGAAACTCGTACATTTTGAACAAACAGCCTATTTCCCTACTTAAAAATTATTAATAATCCAAAAAATCCTACAAATAATGTATTAAAAAAAAGTGCAGCAACGGAAATGATTCATACACTGAAATTGAAGTAATTCATCAACCGTGAAATAATAAATTTATTTTTAATTGTTTTAACTGTTACTTTCAAGACTGCTTGAAGGAATAGGTTCAAGCTGAAATGGACACATGGTGGGTGCATTACAGTGAGTCACAGAGAATAAACATTTACCCAATTTACAACTATATGTATCACTTTCATGAACACACAATATAGCAAGACCACACAACATTCCCATCACTTTTGACATTTCAATTATTGTACAGTTAAGGCTAGTTCTAACTTAATAATACTATCATAAAAAATGTACCTTTACATCTACAAGTTGTTCAATGATACAGTGATAATATGTAATTATAAACAAAGATATACATATCACAACACTAACAATACAGTATAATCATTTCTTGAAATAAACCACGCTGGTAAACGAAGTTCTTGAAAGACTACAGTCAATGCGATCAACCTTCAAAGGAATACAATGATGAAAGGAATGAGCAAAAAAAAACCCTTCAAATGTGTACAAATGCAAAATGAATACCATTAAAAAAAAAAATTATACATATATATACTTTCAGATTTACAAATGTACATAAATTCTAATGAATAGAAGTAGAATCTAAAGTTGACCTCCTGAGTTTCATTTACTGAATGGTTTTATACCATTAGTAGGTGTGTAACAATTATTACGAAAACCCCCACAACCTAATTACCTTATCACGTGTGATTTTTTGTGTTATGTACTCAGAAAGATTTTCAAAGAACAGTGAAGCAATTTTCTTTCTTTGCAGAACAGTAGTGAAATAAGGAATGATACATAAAGTGAGATGAACTCAACAAAAATATTAAAAGCAAACAACTATTCAATGAAAATGGTAACACACACAAGAAGACAGAAAGAGCATATTGATAGCCTGCACATTTAACGATTTCTCAAAACATAATTTTTGACTCAGGCAAGCAATATGATTTGTATAATTATTTCCAAGAGGCATTTGTAGAAACACTGGAATTACATTTCAAGTAATGCACGGCAAAGAATAAAATTGAAAAGAGGTTCAGAAACTGTTAAATGTGTATATTAGTATTTGATAATACTAAACGAGTAAACAAAAGTACAGAAAAACATTTATTCTTCTTACTGAGAGAATGAGAAAATGAAAGAAAGTAAATTAAGGACAAGAGAGACTCAATCATGTATCTTTCATTACTGATTTCTCTTTGAAGGCTGTCATGTATTTGATGTAAACAAACACCCAAAAATATAAAAAGAAATCAGTTACAATACAATGGAGAATACTGAAACATTATATTAATAATAGAATGAAATGAATGTTACCCATTTATATACAAGTGTTTGTTTTGATTGAATTAGTAAAATTAGAGAAAGTTCACAAGGATAATCTTGAAATACAATAGGTTGACAAATAAAAAGAACATGAGAAGATTATAAGGCAGGGATGCAAAGGTGGTATATATGCAAAGGGAGGGGGAAGCAACCCATTCTCAAGCACAGCATTCATTATCATGCACAAATCAACGATGCAAAAGGCAGTGCCTTCAAAAACAACCCAATGGCCGCACCATTTCTTCATTGCAAGTTCCGTGGAGAGTCAAATTAAAAATTAGCTCTAACACATTAAAAGAAAGAGAACCACATACAAGCACTAGCAATGTCTTAGCACATTAATTACAGGAAGGACAATTAGAAATAAATTTTAAATATTCTACAGAATCTATCTGGACACAATTATGCTGATGAATTAAAAGGTTATCCTGAAATTATTACATTTATTTGCAAGAAAATACTCTTGTAACATGTAGTTAAAATATTTTCACATGAACTTTCCAATTTGTTTTCATTCATGAAGCAGATACAGCAAAATAAGTTTGGATCAATCAAAGGCCAAGACTACCAAATAGACTGAAGCTAGGAGAATATTTAACTGACACATTCTACACATACACATGTATTGAGAGGCACCATTTATATATTTATTATCATTAGTGTTTTTTTTTCTTTCTTTTTTCTTTTTCTTCAATGTTGACAATACTTAACGACATTTCACCATCTGCTGCAGTTGAGTAAATAATAATGCTATCAGGACGGAACATTTACCCCAGTTTCATGGGCTGTCCACCGGCTCGGAGACCCTCCTCGCCGAGCAGCGTCACCTGTTCCTCCTCCCGGCTGGGATCTGCCATCTGCGAGGAGTATGGGTAGTAGAGGCCATAATCAGCCTGGCAACACAACCCTCAACATATAAGCCACTTGCCTGGGCTTGTGACCCACGACTCAGGCTTTCACACAGGTTGCCACTATACATGGGGCCCAGAAAATGAGAGCATAGTGTGGATCAAAATATTTCTGGCAATGATGGATGTCTTCAGTTGACGGTGCTTTACAATCATTAACAAATAACAAAATACAAGCAAGCTTGGAAGTAACATCTTTGTGACTTGAAAACTTCATTCAATCAATTCAATATACTTTTATTGGCAAGAGAACCGTTATACAAAGAAATTTGAAATTCTTTGATAACTCTCTTCAAATGTTTTGAATTTTCTCTCTTAACAATTTGAAATGAACTTCACATGGACCTACAATAAAAAAAATTTAAAAAAAACAATATTTGTACATCTGCTCATAAAATAATCATTAATTCCCTTTGAGTTTAACGAATTAAAAATTCAAGTCACAAATTCACAAAGAATGAACCAGAAATTCTACCAAATCATTAAGTACAAAAAGGAAACTTCTTGTTAAGAAGACAGAGAGAGAGAGAGAAAAAAGAGGAAACAAAGAGAGAAAAAAGAGGAAACAAAGAGAGAAAAGAGGAAACAGTGAGCGAGAGAGACAAAAAAGAGGGAGCAGCGAGCGAGAGAGAGAGAGAAAAGGAGCAGCGAGCGAGAGAGAGAGAAAAAAGAGGGAGCAGCGGCGAGAGAGAGAGAAAAAAGAGGGAGCAGCGAGCGAGAGAGAGAGAAAAAGGAGGGAGCAGCGAGCGAGAGAGAGAGAAAAAGGAGGGAGCAGCGAGCGAGAGAGAGAGAAAAAAGAGGGAGCAGCGAGC